>OOIL02000404.1:884814-963665 GCA_900332095.2 Cuscuta campestris | reverse complement strand
TACAACTCGAGAACTTGAATCCCACAAGCCTCGACACAACCGCTCGTAGATATGCCCTCTACAAGACTTTACAACCAAGACTTAAGTCACATAAGTCTTGAACAACAAGAAGAACAATCTTCTTCAACCTCTCAACAATAGCTCTCAAAAGAGTAGATAAGAGAAATGATTAAAGCTCTAATGGATGACAAAACACTCTTTTAAAAACAAATGTTTTCTCTCAAAATATATCAATTTGAGGAAGAGATGAATGGAGGATTATAACCTCAAGATATGGGAGTTTAGGAGTGCTTGTTCTTAAGAAAAATGACCAAGGAAGAGTGTTTAAATAGGAGGTGAAGAAATAAATCCGTTGGAAGTGGGGAAGGCTGAAGTTGACAGAAAAAAGCCGTTGGGGATCGATCCAAGGGGAGAGGATCGATCACCTGGAGTAATGGATCGAAAATGAGTTACTCTCAAAGCTTCGGGGGATCGATCCAAGGCAAGGGATCGATCCAAAGGAGTCAAGAATTCTGGAAGAGAATTTTTGCACGGCTTCGGCGGATCGATCCAAGGAAATGGATCGATCCAAATCCCTGAGCACAAAACGAAGTGATCGATCCACAAGGAAGGATCGATCCACTGACGGACAGAGCCCAAACACGAGGACCCAAAACATGTGTGCAAGTGGGATGTACAAATTGGAGCTTAATGCTTTGTTTAGGACAAGATAACAACATTATAAGGCTCCCAAAAACAAACAAACCAAGTAAGTTTAAAAGAATTAATTCAAATTCAAAATTTGAATTAATTAAAGAATTTTGGTGTAGAAATTGAGTCCCAAAAATATTTTGTGTGTCAAACGATGTACACGAAAAATATTTGAATAAAATATTTTTGCTTACCAAAAATATTTTATTTTATCAAAATAAATATTTGATAAATGTTTGGCACACCTTTTGTGACTGACTCAATAAAACTATTTTGAACAGTTAAAAAGATTTTTCAACTGACTCTAAAAATAAATATAATTTTTATTTTAACTCTCATAAAAATAATTTTGGAGAGAAGATATTTTTGTCATCCTTACAAATGTTCCTACGACTCAAATAAATAAAAAGTCTTCGGAAATCTTCTACTCCTCCGAGTCCTCCGTTAGGCGCTCCGAACGCATCTCGGACTCCAAAAAATCTTGTGCACCTTCTTGAATATTTCAAGGAATGGCACTTCAAGTCTTCGTGTTTGTCGTTGTAGCACTTTGATCTTGACTTGAATAAATTGGGTTTGTCAATTATCAAAACCTGTGAGTCAACACTTAACAACACAGAAAGGGTTGAACTCATGCATTCCAACAACAATGTCAGGAATAAAATCAAAGTTTGTTGTATTAGAAACTTGGTATATGAAATTTCGTCGTGGCCTAAACTGATATCACTAATATCTATAAGATGCGACAACACTACTACATTGGCTAAGGCATATATCCAAGTTTACAATGGTAAGTCTAGACACATACATTTTAGACAAATCATGATTTGTAATTTAATCAGATATGGTGTGATATCGATATAGGTCATTAGAACTCAACACAGTCTAGCCGATCACTTAACCAAAGGGTTAAGAAAAGATCTCACGTATAAATTGACTATTAGGATGAGATTAAAGTCCATATGAAGTCTCTCATGTTAAGATACCCAATTTCGACCTAATACGACCTTAGGTACTGAATTCAATGTGGAAATAAAGCTTAACATTTAAAGATTGGAACACATTAGCAACAATGTCCCAATTAAGGTATGTGTTGAGATTTGCGAGTTTAAGAGGTTGAAGTATATCTTCTTAATGATTATTTTTAAAATTGTATACGCAAGTAAAAGACATAAAAGAATTACCTATATGAGTATGAAGTTTAGCCACTTCACAAAGCTTGGACTTGATTTTTATTTACTCATTCAAGGATAGAAGTATAAGGCTAGCAAAACATTGTGTCAAGTTTAAGACAAAGGAGTATGTGGAACTTGTGTGTATTATCTTCATATATTCACATGAATAGAAAGGCTTCAATCCTTAGTGCTGACACCCCGGCCAATATTCGAATATTTGGAATGTGCTATATACTAAGATGAAAATTCAAACGTAATTGGATTTGCTTAAAATGGACAAGAATTTTAATAGAAGTTGTTAACGAGTTTGAAAGTGCGGAGTGCACACTCGTTCAACAAAACTACAAATTCCATAGAGGTGGTTTGGGGAAGCAATCTTCGGTAGTGGAGACCAATGGGTGGTAGCCCCTGGTCGGGGTCAAGCTACCGGGATAGCTGGGAAAATATTTATTTTGGACATAGTTGTTTTATGAAAATCCTTTGGATCTTCGTAAGTGGAGTTCAAACTAATGTACATTTGAATGTATAAAACAATGCATTCGAATATTTCTCGATAATTATAACAATTCACACAAACTACAGAAATAACCATTTTTCGTTATCTGCCATAAACATTCGAATGTTTGAGTACTAGCATTCGAATACTACGTTAAAAGCTGCGTTGCTTATCAACCAATCAACATGTCTATTCAAAAATTTGCCTATAAATACAAGGACAAGAGTATGTTTCGAGAAACTAGAACTTCCATACTCATTTTAGATTAGTTTCGTTACGTCTTATTTGATTAAATTATTTTGGTATATCCCAAAATAACTTTAATTTGAAAGCGTTTATGCGTGATTCGCTAAGTCTATCAAGTCATTCTTCATGTTCTTCCTTTGCCGACTCTCTAACACTGCTTTGTAGGGTTATATATCATCCCTCTTGTTTTTTCAAACAATGAGTCGGGCGGTTGATCGGCATGGCATGCCACAGGGCCGTTAAAAAATAGGTTTCGTGGCGGAGAAAATATATCTTTGCTCTGATACCACAACACAATTTGATAATAAATAGTCTTGTTGAATAATGAAAGCTCCATCTCTATATATAGCGATTACAAGAGAAAATTTCAATCATAGTAAAATAACAAATATAAAAACAATAAAATTAGGAAAATAATTAAATAATAATATGGTTTCCTATTATCAACAAAATGTAATTTGGCCATTTAATTCCTTTAAATAGTCTTTGTGACAAAAGTAATTAAAGTGGATAAAATGATTGGGATGAAGAGAGTAAATACGAGTTGTTGCTGCCCAGGCTTGGAATTGAATGGGATGTCCATAATTAATCTCTTTATTAACTAATGGATACCCTGGACTGGGTGGTATCTAGCCCAAAAAAATAAGCGGCCCAACAAGGCCCATCTAATAGCAGGAATCGGACGCGCTCGGCCAAATACGCCCTGCTCGGACATGCGCTCCTACTCAGTCCAGTTAAATCCACTCGGACCCTGGGGTGGACCTGGTCAAATCCTTACTCGGTTGACTTCCAATGGCAGAGCCTGTGCACTCGGCTTTAATTTTGTACTTGGCCTCTGCCGCCAGCAAAGCACTGTGGACCTACTACGAGCGTGGGAGCCTGTATGCCCTGTCTAATCAAATGGGCCCACACTAAGACATCTGTGATACGATTGTTTGTACATTAGTTGTAATCACCCTATTTGTAGTCGCCTTATTTGTAATCATAGTTCTTGTATTGTCATTCAAAAGGCATGCTTCCGGTGGGCCCAGCTGATACAGGACTATATTTAGTTATTTATCATTATTATTATATTACTATCATTATTATAAGTAGTTTTATTATTTATGGATAGGTAATTATATTATAATTAGGAAGTATAATTATATTAGGTTATTAGTGTTATGGTTTATTTAGTTACCTTGTATGGTTAAGATTCTCTAGATCCACCATCTATATATGTAGCCATTACTCATAAAATTATTAATCAATCAATAAAGAAATATTTCTCCTAAACCCTAATATTTCTCTCTTTCTCGCCTCTTCTGTTCTTGGAGCTCGAAGGTGCTCGAAATCCTTCCTTATCCCAGTACGATATTCGTATCAATTGGTGCTCCTCCACTTCAGCCGGCCTCTTGCCCACACCTGGGTCGGGCAGCGCCAGTACCGCCCCTCCTCCTCGGCCCCCGGATAAGTCCCCAATTTCCCGGTTGCCCGTGGTTCGTGTGACCAACGCCGAGAAGACCGAACGTTCAAAGAAAGGGCTCTGTTGGTATTGTGATGAAAAATGGGATGCCAGCCATAATTGTCGACGACGATTTCTCGTTCTCATGGGCCCCGAGGACGACGACGACGCCACTGCCATAACCAGTCCGCTCCCAGACGAGGACAATACTCCTCTGCTCTCCTGTGATATCTCTAGCATCCTCTCCCTTGCCGGTAGCCCGAGCCCCCGTTCGCTCAAAGTGGCCGGATCAGTCCACAATAACGCCGTACAGGTACTCTTGGATAGTGGGAGCACGCATAACTTCATCCATCCTAGCGTGGCGGAACGTTTGGCATTGGTTCTTCATCCGGTCACCCCGTTCCGTGTATATGTGGGCCACGGTGACTCTCTCTGCTGCTCGTATTCCTGTCCGCAGACGCCTCTCCTCCTCCAAGGCAACCTCTTCAGTATTGATCTCTACCTCCTAGATATCCATGGCCCGGATATTGTCTTAGGCGTTCAGTGGCTTCAAACGCTGGGGAAAGTAACTCATGATTACGCCAAAATGACCATGGAGTTTACTTGGCAGGGATCGACTATCACGCTGTGCGGCGATGTTCCAGGCCCACGCCCGATCTCCTATAGCCAATTTTGCTCCCTTGTTGGTGCCCACACTACGGTGGATTTGTATGAACTGGTGCCCACCACCCCTTCGCCGGCAGTGGATGCTTCTACCGATCTGCCCACGGACATCCCCACTCCGATCAGCCACCTACTTCGGGACCGACTGGCGATTTTTAGCCAACCCACGGGGCTACCCCCGTCGCGGGATTGGGACCATCAGATTCACCTAGCCGCCAACTCCAAGCCAATCAATGTGCGGCCTTACCGGTACCCGTACTTCCAAAAATCAGAGATCGAGCGCCAAATTCGTGACATGCTCCAGCAGGGTATCATTCAACCAAGCCACAGCACGTTCTCGTCTCCTGTCCTGTTAGTCCGCAAGAAGGACGGGACCTTCCGTTTCTGCGTGGACTATCGCGCCTTGAACGCCGCCACGGTTCCGGACAACTTTCCAATTCCCACCGCCGACGAGCTCTTTGACGAATTGGGGACTGCCCGGGTGTTCACCAAGCTGGACCTCCGCTCCGGCTACCACCAAATCAGGATGCACACTTCCGACACATACAAAACGGCCTTCCGCACGCATGACGGTCATTGGGAGTTTCTCGTGATGCCCTTTGGCTTGTGCAACGCGCCGTCTACATTTCAAGCGGCTATGAACAGCATCTTCCGGGCCTTTCTTCGACGGTTTGTCATCGTCTTTTTTGACGATATATTGGTTTATAGCTCAACCATGGACGAGCACATCGCCCATCTGGCCACGGTTTTGGACACTTTGGCAGCGCATACCTTCTTCCTCAAGCTAAGTAAGTGCTCCTTTTGCCAATCCACCGTCAATTATTTGGGGCATGTTATCACGGCCAAAATGACCATGGAGTTTACTGGCCGAAACCCACTACCATCAAACACCTTCGGGGATTTCTCGGTCTCACGGGGTACTATCGCCAGTTTATCGCCGGTTTATCGCCAGTTTATCGCCGGTTTATTGCCGGATACGCCATGCTAGCCGCGCCCTTAACCGACCTTTTGAAAAAGGACAATTTCATCTGGTCGCCGGCAGCTCAGGAAAGCTTCGAGCGCCTCAAAACAGCTATGACTACGGCACCAGTGCTACGTCTCCCGGATTTTTCCCACACTTTTTATTTGGAGACCGATGCCTCTGACACAGGGTGGGCGCCGTCCTCCTCCAGCAAGGCCATCCCCTCGCGTTCTTCAGCAAGAAACTTGGACCGCGGCGACGGGTGGCTTCCACATACCACAAGGAATTGTACGCCATTGTGGAGGCGGTCCAAAAGTGGCGCCAATACCTCTTGGGCCGCGAGTTTGTCATCCGCAGCGATCAACGTAGTCTCAAGGAGTTGTTCTCCCAAGTCATCCAAACCCCGGATCAACAATTTTATGTGCGTAAACTAATGGGCTACAAGTTCCGTATCGAATATAAGACAGGAGCGTCAAACCGGGCCGCCGATGCTCTCTCCCGCCGAGAGGAGGATCCCCAGGTCGCTGCCCTCTTCTCCACCTATGCTCGGCCGTTCCCTTCTCTACTCCAGGATATTCAACATGAAAACACTACAGCAGCCGACCTACTGGAATTGCATGCCGCCATTACCGTCGGGACAGCCCCTCCCCACTTCTCAGTACACCACGGCCTGCTCTACTTCAAACGCCGGCTAGTTCTTAGTGCGGCCTCCCCCATTCGGCAGCAGCTCCTACACGAGTATCACGCCACTCCGTTGGCCGGGCATCAAGGCGTGGAACGCACATTCAGGCGACTGGCCGACGGGTTTTATTGGCCAGGCATGCGGGAAGATGTCCGCCGTTTTGTGGCTTCGTGTGAGGTCTTCCAGATGACAAAATACTCCACCCGCAAGCCCGCGGGGTTGCTTCAGCCCCTGCCCATCCCAGATCAGGTGTGAGAGTCCGCCTCCATGGATTTTATCACCGGCTTGCCGTTGTCGCGTGGGTTTTCAGTTATTATGGTGGTAGTTGATCGTCTCACCAAATACGCACATTTCGGGTCTCTGGCCGCCGGCTTCGATGCCCCAAAGGTAGCTCAACTATTCCTTGACGTTGTGGTAAAGCACCACGGGTTTCCCAGCTCCATTGTTTCGGATCGCGACTCGATTTTTATGAGTACCTTCTGGCGGGAACTGATGCGTTTAAGCGGGTCCTCACTGAAATTCAGCACGGCCTACCATCCCCAAACCGACGGCCAGACCGAGGTCCTTAATCGCAGCCTTGAACAGTACCTGCGCGCCTTTGCCCATGAACGCCCCACCCGCTGGTCGTCCTTCCTTGTCTGGGCTGAATTGGCGTTAAACTGCAGCATCAATGAAGGGCTGGGCACCTCACCATTCCAAGCTCTCTACGGTCGGCCGCCCCCGTCCTTGTTTCCCACCATGTCCGTCCGCTCCCGGGTACCCGCCGTCGAGGAAATATTGTAGGAACGCGCCGAGTTGCTCACAGATCTTAAAACCCACCTCTCCCACATGCAACAGCGCATGCGGGTACAGGCCAACCGACACCGCCGTGACCTATCATTCAATGTTGGAGACATGGTCCTTCTCCGTTTGCACCCGTATCGGCAGCATTCTTTGGCTCGTCCAGTTTCCGTCAAGCTTGCCCGAAGATACTATGGCCCGTTCGAGATTTTAGAACGCATTGGGGAAGTTGCTTACCGACTTCATTTGCCAGAAGGGTGCCAAATCCACGATGTGTTTCACGTGTCACTACTCAAGCTTTTTGTGCCACGTGACTCCTTGCCACCACCGACCCCTCTTCCCGATGCCTTCTACAAAGGACGGCCGCTCTCTGTCCCCGTGGCCGCAGTGGACAGTCGCACTGTACTGGTTGATGGACTCGCCCAGGAGCAGTGGTTAGTCCGTTGATCGGATGGTTCCGATGCCGATGCCACCTGGGAACCGTTGGAAGATCTTTTGCGCCATTTCCCCGATCTTCGCCTTGAGGACAAGGTGATTCCTAACCCCGGGGGAGTTGATACGGTCCTCAATCCCGGTGTACCACCTGACGATGAAGACCACGACCCGTCCGTCCCAGCTGCACCGGGTCGTCCAAAGAAGGCTGTTCGCCCGCCAAGAAAGTATCAAGATTATGTTTAATTATTTTCCATCATTATCTTCTTTTAATTATTGTATTTAGATTTTCCTAGGTGAGCGTAATTATAAGCTCCTTCGAGGGTTTCTTTTCGGTTCTTTACCTCGTCGCTTTTTTTGAACCGACAGGATAGAGAACGTAGACTTACTAGGATTGGGAAACTCTTTTCTATATAAGGGGTATTTACACCTCATGCATAATCATCAATAAAGAAGTTCCCTACTCCCTAAACTCTCTCTCTCTCTAAACTCTCCCTCTCTACACGAAACCCTAAAGGTTTCGGCCTTCTCCCTCTCCCAAGCTTTGCCGCCGGTTCTCCTCTCCCCGAGCCACAGTGGTTTCAGCCGGCCTAACGATACCAACTTGGTATCACCAGCCCACCAGGCTATGTCCTAGACAAACGGCTAGAAAGCACACACATGGAAAATGCATGGTATAAATACCACCCCTCCCCTGAAGAAGGGAAGGCACATTCACATTTTTACTACTAAGCAAATGTATTACTCTACTTTTGTGACCGAAAGGCACTCAGCCCTTGTTTGATATTCTTCTACCTAGTCTCTTAGGTCTCGAGTTCTAAACCTCATCATTTACTCACCAGTAGGGGTGGGCACGGGCCGGTCCGAGTCCAAATTTATATAAACCGGACTCGGCTTGTTTTTATTAAAACGGTCTGGGCCGGAACGGGTTTTCAAAATTTTAAAATTGGAACCGGATCTAACCCGGCTTGTTTGAAACGGGCCGATTCTACGGGTCAACGGGTCCGAACCTGTCATAATACTAACATTCTTTAAAACAAATAGAAATTATAGAATAATGCCTTCAAAGTTCAAAAAAGAGGAATAAATGAAAAAAAACAATGACAAAAAGGGGCATGAGAGTAAAGTGTACACCCCATGATCATCCAACAACAACAACAAAAAGAAGACAACCACATTTTGGCATTATAATGTCAATAGGTTTCAAAAAGAGCAAAATTGACAATTTTCATGGCTTCCAAAAAATCCAAAAAACCTGCAAAAAACAAAATTTTAAAATCAACCATATTCTACACACAAAAATATGCAAATGACTTTTGATCCAATAATACAGTTTTTTTCAAATCAGTGGAAATTAGCTTCATTTATTGAACATGACTTATGCACTTCTGCGGTTCTGCACTGTGATTGGAATATGGAAGGACCAAAAGAGTTACTAAAATTAATGTGATAGGAGGATATACCGTATATTTACTAAAAAAATATTAAAAATAATATTAGTATTTAAAAAACGGTCCGGTCCGGGTCCCAAAAATTTTCAAAATGAGGAACCGGACCGACCCTAAAATATATAGAAACCGGACCGACCCGGACCGTTTTAAATTTTTGAAAAGACGACCCGGACCTAACTCGGCCCGAACCTGGTGGTTCGGTTCCGACCCGCGGTTCCTGGACCCGAATGCCCACCCCTACTCACCAGCAACACAAAAAAGAGACAAAGTACTGTAAAGGTCCATGTACTATCTAAAAATGTTATAATTAGTCCATGTACTCAAAATCAAATCAATTTAGTCGTCCTTGTGCTATTTTTATTCAATCAGGTCCTTCTCTTCACTTGTCTTGTGTATATTATTCTTAGTAACTTTTTTAAATAAGAATAATTTAATATGCCAAGACAATAGTTTCATGCCATCTATAGTAAAATTAGAGATCATCGCTAAATTAAAATTTTGGGGCAATATCACTCCATTTTGATGGTAAGAAAATGGAGAGAAAGAAAAAGTTTAGGTGAGAAAACACATTTTCTAAAAAAATTATTTTTTGGTTTGCAAAGAAAACAATGAGAAAATAAAGTTTAACCATTAAGGCTCCGTTCCATTCAACTTATTTTTTCTGATCTGATCTGCTTTTAATAAGTTCTGATCTAATCTGATCTGATCTGATTGGATCTGATCTAATCTGATCTGATTAGATCTGATCTGATCTGATTAAATCTGATCTGATCTGATTGGATCTAATCTGATCTAATTGGATCTGATCTGATTGGATCTGATCTGATCTAATTGGATCTGATCTGATCTGATCTGATTGATTCTGATCTGATCTGATCTGATCTGATTGGTTCTGATTTGATTGAAAATTGTAATGATAATTCATATTATAATATAATCAATATTTTTTTATGATTATTTTTCAATGAAACAAAATTAATTATCTCATATATTAGAATAATAATTCATATTATAATGTAATAATATTTTTTATTTTATGATTTTTTTAATGAATAATATTGATTTAATATTTTAATAATTAGTTTATATAAACATTACAATAATTATTTAATTTATATATGCACTAAAATGTTATTTAATATAGATAATCAATGTTATTAATAATCATTAATATTTTTATTAAAAGATCACATCCTTATATTATCAATGTTAAGCAAAGAAATAATACATTTTTCATTAATAATTAAAGATTACTTTCTCGGGTTTCTATTTAGCTTGTTTCTAAAGTTTATTATTTTTCATTTTTAAGAAAACAATTGTGCTTCATATCATTTATTTTAGTCTACATAAATTATAATCACACAAAAAGTTTCATGTNGTGAAACAACTAAAAAATATGGAATTTAAAAAGTAAGGAGTAATAAAGATATTGATAATGATAATAATAGTAGTAGTAGTAATAATAATAATAATAACAATAATAATAATAATAATTCTTATTTGGATCTGATCTGATTGGATCTGATTAGATCTGATCTGATTGGATCTGATCTGATCTGATTAGATCTGATCTGATTGGATCTGATCTGATCTGATCGGTTCTGATCTGATCTAATCTGATTTGATTGGTTCTGATCTGATCTGATCTGATCTGATTAGATCTGATCTGATCTGATCTGATTTTAATAAGATTAAGAAAAAAGCAGAAAAAATGAGTTGAACGGAACGGGGCCTAATCCCACATAAAAACTTTTCTCACCTGGCCTTCTTTGGTGAGAAACTGCTTTCTTTCTTTTTTCACACTAACCATTTTCTATCAAATCAAACACCAACTTTTTCCTTTTCATTTTCTCACCATTTTCTTTTCATTCATTCTCTTTCTTCCTATTTTCTCTCCTCTCATTTTCTCTTCCCGTCCAAACAAAGAGTAAATGAGAGAAAAGCGAAAGAACTTGATTGCACAAAAAAAGAATATAGGAACAAAATTGATTCCATTTTGAATATATAGTTTGAGTAATAAAAAAATATTTTTAGATAGTATAGAAATGGTAGTATACCTCTTATCCTACAAAAAAAAAACTTGAAAACTTCACACTCCTTTTAAAGCATAGTCCATCCTATCTCTGCTTTCTGTGCACGCACGCACGATTGGCCGGCACCCAATTCAAACTCACTTTTTTGTGTCACTTCACATCCACCAAAGAGCAGCACTAGAAACAAAGCCTTAACAGTAACTAACAAAGCATAATGGATGGGTTCCTTTTTCCTCATTATTATATTATTATTGGCATCAAAATCTGAACTTACAATTCTTAGTGCATGTACGTTAGTCCTTCAGCCACTGGTTAAGGTATAGTACGACCTTGATGATGAAGCCATAATTAGCTGTTTGAAGATATGGTGTCCTTAACTAACGCCTGGTTTCATGCACCAAACCGTTAGTTGAAACTCCCTCCGTTTTGAAGATTTGTTCACGTTCACTATTCACAAGGTCAAACTTTATTCACTTTATTGAATTGTTGGCGTATTTTCGTTGTCCATTTGATAAAATAGTATAGTCATGCATGTTATCTCTAGTTTGTTGATCTTTTTATATAGTTTTTAAATATGTAATTTTTATTTTTTAATTACAAACGATTTTTCATATAAAATGGTTTGAAAATAACTCATGTTAAACATCATAATAACGCACGCGCAACAGGAACATAACTGTTGGACGGATGGGAGGGGTATTTATTATGCATGCGGTTGTAAAAGGCTAGGTGATCAGTCGAGGTACAAAGTGGGCTACAATTTTTGGGGTAAACATAGTTTAATTCTTCACAATAATTTTGGTGGAGTTGAAACACAACAATTATCAACCATGGTAATAGGGTACACCAGAAGTTTCTATACCCCGAAGAGATATACTAACATTTTAATATTTACACTGACACAAAATGTTAGTTCAATCAAACAAATTTGCACTGACATTTTGTTTCGTTGTGAAGTATCACATTAGCACAAAATGTTAGTACATGCCTTTGGAATACAAAATAGGATATAATTTTTGGTTTACAAATATGATTTCTCAACAATGATACTCCCTATATGGTCATATGGAGTTGAAAAGAAGGTACGGGAGCCAGGACCCTCTGCTTTTTGCCCCCACTACTCCTACTCCACCTCTTTTAAGAACAAAAAAAACCACCATTTTTTTTGAGTAATTTACCTAAATAGGACTAAAACATAATGACTTTCTCAATATAGGATCATATGTTTTTATTTCCCAATGTAGGACCATTGGTCATTATCTATTAGTCATTATTCAACTAAATGTTCAGTATCACTTGGACATTATTCTTCTCACTGGTCATTATTTAGTCCTATTTAGGGAATAAAAAAGTTTAAGTCTTACATTGGGAAATGACTTATGTTTTAGTCCTATTCAGTGCAAATTTCACTTTTTTATGAAGAGAACGTACACCTTTGAAAAGGGTTCAAGATATCAGAATATTATGCATGGATCTCCCTCAGCTCAGCTTCTTAATTAGGTGATCGAGTCTTGTACACTTAGCTTAGCTTGGATGCATAAAGTATCTAATCATGCATTTTTTTTTACTATCAAAGACCAAACAACTTTTCTTTTGTCTTTCTTTCATGCACTAAAATGCCACCTTTAATTTCTTTCCGGTAAAGGTTTGCTAAATACCAAAATCCTCTCTTTTTCCACATCTCACCAACGTCCCTCACCACTTTCTTGTCAGCTCAATAGTTTTTTTTTCCTTTTTCACTCCGGAGTACTTTAATTTTTATTTTCGTTTATTAATTCAAACAAACTTCAAATAATATACTCCCTCCGTCCCATGAAACATGGGACTTTTGCTTTTTAGAAGGGATTTAAGGGAGTGTATTTTGGTATCGAGTTTCCAAAAATGTCCTTTGATGTGATGAGTAAAAGTATGATTTGATGGATAGATTATTAGTAAAAAGGTATGATGTGATAGTTAGTGTATGAAAAAGTAAGGGGTAAAAGTGATTTTTTTATAGAAATGAGAAATGTTTTGTGGGACGGATAAAAAAAGAAAGGAGAAAAGTTTCATGGGACGGAAGGAGTATATATCATCAATCTTAAGCCATTTCACATCAATAGATAAAATAATAATGTTATTACAGAGTATAAAATTAAATTTGACACTAAGATTGACATCATCAAACTATTTTTCACATCAAACAATAATTGTTGGTGAGAACTAATTGACGTATATATAGAGTGCTCCTTCCGTTTCTATAAACAATTTCTACTTTGACTTGAGATATATTTAATTTTGTAATTTGACCTTCTAATTATATCCTTAACATCGAATAAAAAAGAGAAACATATTACTCCGTATATTAGTGCAAATTGAACGAAATATATTGCAACGACTTTATTTAGATATATTAGTCATTTTTTACAGAATGAAAGTGTTTTTGGGAAAACGAAAATAAATGAATTGTTTTAAAAAGTGGAGGGAGTAAGACACTAGTAAGACACTAGTAATATTAATTAGATTAAAAATATTTTATAAAATAAATCTAATAAAAGTATTTTTGTATATATCAATGTCTAATGTTGATTTTATTTAATTAGTAGTCAAAAGTTATTAATTTTAACTGAAAAGGTTAGTACTTAACAATTACTCAAGAATGGAGGTAATATTACTCTAGCAAATATTATTAAAAAAAACCATACAAAATAGATTTTGAACAATTCCTCTTATCTTGGAACTTAATTAACAACCAAATTTTATTTGTCATATCCATCTATTGAGAGATGAAGGGACGTTGCACATTGACTGAACTCCAACTCCCAAGAAATCCCTAGTTTGCCCTCCGGTGACAACTTCATTCTGCATGATGTACCGACGACTGGAGGGATAAATCTGGAATTGGTCGATGATTGGGAGGCAATTATTATTATTGTTGTTGTCACACTTCAACCCTAGCAATGAAAGGTCACTTGTTGTGGTGGGCCCCGTCTGCGCCGCCTTCTGCAGCATGGCGGTAGCCGACATGTTTGCAGAAGGCGACATGGAAAACAAAGAGGGAAGAAAACCAAATGATTGGATTTCTTGGGCTTGCGAAGTTGTGGGGTCCATCCATAATGGAGGAAGAAGCCCAGCAGATTGTCTTATTGAGTTCATCATCATCATGTTAGTGTAGTCATTATGTGGCGGCGGTGGGCCTTGACCGACCGGCACTGCCATTATGTGGTGGCGGCAGTTGAGGCCACCTGATAGAGCCACCGCGGCGGCGGCGCTTTGCATGTTGGAAGCTGCAGAAAGTCTGGCTGTCTCCTTGGCTAATGCATCACAAAACGCCCTATGCGTTGTGAAGCTATCTTTCCTGCATGCTCAAACCAATAAGGAATTCCCATACACAAAAGTTAAAAATTTACAAACAAAAGAAACATTCAAATTAAATGTTCTAATTCTGAGTTTAACTTTTACATAATGTCAAAGTTTAACTTTTACATTATGTCATCTAGCTAGCTAGCAATAACTTGGTAACATATTTCTTTGAAATCACAACTTTTTTAAAGTGTAAATAGAAGCATGCATAATTTCCAAAGAACACGTCGTTTTTTTCATTAAAATACTCCGTGTGTTTTAAAATATCTTATCCAAATCTTAATTATGAACATGACCGGCCTATTGACCTTTAACTAATCTAACTGTGCTGAGTGCTGACCTCACAAAAAAATTAAAACTTTTCCTATTTAAATGCCTCAAAAAAAAGTGATGAAGTTTCCACATCGAAAAAATAATAAAATACTACTATCATACTCCCTCCGTCCCAAAAAGCCTTTCCTGTTTCATTTTTTAAAAAACACATAAAACATTTCTCCCTCGTGATAGGTAGGGTTTGAAAAAGTAAGGGGTAAAAGTGTTTTTTAATAGAAATGGGTAAGGGATTGTGGGACGCAATTTTTTTGAAACATGTAAATCTTTTTGGGACGGAGAGAGTATTATTTAACTAATTACATTATTTATGCTATGTTTATTATAAACATGATACGAGAGTCTTGTTAATATAGAACTCAGAAAATCGAATCATACTACAGGGTATTCTATTTAAACAAAAATTTATACTCAACATGAAAAGACATCTTATAATACTCGGTATAAAATTATTCATTGATTTTCAACCATTAAAATTATTCATTAATTTTCAATGATAGGTTTGAATTTGGGATTGAATTTCTATTCATTATATGTGTATGTGTCAATGAGAGAGGAAAGAGTAGAAACAAGATTAATTAAGTTCTTATTAGTCTTAATTACCTAGTGAAAAGAGTGCCGCAGCCACATTTGTAGTCCCGAGTCCCACAAGTCTTGGAGTGGGCTTTCCAATCCGACTGCACGGCGTAGCGCTTGGAGCACTTGGCGCAGCCCCACTTCTTCTCGCCGTGTTTCCGGCAGTAGTGTTTCTTGATTCCGGTGAGGTCGCCGAGAGCGCGCGAAGGGCTGTGGTGGACGCAGCTCTTCTCCGGGCACACGTACGCCCGCTTCCTCCTCCCCCCTCCGCCGCCGCCGCCCCTCTGCCTCATCAGCTTCCACGGAAGATTGTGCCCTCTTCTGTGCAGCTGCAGATTCTGGTCCCTCTGGAACCCTTTCCCGCACACGTCGCACACGAACCGGTTCGTCGCCATTAGGGACTTCGGCGACAGAGCGACCACTTCGGCTCCTGGATCTGTATTATCATATGTAGTGAATTATTAGTAATTGTTTCAATGATTTGATTTGGAACGAAACCAAGTCAACCGAAAGTTCAAACTAATTAATTTTTTGCCTGGGTTTCCTGGGGGGTTTCTCTTTTTCTTAGGAGGAGGAGTGGGATTGGATCCTGCTGCTGGTAGTGGTGGAATACTTGAAGAGGTTTGATGAGTGATGAGACCATTCATTGGGACTAGTTGAAGAACTTGGTTTTCTGTCATATTTGATAATTAGTTTGGAATTTTCTTGCTCAAGTAGTGCTATGGAGAATTCTAAGTGAGGGAGAATGAAGTAAGAATAAATAGGAGATCGAAACAAAGACACCCTCAATTAAGAAAGGTGATAAAAGGCCGGCTTGTCAGTGAACAACATGCCTTTGGAATCACCATCGCACCATTTACTTGAAAATCTCTTTATTTACTTTGCCACTTTACCAGCATAGGAAAGCTTGAAATTAAAAAAAAACTTCACTCCTTTTTACGTATGAAAATTCATATATACCGTCTCTGGTTTCTGTGCACGCACGCACGCACGATTATATATATATATTGGCACCCAATAATTCAAACTCATCATGCACTTTTTTGTGTCACTACAAACAAAGCCTAGCTTAACAGTAACAACGCATAATGGGTTCCTTTTTCTTCCCTCATTATTAATTATTGGCATTAAAATCTGAACTTATAATTCTAAGTGCACGTACGTACCAGATATATGTTGTGCTAGCTTCAGACAGCCACTGGTTATAAGGTATATGAATGCGCGGTGTCGTCCTTAACTAACGGCTGTTTAATTTCATGCACCCGACGGTCAGGCAGTTGATGAGTCAGTACAGTCATTCGCTGTCAAAAAGTAGCGCAGTACTGTCCCTCACTATATGTGGTACATTCTCGACAAATAATCAGGAACGAAGGTAGTATATTCAATTCACGTCATATGAATAATTTTTTGATTTTTTTAATTGAGAAAGTCATTATGTTTTAGTTTTATTTAGGTAAATTACTCCTAATTAATAGCCTCATTTTAGGATGGCAAAGGTGATACTAATATGGTATACACTCCCTCTGTCCCTTTAAACATGTGATGTTTTGATTTTGAAGAGATTTAAGGGGAGTGTTTTGGTATTAAATTTCCAAAAATGTCCTTTGATGCCATTGGTAAAAGTAGGATTTGATAGGTAGATTATTAATAAAAAGGTATGATATGATAGGTAAGGTA
This sequence comes from Cuscuta campestris, assembly GCA_900332095.2. Lineage (NCBI taxonomy): Eukaryota > Viridiplantae > Streptophyta > Magnoliopsida > Solanales > Convolvulaceae > Cuscuta > Cuscuta campestris. Next base: position 946,693 of record OOIL02000404.1, on the reverse strand, counting down.
TGAAAAAGTAAGGGGTAAAAGTGACTTTTTAATAGAAAAAAAAAAGTGTTCTTTAGGACGGATGAAAAAAAAAAGGAGAAAGGTTTTCAGGCACGGAGAGAGTATAATATATCATGTTAGGAAATAATAACAATAATACTCCCTCTCTCCAAATTTTTATTGTTTGTTTCGGTTTAGGATATTTAACTGAAATTATTTTCAAATTATTTTAACTGAAAAATTGGGTAAAGTTAAAAAATAAAAATTACATATTAAAACACTACATCAGAAGATCTACAAAACTAGGGGTAACATGACTATTTTTTTCTTTTATCAAATGACTACCGTAATAAAAAGAAAAAAAGTGAATGAAGTTTGAACTTGGGAATATAGTAACTAAACAATTTAATTTGGGACGGGGAGAGTAATATTTATGATTGTGTTGGATTATTAGTTAACTCTCTATTCCTGTTTATGGTAGGATATGAATATCTCTTAGTTAGACTTCATTGTACACTTAATTATTCTTTAAGTACTATGACTATTCCATTATTCAATATGGTGTCGGAGCCACATTTTTTCCCCTAAAACCTAGTCGGTCATCTTCTCCTTCTCCCGATCGCACGTCTTTTCTTTACCGGCGATTTGTGTCGATTTCTTCGTCACCTTTAGCCAGTATTTTTTTCTCTTCATCATCGCATCCTGTGATCAACATGGCAAAGGGCGGAAGAGATCCGTTCGACACACTCCCTGGTGGTTTGTGCTTATTTCTCTGCAATCTTCATTCTCTCGTCCCTGACCAAGTTGGATGACGACAACAATTATCTATCTTAGTCTTCCACTGTGAGGACAACCTTCAAGCTCATTGACTCTTCGGATATGTCGATGGTAGAGAAGCGGCACCACCGCCGACCATACTTGACAAAAAATCCACGACTGGTTCAGAAAAAGAACCGATTATGACCTTGCTTATGACCAATGGACAATTATTGACGCTTAGTTGCATGCTTTTCTTCTAGCTCTACTCTCTCCAAAATTTCAAAATTTTGTTCACATATGTTCCACCACCTCTTATATGTGGGATCAACTTCATCAATGGTATAATTCTCCATCACGCGCTCAAATTTTTTAACTGAAGGAACAACTTCATAATCTCTGAAAAGGACAATCAAGTATGCAAACCAATCTTAGCTTGATGGTGCTCTCAATATTGTCACTTCTCTTGCCCTTGACAGAGAATTAGTACCTGAATAAGATATTATTTTGAGTATGCAAGCCAATCTTAGCTTGATGGTGCTCTCAATATTGTCACTTCTCTTGCCCTTGACAGAGAATTAGTACCTGAACAAGATATTATTTTTAGTATCTCTTTTGGTCTTCGATCCCTCAGTTGTATGCATCTCTCAAATAGAATATTTAAACAAATTTAATTTCTTAATCTTTCATTCAATATTATACTATTTCATTGTGACTATTGTATGAAGAATTGATCTTCAACTTGAGAAGAAACTTAACCTTGATACTCTCTCTAATACAGCAATAACTTGTTCACGAACAAAGTGAAATCAGTACCTACGTGCTTCATACGCTTATGGAAGACTGAGTTCTTAGTGAGACAAATAGCGGATTGATTATTGCAAATAAGCTGTGGAGGTGAGACTGGTACACGGAGGTCATGGAGAATATAGGTAAGATACATAACCTTAGAGGCGACAGACGAGAGAGCTCGATACTCAGCTTCCATAGAAGACTTAGACACACGAGTTTGTTTTTCCATGTTCCATGAGATCAGATTTGGCCCAAGCTAAACAAGATAGCCTATGACGAAACACCCATCAGTCATGTCATTTGCCCAGTTAGACTCAGAATAAGCTTGTAGCTGTAAGTCACCAAAATGAAAAACTAGTCCTCTGAAAAGTGTTCCTTTAACATACTGTAGAATCCGTTTTAAGCTTTGGAAATCATCCTCTATAGAATTATTCATACGCTAACACACATAGTTCACAGTAAATTGAATGTTCGGCCGTGTAGTAGTAAGGTACTGAAGTCCTCCAACAACACCTCGAAAGAAAGTGGGATCAGGAAATAGATCACCCCCTACCCACGGTGGTACCACGAAAGACCGGTAAGGGTGACAAAACGGGCTTGCAGACTTCAAGGCTAGTGTGATGAATAAGCTCCATAGCATACTTTTTTTGGAAAACAACAATAGAAGAGGTCACACGAGAGACTTCCAAACCAAGAAAATAATCAAGCGGGCCCAAATATTTTTTCTGAAACTGAAGAAAATAATAAGAGGGTAAATATTCTGTATATTGAATTGTTCTACCAAGTACAAGGGGTTTCTCCTTTATTTATAGGAGAGGATAAAGACCAAAACACAAAAGGAATTCTATTCCTACAAGGAAACAAATCACTAAATATGAACAAGGAAACAAATCAAGAGCAATCCCACTTAGAATGGGATTTGCTCTCCTTCTTGCAGTGTGGTCCAAGGAGCACCGCCCAACAGAAACTCACCACACATCCTAGTGATAAACTCCTGAACTAGAACAAAGGAGCTGCCAGTAGCAATAATATCATCAACATAAAAAAGCAATATCAGCATACGTGCAGGTAGACGATAGATAAAAAGGCTAGTGTCATGCTAGTTGTTGCGGAACCCAACTGCACATAGAAAGGCAGAGAGACATTCATACCAAGCCCTGGGAGCCTGTTTCAGACCATAAAGAGACTTGACAAGTTTACAAACATGCTTAGGAAACCTGGGATCAACATATCCAGGACGTTGAGCCATATAAATTTTTTTGTCAAGTTCACCATGCAAGAAAGCATTAGATACATCCAGCTGACGAAGCGACCAATTATAATGAAGAGCAAGACTAAAAACAATACAAATAGTCTACAGCTTAACCACATGACTGAATGTCTCAAAGTAATCCAACACATCCTCTTGAGTATATCCCTTTTTCACCAAGCACGCTTTATAGCGTGAAACAGAACCGTCAGCATTATGCTTCACTTTGTAGACCCACTTACACCCAATCAGAGATCAACCCAAATGCATGGGAACAAAAACCCATGTATTTTGTTTAATCAAGGCATTATATTCCTCATCCATAGCATGGCGCCAAACCTCATATTTGGAGGCTTCTTTAAATGACACGAGCTCAGAAATAGAGAGTGTGGAGTGGAGAGAGATAGAAAAAAGTCTGGATTTTAAGATACCACTTTTGGCACAGGTTGTCATGGGGTGAGTGGAACAAAGTACATTAATGGGGACGGGTGATGGGGATGGGGAATGGTGTTCGGTTGGGATGGCAGGTTGTGGGGAAAGAGGCAAGGATTCTGTGTGGACATGGATGACCGGTTGTTCACAAGATAAGTGTGAGGTATCGGGTTGGGTGTGTAGCGGTTAGGCCTGTCAATGGGTCGGGTATATATAAACCCGAACTCGTATAATACCCGTAATTTTTTAGCGGGTTTAGGAGTATAAAAAATATCGTTTGCCTGTACCCGAACCCGTACCCATTATTCTATAAAAATAAAGGGTTGGGTATAGGATGAGTAGTCCTGACCCGTTTAAAACTTGTACTGGTTAAATATATATTACGTACATAATATTAAATATTACAAAACCCTACCTCTCTTCTTCACTACTCATTTTCTTTGCTGGTTTTGTGGCTTCCAAATCTATTTGTATCTATTTCACCACATTAGAGGCATGTACACGTTGGTTTATGCTATGTAGTAGTATAAAATAAATAATTTGGAATTAGTTTTAATGTTATAAAGAACATTCTTGCAACATGAATGAATGTGACAAGAAGATCGATTATGAATCTAAAATTTTTGTTGTAGATTTTGGTGAAAAAGGCCAATTTTTGTTGCACTAACGTATTTATCTTATTTTAATTTATATATAATTAAAGTGTTTTTCATTCATACTCCCTCCGTCCGAATTTTAAGTTCCCGATTTGACTATTCTCCATTTTTAGTGGAAGTTGACTTTGTCTACAATTTGTCCAAAATGCCCCTAAAGCCCAATCCTTCACAACAACTGATTGCTTGCCGCACCAAACAAACCCCAAGCTACGGAACTGTCGGAACACATCGCCGCACCAAACAGACCCCAGTGGCCAGTGCGACGGATCTACTGCACAATCCGAGCAATCTCTCCCTTTCTCTACTGCGTAAACCAGGCACAAGGCAAATTTCTTGCCACACTAATGGATCTTTAGATTTTGTAGATCTGAAAAAAACGAGACCCAAACTCTGGGGGAGGGGAAGGCTAGATCTAGCCGAGAAAAGAAAGGAAAGAAGAAGAAGAAGAAGAAGAAGAAGAATAAGAATAAGAATAATAATAATAAGAAGAAGAAGAAGAAGAAGAAGAAGAAGAAGAAGAAGAAGAAGAAGAAGAAGAAGAAGAAGAAGAAGAAGAAGAAGAAGAAGAAGAAGAAGAAGGAGATGCAGGAGGAGGAAGGAGAAGGGGAGGAAGATAACGAGAAGAAAAGGGGGAGGGGAAGAGAAAGAGAAAGAAAGAATTCACCTGTGGTGGCGGAGAAGAAATTGGCCGACACAGAGAAAAAGAAACACGAGAAAGGATGGGAAATGAAAAGAATTAAAGGTTATTTTGGGAAGATTGGGTATGAAAACGTAGAATGGGAACTTTATTTCCGGACGAAAAAAAGCGTAAACTGGGAACTTAAAATCCGGACGGAGGGAGTAGTATTTTCACTAATTGTTTTTCAATTATAGAAAAATAAAAGACGTCAACTTTTATTATGGGTATATTCGACGCGATACCAAGACCTAATGGATCCAAATATAGGATTAAACTTCAAGACCTGTCAGTAAATGGGTACGGGTCATGATCAGTTTTTTTTAAAGTAAGTACATGAATAGAATAGTATGGACCGGCCCGAACCCGACCCATTGATAGGCCTAATTGCGGTGATGGGAAGGTTGATTGGGGTGGCTATATGGGCAGGACAAGTGGACAGTCCCAGTTTGGGAATTTGGGGGGTGGGCTAGTTTGATGGTGGGTAGGCTGCGAGGTACGGTCCACGTGAGCAGGACAAAGTTTCACTGGAGAAGAACTAGGAAAAAGAGGGAGAACTCCGACAAGTGACTATGGAGCCAGAGATTGGGAAGACGACACAGAATAAGGAAACACATTTTCATTGAATTGAACATGTCGAGAGACATGCACGCGATCAATGGTTGGATCATAATGCCAGTAACCCTTAGATATAATTGTTCATACCCCAAGAAGACACACCGCTTGGAACGTGATTGTAGCTTATGATTAGTCTCATGACGAAGATGAGGATAAGCAAGACAACCAAAGACACGAAGAAACTCGTATGGAGACTTGTGATGGAGAGTTTTGGAATACGGTTAATAAGGTAATTCATTGTTGCTAAAGTTTCTACCCAAAAAGTAACTGGAAGAGATAAAGTATAAAGAAGGGACACGACAGTTTCAGTAAGTTGTTTGTGTTTACGTTCTGCAACACCATTCAATTCAGGTGTGTAGGGACAATATTTATGGTGAAGAACCCCCAATTATTATAAGGGTAATTTACCTAAATAGGACTAAAACATAATGACTTTCTTAATATAGGACCATATGTTTTTATTTCCCAATGTATGATCATTGGTCATTATCTATTAGTCATTATTCAACTAAATGTCCAGCATCACTTGGACATTATTCTTCTCACTAGTCATTATTAAAACCTATTTAGAGAATAAAAAAGTTTAAGTCCTATATTGGGAAATGACTTATGTTTAAGTCCTATTCAGTGCAAATTTCACTTATTATAAAAAAAACAAACTGATGATTTACATATTCACGGCCATTATCAGTATAATTTTTTTTTGTGTGGAATTGAACTATGAGTGTAAGCGGATATTAATTGGATCGGATGTGCCATTACCAAATCCATATCTATTTATTTTGTCAGATATCGAATCTAGATACGGATCTTGACAGATACTGAAAATCGAAACCGTATCCGCATCTGTCGGGTATTGGATATACCCATATCCGTAGCCGTATCCAGATATTGAATCTAGATAACATATATCGAATCTAGATACGTTAGAACTTGAGGGTCTTAAAGTCATTTAGCTTCTTTTTTAGAAGCGGAAAGATAATTTTAGGATACAGGAAAAAAAGAAAGTGGGAAGATAATTTTAGGACGGAGAGACTAGTATTGCATTTCATATTGGCACAATATGTTGGTCCAGTCAAAAAAATTTACACTGACAATTTGCATCATTGTAAATTATCACACTAGCATTACACTAGTATAAAATGTTGTTGCATGCTTTAGGAGTACAAAGTGAGGTATAACTTTTGGGGTACACATAGTTTAACTCTTGTTTGAACTTTAAAGTGTCAAATAAACAACTCGACTAGAAACTCAAACTTGTGGTTATAGGTCTACGATATGTTTTAAAGCAATGCTAGGGGTACACCAAAGGTGTACCCCAAATGTACACCACCCCCTTCTCCACCATCCATTTTTATTTTATTTTATTTATTTATTTTTTTTGAATTTCTTGCCTTTTTTTGTGGACAAGGAGAAAGTGGAGGACAAATGGGGTGTACCCCTAGCATTTTTCTATGTTTTATACTCTAAAATGTCTCTTCATGTGCAAGTAGTTTTTCGCTCGAATGTTACACATGAGAATTAATATTATAAAACTGATGCAGTGAAATTTGAACTCGTGACTTCTTGATCATCAAGACTCCAGTACCATGTCAAAGAACCAATTACTACCTCTAAAGATCAATTCTTGCATGATATTAAGGTCAATCGTGTTCATGATGGATATTCACACACACACACACATATATATATATGCAAGATAAATATTCCTTAAGTGTTGAGGTAAGTATTTCTTAAAAAATAAAAAAAAATTATGTGAGAAACTATGTGAATCATATGTCCACCATAAAACTGCCGGCAACCTATTCCTGGGCCGACTAACGAATGTTGAAACTCTGGAGCATAATAATTTGTCGAACAATACATTGGGCCAGCCCATCCATTTCAAGAAAAAATCCAACAAAGAGGAAACAGAGCATAAAGCTTTTCTTCTTCCTCTTCCGTTTTGAGCTTCCCACTCGATCTCATTCTCAGGTGCGCGATTTTATCTCTTCCCTTTTTTCTCCTTCTTCAAAACACTCACTTTCGTTCGATTCGATCAACTTTCTATGATTTCCACCCTGATTAATATTATATACATGTGCAAAATAACATCTTTTTCCGGTTTTTATCAATCTGTAATAATGTATATTGCTAAATCCCGCCTTTCAGTCCGACCTAGAAATGGATACAAAATCATTGGCAAAGTCGAAAAGAGCTCACTCATTGCATCTTAGTAAGAAGAATCAGCAACCTCATCCGTCCAAGGTTGCTTCTGCTGGCCCTAGTTCGTCATCTACTGGGGATAAGAAGCAAAGTAGGAAGCAAGGGAAGGATAAACCTGCACAGGGTCATGGTTCTAAGGGACTTCCTTTGATTTGGGATCGGTATGTTGACGAAGGAGACGAAGGGTATGAGTTAGATTCTGGAAATGTGGTTCCTCGAGAGAGTTCATCTGAGGCAGGTTCGGATGTTGTAGCGCCGAAGACTAAGGGGGCAGACTATGCTTACTTGATCTCTGAAGCCAAGGCTCAGTCTGGGTATTCTTCCCAGAGTGAACCTCTGTTTGATGATGTTCTACATGGTGACTCTCTTAATCATTGTGATACTTTGATGTATTGAATGTGTTGCTTTGCATCCTGCTTGTTAGGATGATTTTTCATTCAAATTGTGTGGTGCTGAAGATTTTGCATGTTGTGATGATTGACATTGTTTCTTAGATTTCTACCAGGGATTTGGTCCATTGCTTTCCATGAAAGGGCAAAGCATAGCATCCTGGATTGCAGATGACATTTTTGGATCAGAAGATAAAGCGCCTCCCCCAGATGAGGTATTCTCTTTGTCATGTATTTCTTTGCCAATTTTAGAGCTGATATGTGTCTTTTGCTCTAAACTGGTACAAATTGTTGAGGCAGAAATAGATATTAGGAAGCTTGAACCTTTCATGCTATTGAAATTATCCTTTATTACAATTGTTTTGGTTTAGACCAATTGAACAGGGGTTAAGGCTTGGCTGCTACTGTTTGGATCATATATTTCTTTTGATGGTTTAGAATGATATTCCTTTCCTTGTTTGTCTTAATAACGTGTTGAAAAACATAATTTTTTCATCATATTTATTGTTAGTTGGGTAATCTACAATTTGGGGAAGAATTCAACTAGGTTTTTTTGCTAAAATTTGGAATTCTATTGGAAGAAATCATGAACATACATCATGCATTCTTTCCACTTCATCATCTTTTAGTAGAATGTTGATTTCAATAGTATCGGGCAACCAAAAGGGTTCATGTATCACATTATTGGATCATTTCTTATGTAGCCAAAACCAAACATTTTCTAATTGAATGTCTGCAACAGGCTAGTAACTTCCCTTGCACATTTTATCCTTTTGTAAATTACTCAAAGTAAATTTCTATTCATTAACTAGTTTGTAGAATTGTTTAGTTTTTAGTTTCTTTGAGGTCAAAATGTTTACTTTAGCTTAATGTTTCCCACTGGACCAGGTTTTCGGGATTGGGGAACCATATAAGTTTTCGAATTTTAAAATCTAAGATTCATTAAAGCATAAACATGCAAGCCTTGGAGCTACTGTGCACTGTATGTCTTTCTGCCATTACTTGGAATTAACAGCTTCTTGGGATACTATGATAAGTCAAACCTTTCTATAATAGCCTCATTTGTCTAATTTGGTTTCACACTTTTTTGGATGCTATAGTAAATGACTGTTATACGCGTATAACAACATGTTATACACCTGTAAGAGCATGTTTCTATATGTCTATAACAGTATGTTGTTAAACTGATACAACAACATGCTGTTATAAATACAAATGGACAGAAAAAATTATTTTTACACCTTTGTATCATCGATGTATTGTCTTGATTCAGTAAAAAAAGTTTGCAACTGTAGCTTGTTTTCTAGGTTCTAACTTATTAGCAATGATAAAATGTTTGAACTCGTGATTCATATTTTGTGTTCTAAGGAGTAAATATTTGATAATAAAGAGGTCAGTCATAGTTTTGGAATTAAGGAGTAAATGCCAAGTATTAAAGAAGATTTTTCATTTAAAAAAGGTTAAGCCATATGTTTTGGGCCTGGTATTGCATACTATTATATTTAATGAAGATACATTGTCATAGAGGGTTACGTTTACAAAGTTGGTACCAATTATAAATGTTATAGCTAGAAAGTTGTTATAGAGAAGTAAAACTACACATACAAATCCATTCTAAAAGAAATATGGATGCTATAGTGAATTTCTATTGTAGAAGACGGCTGTTATAAAGATGTTTGACCATATTGAGTAAATGGGTTGGTGAAACCAAATGAACGTGAGGAATATCTAACAAGTACTATTTGAAACTAGGAATTCTTTCATATTCTCGCTGTTCCATACTTCTGAAGGGGCACTCTTACTTCTTAATTATTATGTTTGGGTACAATAGCAGTTTCTTTTTCAAATGACTTGGTAAAAAAGAGAACAGTTTACATAATGTGGTTCACAATGAAGAGTTCAAGGAATATACTCCCTCGGTTTCAAATTAGTGGTCTCGTTTCGGTTTACAATACTTGGCTGAAGTTATTTCAATTCAATTTATATAAAGTTGGTGTAATTTTAGAAAATAAAGTTATACATTTAAATATTATATCAAAATCTCTACAAAACAATATGTGGGTTCACTCTGTTGACTATATTATTTTTAAAAAATGATTAGTTTGGATAGAGGATATCATTTGACTCTATCGATAGTGACTTGTGGATAGTGATCGACCGAGACCAGTAAAAACAAATGGAGGGAGTATGTAATTTCACTTAAGAAGTCAAATGTAGTTCTGTTAGGGACTTAGAGTCTTATCTAGTTTACTAGTACTACCACATGTCTATTGGCTTATTATTTCTTTAGATTTTTGACCGCCCAAATATAACCTTTGTGGAGTAACAAAGACTGGTACTCTCATACTGAATGGTGCAGTCCTATGTTTGCAGGCCACTTTTCTCTCTCTCAATCTGCACACTCTTGCGGAGCAGCTTGCTAAAGCAACTCTATCAGAAAGGCTTTTCATTGATCCTGACTTGCCAGAACTGGTAGTTCTTAGTGCTGTTTATTATATTTTAGAGTAAACTGTATCAATATGAAATCAAAACAATAAGGGTAACTAAAATTATAGGCATGTTTGTATCATCAATAAGACATAACAAAGGATGCACTAATAGAGCCAATCACAAAGCTTGAGATTAAGCATCAAACTATGAAGTGTAGCTCTATTAATTTTATTTCTCAACTGCAAATAGATATTCCCAGATTTTCACTATTGAGCTTGTCCTTTTTATAGCTGCTATAATGCCGTGTAATATGGTTTTACCCACATTATAGCTCACGGAGGAACTGCAAAAGCTTAGTGAGAATAAACACGAAGAGGCTCCAGCGAAAAGAACAAGTGGATTGGCAGAGGAAGTTTTTGATGTGTTAGCTACAAAAACTGTATCTGAAGACAGCAAGAGTCTGCATAATTTTGTTTGCAGCCCATCTGATAGAACAAGCACAGCTACCAGCAGCGGTTGTAAGATATCCGTTCTCACCGGGGAAGTCTCAAAATCTACTGGCAGTGGGAAGGATGAGGCATTGGAAAGGATAGAAATGGGACAAACCGGCATGCAAAGGTACGCTCCCGAATTCAATGCAAACTCTGCTGCTAAGAAGCCATCAAAATTCGAGGCAGAGGATGAGCTTGACATGCTTCTGGGCTCATTTACTGATAAGCCTCTGGAGCCAGAAAGGATAGAGGAATCACATCGGGGTTCTTTTTTGCCACAAAAACATGCGTCATCTTCATCATCATTGCCAGAAAGGGCTTCATCGAGTCAAAAGGTTCCCAATCTATCTGCGCCAAGGGACATGAAGCTCGAAGATAGTGTCGATGATCTACTCAATGAAACATCCATTCTGACCATTAACAAAAGAAAGGGATCACCAGCAGATGAGGCAAAAGCTGTCACCAGATCTAATAAACTCAGTGATGACTTTGATTCATGGTTTGACACAATCTAACTGTTCTCCAGCTTCGTTTTCCAATTGTTTGTTACTAATCAAACATGACATATGAACTTACAATCTTTGTTTTGTTTTTAATAAATGAAAATCACACTATCATTATCAATTAAATGGTCAATTTACCTGTTAATTGAGGATGAGCACATTAGCACAACATTCAACTCTGGTTCCTTACCAGCCCACATATACGAGAGGCTTGTCTTAATGCCACTGGGTATACTCCTCATGCCCGCCGGCGTTAAGGGGCGTTTAACGCCCCGGGCGCGTGAAACACCGCCCCCCTCTGGCGTTAACGGGGCGTGAGTATACCTGCGTCATTTGTTTGACGCGGCGTTGCTTCGTTTTTTCAGCCGCTCCCCCTCCTTTTCCAACGGCTATATAGCCGTTACCCCCCCCCCCCCAATTAAAAAAAATTCTAAATTTTAAAAAAAACCTATAAAATCCCCTTTCTCATACATCTCTCTCACACATTTCTCCTTATATTCTCTCTAAAATATTTATTATATATTATAAATATTTATAAAATATATTTTAAAAATGGGTTCATCTTCCGACGATGAAAGAAGAGCTTTCTTTTTTCGTTGTTTCGCGACGAATTGTATTGAATGGTAGGAAGATGGCCAAGAAGAAGCCGAATCCTCCCAACGACGGACCCGACGCCAACGTCTAAACCGGGATCGAGCGGCCGCCCACGCTTCACTTCTAAACGACTACTTTAATAATCCGTGTGTTTATACACTGTAGGATTTTAGTAATCGTTTTCGGATGAATCGTCCTCTCTTCTTATGCATACTCGCCGATGTTGAACGCGAGGTTCCTTGGTTCACCCAACGGTTTGATGCAAGAGGCTGACGCGGGTTTAGTAGCGTCCAGAAGTACACTGCCGCGCTCCATCAGTTAGCGTACGGGACGACATCCGATATGTTCGACGAATACTTGAAGATGTCGGCTCGGAGCATCAGGTCCTGTGTTTATAAATTTTCAAAAGCTATTATTCAAATTTATCATAAAAGATATTTACGCAAGCCTACAGCGAGCGACATCCAGCAATTGCAGGCAAGGCATGCCGCTAAACACGGCTTTGTCGGCATGCTTGGGAGTATTGATTGCACGCATTGGGAATGGAAAAATTGTCCCAATGCGTGGCACAGTCAATTCTCCTGGGGAGATCATCCCAAGCCTACCATCATGCTCGAAGTTGTTGCTTCGAATGACTTGTGGATTTGGCATGCTTTTTTCAGTGTCGCGGGCTCGAACAACGACATCAACGTTCTCGATCAATCGCCTGTTTTTGACGATTGGGTTAATGAGACCGCACCGGACTCCTCTTTTGAGCTTAGAGGGACGCTTTACCAGCGTGGATATTATTTGGCCGATGGAATATATTCAGATTATTCCACGATTGTCAAATCCCTCTCCGAACCAATGGGTCTTAAACGCCAGACCTACAAAAAAGCTCAAGAGGCGGCGAGAAAAGATATTGAACGAGCCTTTGGGGTCTTGAAGAGTAAATGACACATTCTAGATCGTCCGTCGAAATGTTATTCTCAAACAAAAATGAGGAATATCATGTACGCATGTATTATTCTTCATAATATGATCATAGAGGATAATGAGACTGTGATTTGTCAATACAACCCGGACAAGGAGATGCCTATGTACGAAGAAATCACCGAAGAAAAGAAACGACGCAACCGCCAAGAAATTCGAAGCCGAGAGATTCACATAACGGCGGATTTGATCGAACATATCTTTAGTCGTTCGAATAATTAGTGATTTCCTTGTACTGTTGTTTTTTATGTAATATTTTTTTAATGAATGTAATTTTTTTTCTGAATGTTTTTTTATGAATGTAAGATTTTTTTTAATGAATGTAATTTTTTTTATGCACTAGTCTCATTGCGATTAATTTAAATAACAAATTAATTTAAATTTATTAATTTAAATTTAGAAGATGTATATTTAAAAAGAGTAAATTCCATAATTGGTCCATTATAACAGGGGGGTTTCCATATTTAGTCCTCTATTATCAAATATTACCCCCGTAGTCCTTTTTTTAAGGGTGCCTTTCCACAAATGGTCCTTTTTTGATCTTCTGCCAAGTTAGTGTTAATTTAAAGGCTAAAAGCATAATTTGACATCAACATTATGTCTAGTGATGTGTTCTAATATTGGTTAAGCGAATAACACAAAAATAATGACTATGATTGTGGACTAGAATTCAGATAAAATACCACATTTGTAGACTATGGTTGTAGTAGAAAGCGACTGTAGTTCACAAACGACGCAAACGGAACAGCCTTTGGAATTGTGTATGAAAAAAAGATATATTATCATTGTGAAATTACACTTTATACCTCAAATTAACACAAACATGATTGAAGATCAAAAAAGGACTATTTGTGGAAAGATACCCATAAATGAAGGACCACTGGGATAATATTTGATAATAGAGGACTAAATAGGAAAACTCCCCTGGTATAAAGGACTAATCATGGAATTTACTCATTTAAAAATGTAAAAAATGAAGGTTTGAAGCCCCAGTTTGAAGCCCCGGGGCTTCAAAACCATTTCCAGTGAATTTTTGGTGTAAGTTAAAGCTGACGTGGCAGAGAGAGAAAGTTTGAAGCCCCGGTTTGAAGCCCGGGGCTTCATACGTATTTCCAGTGCTCTAAGGTTCAAATAGCATAGGGGTGGACACTTTTTGTTAACTCTTCACATGGTCAAATTTTATTCACTTTGTTGGCTTATTTTCATTGTTCATCTGATAAAATAATGTAGTCATGTCACTTCTAATTTTGTAGATCTTTTGATGTAGTTTTTTAATATGTAATTTTTATTTTTTAATTTTACACCATTTTTCATATAAAATGATTAGAAAATAACTCCAGTCAAATATCGTAACGCACAATGGGCAGATAATTTTTGGACGGAGTACTATTCAAATGGGGTGATATGGTTTGGTTATACTCGTGTCCTAAATAATTCTCTTTTCTTCGTCTCAAAATGATTTTTTCCTTTGTACGTACTAAAAAAAATTCATATTAATTCTTACATTACTTATCACATCATATTTATTCACAAACAATCTATCCATTACATAGTATTTTTACCCATCACATCAAGATATTTTTGAAAAGTGAGCACCAAAATATATCTCCTTTATATTCCATAATAGCGTGTTTGGAAACTTTTATTTGGATTTTAAATTTGAATTTTGCCGAAATTTCATGTTTGAGAATTTGAATTTGATTTGAGACAAATTTATCTAATTTGTTTGATTTCAAATCTAAATTTGGTTCAAATTTCATATTTGAAAGTCTTAAACAAATTTGAATTTAATTTGAGACAAATTTATCATATTCATAAAAGAGCTCAATTACAAATTCATATATCTTCTCTTGCCATTTGAAAATAAAAAATTTAAATCTTAGAATTGAAATGCATGAATTTAAATATCCTACTTGCCAAACACTACCTAAAAGTCAAAACATGGAAGAGATTTTGGAACAGAGGAAGTATAGTTAAAATCTTATTTATTTTTTTAAATATTTTTTTACTTACTACTCCGTATTTAATAAGATAACACACTCATGTCACTTTTTGTTTCAAAGAATTTTTATATGGTTTTTTAATGTTTAGTTTTTAAATTCCACCAAATTCTTCAAATAATTTAAATAAAAAATTACTTTTGTAAAAAATTATAATCAGCACTATAAATTGGGACAAAAAGAGTATGTGGGTGTTTTTCTGTGCTTATAAGTTGGTTAAAACTGCTTATAAGTTATTTTTAACTTATAAGTCAGCAGATGTCGTAATTATCTGTGCATATAAACTGACTTATAAGCTACTTATAAGCGAGGAAAAATTAGATCTTATTCAATTTAAGTTAATTTTTTTCTCTTATTTTTGACCATATTACTTACAAAACTATCCCTCACCTTATGAATATCCCCAAATGACTCATATATCATTTAATCTACACGAAAGAAATTTTAACTTATAAGCATCAAGTTAAAAATTGTTTATAAACAATAAATTTAACTACAATTCTAAAACGTCTTGCAAGAGACATGGCTACAAGTACAATTCCAAAACGTCTTCTTCCTCTTGACCCTAACTTCACAGCAACATCGGCTAGTGAAGAGGACCCAGAGCACTGTGATTGTCTTCCCATTAGCCAATGATCCAGCAATGAGAACCTTCAAGTGGCAGCCTAAAATCCCATACCTTAATTCTATAGATTTCCTCCAAGTAAAGTTTAAAGCATATTATCCGTAAAACCGCACTAAAGTCTAAAAGAGCCTATCCCTCAAAATTCAGGATTAACTTAACAAAATGGTAATCTATTTGACTCCCAAAAAACTTTGAGAAAAGAATCACCATCATGTCATAACTGGTAATTTCCCAGTTTTTGTTTGAGTAATCTGTTAAGGAATGCATTAGGGTTTGTCGTTAACGGGCTCATTCTTGTTGGGCTCGTAATTAGGTCATAGTCTCGTAGCTATTATAAATAGCAGATCTATGTGTAATCAAATCATTCAAGTTTAGATCTTATAATATTTCTAAATGGTATCAGAGCCAACCTGGGAACCTAAACCCTAGTCTGCACAAATCTGTTGCTTCCATTGTCGCCGTCGCCAGTGGTTTGTCTGGCGACGGTGACAAATCTAATCTCTTTACCAAAATCTGTCTCGAGGTTTTCAAAAAAAAACTGTCTCGAGTATTTGTGCTGCTATTAAATTCAGATCTGCCTAGAACAGAGTCAAAGTTTGGCCGCCTCTAAAGATGTCTTCTCCGGCAGTGCTTTTGATAGGTTCCATCGGTGCCAAAGTCCCAAATTAGTGTTGCTGCTCAATTCTATCTTTGAGTAGCTGCATGCCAGTTGTTAGTCTACCGAAGTGATTATTTGTTTTGTTTATTCTGTGCTCCTACATCGCGAAGAAGGTTTTCAACCAGAGCTAGTTTTGATCGACATTTTGGCGACATTATTTTTGGTTGTTATTTGCTATGTTCAAGTGCAACCAGCTGTATGTTCGGCATGTTTGTTTGTGAGGTTGGTCGCATAGTCGCGCCTCAGTCCGACATATCAAGTTGTGAGGTTGGTCGCATAGTCGCGCCTCAGTCCGGCAACATGGCATCCAAGTTTGGGATGCTTGTTAGTCGTCCCCGTGTCATCGTGTGGGAGTCGTTCGCCATCAAAATTTATTGTTCGTTTGCAGGGTTGGTCACCTTCGTTTGTTGTTGTCACGGCACATCAAGTTCAAGTCGTTTATCAAGTTTTTTTAGTCTTAGTTTTGTTTTAATTGTCCAAGTTGTGCATTCCTTAACCTCATGCTCAACTTGAGGGAGAGTGTTAAGGAATGCATTAAGGTTTGTCGTTAACGGGCTCATTCTTGTTGGGCTCGTAATTAGGTCAAAGTCTCGTAGCTATTATAAATAGCAGATCTATGTGTAATCAAATCATTCAAGTTTAGATCTTATAATATTTCTACATGGGATTAGATATGTCGCCCTCCCTCACATCGCTCTGATACCATGTAGAAATATTATAAGATCTAAACTTGAATGATTTGATTACACATAGATCTGCTATTTATAATAGCTACGAGACTATGATCTAATTACGAGCCCAAAAAGAATGAGCCTTTTAACGACAAGCCCTAATGCATTAACATAATCAGGCCTACTTAGAACACTAATGAGCCAAGGGGCTAGAGTCTTAGCGATGGATAGATGGCGGATTTTACCTGATTTAGATTCAGAGATGATGATGTTGTGCCCTTCATACGATAGTTCGAAGTCTTTGCTTTCAATAGAGTGAAATCTGACCAGCTACACCGATATTTGGGCTAGAGTTTCGTGTTCTCCAATAACGGCGCTCTTCAGATTTCTTCTAGAGGTGAGCTGATGGACGAAGCTTGGGACTGGAATAGTGGGGTTCCTCATAGTACCACGATTCCCGAGAGATTCCGTTCCCTTCCTCTTATCTTCAGGATGTTGAAGCACTACCCGGCGACCTATGTGATGGGATCGCCGCCAAGGGGCGGCGTTCCCCCTTCTCTCTACAACCCTATACATTTTATATGTGTGTGTGTGTGTGTATATATATATATACATACATATACATATATATATATATATATATATATACACATACATAGATATACATATACATATATATGTATGTGTGTGTCTATATATATATATATATATATATATATATATATTGGTTCAAGTGAGAATGCAATCTTATGAAAAAATAAGAATGAATCTGGTACTTTAGATTGTGAGATCTAAAGGTTAGGATTGCATCAAAATTAGGTGCACCAAAATGGTTTGAAAATGCATCATGTCGAAATGCACCAAAATCCTTTAAAAATGCACCATCTCAAAATCTGAGTGCAGGATGCAATCTGAGCCGCACGATGCATCAGATCCAAAGGCTAGATTTTATTCTTATTTCTTTCACCAAGGTGCATTCTCACTTCAACCACCCCCTATATATATATATATATATATATATATATATATATATATATATATATATATATATATATATATATATATATATATACACATACATATACATATATATACATACATATACATACATATATATACATACATATACATACATAGATATATACATACATATACATACATAGATTTACATATACATATATATATATATATATATATATATATATATATATATATATATATATGTATGTATATATATATCGGTAAGTCTAAAATGACACCAGTGCTACTGGTGTCATTTACTTACACCAGTTCGTTTGGAGGACCTACGGTGCCCCATTTGTAAAAATGACGGTTCCTACCCTCCCTAACCCTCCCCCTAAACCCCCCACCCCAGCCCCACCCTTGCCCCCCAGCCCAGCCCCCCCCCCTCCCGCCCCCTCCCTACCCTGGCAGTACACTGCCAGGGTAGGGAGGGGGGCGGGAGGGGGGGGCTGGGCTAGGGGGCAAGGGTGGGGGGTGTAGGGGGAGGGTTAGGGGGGGTAGGAACCGTCATTTTTACAAACGAGGCACCGTAGGTACCCCAAACAAACTGGTGTATAAGTAACTGATGTCATTTTAGACGCTCTATATATATATATATATATATATATATATATATATATATATATATATATATATATATATATATATATATATACACACACACACACACAATTCCTCTCAACTTTTACAGGAAAATTTGTATGGCTATGAAGTCACTTTTTAAGGAAAAGAGGTGTCATGGGAATCTTTCCTAGACGATGATAGTTGTTGATCTAGACATGTGCTTGCTTCCGGCACCTGTTGCAATTGCCTTCGATAAGACTTCCATCCAGAAAGATCTCCATGATTTTTATAAAATTGTGAGCTATCTTTTTGGATTAGATCGGAAGACGCGAAAATATTTTGGAATATTTGTAGAAAAGTGGAAAGCATTGCACACAGATGTTGCCAGGTCTGAAGAACAATTTCTTAGAGACGCAATCAAAACCCTAGATTGGGCTCTCTTTTACAATGTGGGTGAGAGTGTTGAGCTTATTAAAAAGCTCTTCATTATCACCCATAGGTCTTGGTGGCTATTATCTAGCTCATATCTGAACAATAGTTTTTTATCAGATCGATCCGACGCTTGAGGCAAACACAGGCCTGAGCTGAAATATATGTTTAGGAATTGGCACAAAAAAGCTCTAGAGTATGCACCTTTCAAACGCGCTCTAGCAATCAGGAGCTTTCAAACTACTGAACCATTTAATTCTTTAATTTTCTTAAGAAATGCGATGGAGCATGATATTTTCTACGAGGGAACAGAACCAAAGTATCAAATTTTTGAAATGTTTGAAGAAATAGTTTGCTTAAAATATTCCAAAGGAAATCCAGATTTAGTGATAGAGAAGGTGTGTCTACTAAAAGAGTTGAGAGACATGGTAGAGTGTGCATTGAGAAAAAATATCTATTTCCAGGGAATTGGAAATAGCTATCATTAAATATCTTGAATGATGTTGCAATATTTGAATTGGAAATAGCTATCATTAGATATCTTGCAACATTCAAATATTGCAACATCATTCAAGATATTTAATGATAGCAATTTCCAATTCCCTGGAAATAGATGCTTTTTTTCTCAATGCATACTCTTTCGTGTCTCTCAACTTTTCTAATAGACACACCTTCTCTATCACTAGATCTGAATTTTCTTTGGAATATTTTAAGCAAACTATTTCTTCAAACATTTCAAAAATTTGATATTTTGATTCTGTCCTTCGTAGAAAATATCATGTTCCATCGCATTTCTTAAGAAAATTAAAGAATCAAATGATTCAGTAGTTTGAAAGCCCTTGATTGCGCATTTGAAAGGTGGATACTCTATGGCCTTTTTGTGCCAATTCATAAACATATATTTCGGCTCAGGCCTGTGTTTGCCCCAAGGGTCGGATCGATCCGATAAAAAACTATTGTTCAGATATGAGCTAGAAAATAGCCACCAAGACCTGTCGGTGATAATGAAGGGCTTTTTAATGAGCTCAACACTCTCACCCACATTGTAAAAGAGAGCGCAATCCAGGGTTTTGATTGCGTCTCTAAGAAATTGTTCTTCAGATCTGGCAACATCTGTGTGCAATGCTTTCGACTTTTCTACAAATATTCCAAAATATTTTAGCGTCTTCCAATCCAATCCAAAAAGACAGCTCGCAATATTGCTCACAATTTTATAGAAATCATGGAGATCTTTCTGGATGGAAGCCTTATCAAAGGCAATTGCAACAGGTGCCGGAAGCAAGCACAATAGGCCATAATAGTTGTAGGATTCGAACTCACATCCGTAGTACAACTCTACCATTTGAGCTAATAGGCCATAATAGTTTTTAAAGTGATTCATATCTTATACGTGACCCATTAATTGAATAGGCAATTTAATTTTTTAAAAATGACTTTATTCAATATGTTTCTAACCCATATTTAAACGTAGCATAGAACATTTTAATCTACAATATATATAGATGTATCATATTTGTGTCAAGAGAATTTTACTTTGATTCTAAGAATGCAATGTAACAGAATATATTATCTTTACCTTTAATCTAAGAATGCATTTTCTTCTCATGTAAATGCATTATATATATCGTGATAATGCACAATAAGAGAAACTCATTCAGACTATTCATTAAACTTCAACAATGATGCAACAAAACTTACAATGCCATTTGAACTCTATGTGATGCATCTTTTAGCTCCAGATTTTTGCGTCCTAAGAAATGCAACAAAAAACAATATTGATTCATGGACAAAGTACTTTTAAATGTATAATATACACTCTTTGTAACACCCCAACCCGCGTAACTCGAACCAACGAGTTAACGAATCGAGTTGCTACTAATTTGGTATTCACATGCATAATAATTTAAAAACATTTAAAATGAAAATTCAATCATATTTACTTAAGAACAAATCATAGTTTCATCAGAGTAAATAATTCAAACGTTGCAGAAGCCTTTCAAAACAACATCCAACATCCTTGTAATTTAAAGAAACAAATCCAACAAAATATATTTAATTTAAGACAAATAGTTTCAGGCCATCCACCAACTTCACGCTTCATCACGGTCCTCCAGGTTGTTCCTCATCCAATCCTTGATCCCTACCTCTAAAAACAGGAGAGTAGAAGTATCTAACGCTAAAACTAACTCATAGACTAGTACCCATTAATATATAATCAAACAATATTAGAAGAATCAGCAAATATCATTATCGAATATCATGATCAACTATTTATTTATATTCAGTTCTTGTTGTTCATCTACACTTAACCCTATAGGCTAAGGTTTCCTTTTAACTAACTAAGTCATGGACACTCGAACGGATCCCCCAAGGCCACGCTTAATAAACCCAAAGAGAATCCTCAATGGGCGAGTTGGAGCCCCTACAAAGGAATCCCTAGGTAGGCTAACGACTCCCGTACGTACGTTTTTAATCCAAGACCCGTGAGTTATGCGAAACTCGCCTCACCATGCCTAAATCCTAAATCCTGTGATCCCAATAACCTTATCAATTTGATTTTTGTCAAAATATCCTAGATCTACCAGGTGGCATATTTTCATAATTTCAATTTGACACATAGTTATCATCAATTTATAAGTTTAATAAATTTGGATTAATATGGGGTCAAGTATAAAGAAGGGCTAAATTTGTAATCAATTGAGAATAATGGGCTAAATCATAATTGAGGACTACATGCACTCCGTTGCTTTTAATTGAGAAAAGATGCATTTGACACGTCGTAGTCACAGCGAACAACAATTAGCATCTTGTACCGGCGAGTTTTCAGCAGCAGTCCTCATCATCAAGATCCAGCAAACAGCAGACAGCACAAACTATGGACAGTAGGGCGGCTCGGCGATTACAGCGGACACACAGCGGCAGTAGCACCCTCGCCGGGAAACAGCAGCGTGAAGACGGCCAGGCAAACACAGCAAAACCAGAAACAGAGAGCAAGGGAGCAGAGAAGAACAGAGAAAAGATCATAACAGAATATCCCCAATTCCAAACCGAAATTCATTTCAACATATTTATTCACACAATTCAACAATCATATTTACAAATTCAACATCAATTGGACGAAGATATGTTAACGAATCCTAATCTACAAATCAATTCTAACGAGAGATAAATCACTCACCTCGAAGGATTTGATGAAGAAATCACAAATTGAATTCACGAATTCCGGCGAACACGCTGGCGATCCCCCTCTGTTCCAGTCGGCTAACTAATCGAAGAAGAAGAGAAGTGTGATACTGTGATGCGGCTATCTGATAAGCTGTGTATATATGCGTATAATATACAGGCTTGGGCTTTCCAACACCATTTAGAACTTAGAGTAGAGCAATGCTAGGGATACACTAAAAGTCTACCTCATTTGTCCCCCATTCCTTTTTCTACCATTTATTTTTATTTTATTTTTATATATTTTTTTAGTCTCTTGCCCATTTATGTGGACAAGGATGGGGTGGAGGACAAATGGGGTACACCAAACCTTTGGTGTACCCCTAGCATTTTTCATTAGGAGTTAAAATACTCCGCATATAAGAGCAAGTTTTTTAGGATTGGAAAAAAAGAGCTGGATGTTGGAAGAAATTAAAAAAAATTGGAAGGACCTAGAAAAAAAAGGAATGAACTGGAAAAACTTCAAAAAATTGGAAAACCTAAAAAAAACTTTAAAAATATTTATTTTTAATTCTTGTTGTTATAGATTATTATTATTAATTTATTATTATTATTATCATTATTATTATTATTATTATTATTATGTTATTATTATTTTTATTATTATATTATTATTGTTCTTATTATTATTATATCATCATCATCATAATCATCATCATTATCACGTTATCTGTTATCTTAATGGATGCCTTTAAGATAC
This sequence comes from Cuscuta campestris, assembly GCA_900332095.2. NCBI lineage: Eukaryota > Viridiplantae > Streptophyta > Magnoliopsida > Solanales > Convolvulaceae > Cuscuta > Cuscuta campestris. The sequence goes on along the minus strand of OOIL02000404.1, from coordinate 924,059 downwards.
AAAAAAAGTATTGTTATTTTTTATATACAAAAAAACTACTTTTGCAAAAAAAATATTATACTATAAAGTTATCATAAATATAAAAATATTAAATTTTAAAAAGTATTTGTGGTTATATTGCACCTCAATTTATTTATGCAGTTTTTATTATAAATAATATATTTGTAATTATATTTTATATATTACAAGATTTTGTTTTAAATATCAGACATAATCAAACATATTTTTTTCTTTCATGATTGACATTTTATTTTCATTGAAGCCCTATTTTTCGAATAAAGACATAGAACTTTTTTATACATCTTTTATGTTTTACTCATATTTAAGTCTCTTTCTCTAAACTATTTTGACTTATAATTTTTTTTATAAAAATTAGAAAAATGAGTAAATTTTAAGTAATAAAGGAAAAGGTGAGAGGTCTTACATAAAGTTAGATTAATAAAACATTCAATGTCACTATTTTATCCATAATTATTTTAATATAATTTAACATATTGATGTTTTCATGTTTTATCATGTAGACTAATATACAAAAAATATTCTTATTCATATTTAAAAGTTGAAGAAAAAAATAATGAGTGTGAATCGTAATAAAAGTGAGATGAAAAAAATAATTTATAAACTATAGTTATGATCATAACAGTTGTAATAATAATAATAATAATAATAATCATAATAATAATAATAATAATATAATAATAATAAATACATTAAAATATATCGTTTTTAGATTAATATGTTGAGGAGTAGAAAAAATTTGAAGAAAATGAGAATAGTTGGAAGAAACTGGAAGAACTAGAAGCAACTAGAAGAAACTAGAAGAAACTGGAAGAAACTGGAAGTTAAGAGTTCGAGCCCTAAAGAACATGCTCTAAGTATTATATTAATATTATAGGATAAAATTCCTTATGGTAGTGTTTGGCAACTAGCATTTTATTTCAATTCATGCACTTCAATTCCAAAATTTGAAATCTTGAATTTTAAATAACAAGGGGAGGTGCATTGATTTCAAATTAAGCTTTGTTATGAATGAGAAGAATTTGACCCAAATCCAAATTTGAAGTTTTAAGTTTCCCAAACATGGAATTTGAGCCAAATCCAGATTTGAAATCCAAATCCATATTCCCAAACATACCATATATTTATTTATTAAACTGTAACGTTTATTTTACTCATAACGTCTTACACCAAAATTTCGAACTTGACAAACAATATGCTGTTGGTCACCTTTTCTCGAGACCTATCCAAAACCTCAAATTTCATTAGATAATATTATCTCTACGTCATATTTGTATGTTATTCGTTTACTTTATAATCTTTTCAGTTTTTAGACGGATGAACTCCTAACTTTCGTATCTTGGATTCGCACGCTTTAAAAAATGTTGATGAGAGGTCATCAATGTTAATGATGAAGCTACGCGCAATTCGGGTTTATCACAGGTTTCCGTAACAATAATCTAACGTGTTTTAGTCATAGACAACTCTAATGTTGCAGTTTCAAAAGTAACTAATCGTAGTGGGCTGAAGATTCTGATATGCAATGAAGACAATATTCCCACAAATTATACAAATAATATAGTCTATAAAATAGTCTTTCGAAATTTGTAAAGTAGTGATATTTTGTACCTTAAAATAATATAATCTCTATGTTCTATTACATCTCGTTTTTTATCATTGAAAAATGATTTGAATTTAATAACATAAAAATGACTCGTGCAACGCACATGTGTGATACTAGTTATATTGTAACAAGTTTACAATAAGTTTACTACTATTAAAAAGTAATATGTTATATGTAGATTATTAGTGAAAAGGTATGATGTGATATGTAGGGTATGAAAAAGTAAGGGGTAAAGTTGTTTTTTAATAAATAAAAGAACATTTTTTGGATACAACAAAAAAAGTAAAAGGGATAGATCTTTTAGGAACGGAGAGAGTATGTTATATTAATTAGATGAAACAATATTTTGATTACAAATCGTCAAAATTGGACAAATCCTTCGAAATGAAACGAGTACATATTTAATTTGTTTACGCTAGAGTCTTTATTGTCAATCTCATCTTTTTAAATAATTTATCAAAAAGCAGAAGAGTCTGTGTGAAGCACGAGATAAAAATTACTCCATCCGTTCCGTAAAAAACTTCCCGTTTTGACTTTTAATGGATTTAAGAGGTGGGGAGTGTATTTTCGTGTTGACTTTCCAAAAATACCCTTTGATGTGATAGAAAAAGTAGGATGTGATGTGTAGATTAGTAGAAAAAAGTATGATGTGATAGATAGATTAAAAGTTAATATAGGTAAAAATGACTTTTTAATAGAAAAATAGAAGAGTTTTTTGGGACGGATGAAAAAGAAAAGTAGAAGGGTTTTGTGAGGAGTAGTAAATACTCCCTCCGTCCCCCATTTGATTACAAATTGCGGGTTACGAGAAAAAATTTATTATTTTTATTTACAAATTGGTATATCAATAAGATATAAAAATTACTAACTCCGTCTGGAAATATTTTTCTCATTTGACTTTTTTGGTCAAAGTTTATAAAATTTGACTATGATATATGAAAAAAATACATGGTATCACGATATAACTTTAATATGAATATATTCCTTTTGAAATATAGTTTTCAAATATCAAATTTTTACAAAATATATCTATGTATAAATAAAGATATTAGTGGTCAAAGTCCAATCTTGGAGACCGTAAAAAGTCAAATGGGAAGAAAATTTCCGGATGGAGGGAGTACATATTAAAAAACTACGTCAAAAGTTTTACAAATAAGAGGTGACAAGAATATTTTATTTTATCAAATATTTAATGAAATCGCGTAAACAAACAAAAGTTATCGAGAGGAGAGAGAAAAAAAATTGTAATCTATTTAGGGACAGAGAGAGTAGTATTTTTCGTGGTGGTGTTCTTATTATCAAAAATCACATTTTTGAAAATTGTTAGTGATTTTAGTGTCATCGGTTTATTTTGTGTAATTGGATTTACTTAGATCGGACAAGAACTTAAATATACATTGTAAAACGAGTTAGGAGGCGCGGAGTGAGCGCTCGTTCAACAATATTACAATTTCATTGCGGGGGTCCGGGGCGGCAGCCCCAAGGTAGCGGGGTCCAAGGGGTGGCAACCCCTGGCCGGGGTCGAGCTACCGGGACAGCTTGTTGTTGATTAACGTCTTATCCGATTGAAGTATTTCGTATACCCCGAAATAACTTTGATCTGAAAATGTTTCGTACGCGATTCGTTATACTATCGAGTTCTTCTTTAACACTACTTCGCAGTGTTCTTCCATAAACAATTCCAACAAAAATTTACAATAAGTTTCCTATTGCTAAAAAAAGTGAAACGCAAACAATTAAATTTCAATTGATCCCCGGAAAACGTGAAGGTTCCTTTTCCAAAGTTTACTCGTGAATACAATGACCACATCTTTGGCATGATCAAATAATGGACAAATTTGGAAATACACCATTTGGAGAAAATTAAGCTCTATTCTTCTAAAGTCTTAAGTAGACTTTGGAGTTGAAAATCTTCAGAATTCCATTCATCCAGCAAAGAGACAATGCAGTTTATCATTGAAACTATCAATGTACTTAGACTCAAGATCCTTATTCTTTAAAAACTCTCTCAACTTGTCATGGCTAGCCCTAGCATCTCTCCCTATCTCACTCTTCTCATCCATCACTGCCCTAACTGCCTTGCACACACTCTCTCTTGAAAACAACCCATCTTCTTCCCCTTTCTCAACCTCTACCCCAACTTTCATGCACACGCTCATGATTCTGGCGTTGATTATTTGGTCTCCCACGTGCGGGAGCAACACGATTTGGCACTCGTTTACGAGCGCTTCCGTGAGAGAAGCCCATCCGCAGTGGGTTATGAAACAACCCACTGACGGATGCTGGAGAAACAGTTGTTGTTCGACCCATCTCCCGTGTACTATGCCTCTCCCTTGAAGTCTCTCTATCAACCCCTCCGGAATTGCCGACTCAATGGAGTCGGCTCCATATGGTGTTTTGAGCGCCGCAAAGAATGGCATTCCAGTGAGCTCGAGGCCCCATAAGAGCTCTTGGAATTGGTCCTTCTCGAGGACGCATTCGCTTCCGAATGCGCAATATATGACAGAGCCTTTCTGAAACTTGTCCAGCCAGCCGGACCACCTTTCCTCCAGGCTGGAGATGGGTGGGACCGGCAGGGCTGGACCAGCCAGGAGAATGGGTTTTTGAAACTGGGACTCAATGTAGTCGCAGAACGGCCCCTCCAACTCACGACACGTACTATATGCAAGAGCATCACACTCGCTCACGCCCTTAAAAATCCGATCGAAGAAAGTGATGTCCCCGCCAAACTTCATGGTGGTCCTGGCCGTGAAGCCGCGTGCCTCGTGGGCACGCAGCCTGATGGACTGCTCCGGGAAGCCGACAGGAGGTTTCATCATGTCGGCTTCCGTCAACTCTCTCCCCGGAACTCTGCGTTCCAGGGAGAGAGCGAACCCGTGCATCATGGGGCTAATGGTGCTGTAGAACACGGACCGCTTTCCGATTCTACGCGCCATTCCAGGTACCCAGCACGCGAAATCAAAGAAGATGACATCGACGTGGCGGTTCGAGAGCTCCTCCTCCACCTTCTCCTGGGTCATGTCCATTGCCTCCATGATGAGGTGGGAAGAGGAGAAGGGGACGTCCGCGGTGGTCTCCGCCCCGGGAGGGAGCCCTTCGACGTGCGGGACGGAGACGGCGAGGAAGAAAATGCTGTCCGGATGGTGGTTGTAGAGCTGAAGCACTAAGTGGGAACTTTTGGGGATGAAAAACCAGATTCTATGACCTTTTGTGGCTAGTTTGTTGGCAAGGCGGAGGAAAGCTGTTTGATGACCAAAGGCTAGCCAGGGATACATCGCGATCTGGTAGGTCTGGGGACGACGAGAACTCGTCATCTTTCTTTGATTTTGTATTTTTTTATTATCTTCTTACGGAAGGAGTAAAATAAAGTTGAGAGGGAATTGAAGATGAGTATTAAGTGTCTTTAAAGGGGAAAATCGGTAAATTTCAATGCCGCAACTCACTGCCAGTTTCGTGCATTGCAGTTAACTCTGAAAGATTCAACCTAGAATTCACCACTTTGTACGGCTTATGAGTAGAACAAAAGTTATGATTTACCACCACATGATCCATTCAAAAAAATCAAAATACATAAATTTGTCATTTCTACAGTAAAATTTTTTAGTTTTTAATTATTTAAAATCATTTTGGTTCTTAAAGTGCACAAATAGTAAAATTGTACTCCCTCCGTTCCACAAAACACTTCCATTTTAATTTTTTGCGCATCCCATAAAATATTTCTATCCCATCTAAAATGTCTAAAATACCCCTAAAACAACTTCTACCCGCAATAAACTACATAGTGGGGTATATTTTAGATATTTAAGGTGGGAGTAAAAACGTTTAATGAGGTGCGCAAAAATTTAGGGCGGAAGGGTTTTAAAGAACGGAGGGAGTATATTTAAAATCATTTTAGTCTTTTTTGTTAGTGACTCTAACATTTATCATTTAAATACTTTACAACTGTGCATTTAGAAGGTGTTTAAGAATGTATTTGAAATTAAAAAAATAATGCTAGAGTCACAAACAAATAGTTCACGAACCTTACAAACTTGCCTATTGTGAATTTAAAATTAAAATATTTTCTATTATTTGAGTGCATCTTATTTATAGTAAAATGTTCAAAAGACACGCCTAAATTAAATTACTCCATACTATCAAATACTCCGTACTTTGTAATGTAATTACTATGATGTATGGAGTAGTACATTTTTCCATAGTAATCCATCCGTCCCTAAATAAACTTTGGTCCTTGATTTCCAAAATCAATGTTTATTTTTTACTACTTCCTTTGTGCGAAAATGTTCTTCTCATTTGACTTTTAAAGATCTTCAATGTTAAACATTGACTATTAATTTCTGTATTAATACATAGATATATTTTATAAAAAATTGATTTTTCAGAACTACATTTCATTAGAAATAAATTGATATTAAATTTATATCATAATACAATGTATTTTTTCCACAAATAAAAGTCAAAGTTTACAAACTTTGACCAGTGAAGAACATTTCCGGGCGGGAGAGTACAATATTTTCATTAAAATTCAAGCTATGAACTTTATTCTTGTACCCAAAAACCTACAATGTTTATTCAGGGACAGAAGAATACTATATTTAATAGTTCATCCTTTTGATCATTAAAACTTCTCAACATTTTGTTTGCTGAAGAAGAGAGAGAATCACAGATTATATGCCCATTCCTAAACGGAAGCCCAAGCATTTGCATCTATCCAATTGAAAGCTATAGGACCCAAGAAAGCGTCGGGTATGCCGAAGGAACGGACCAAGGCAAGTGCATGTGGTCTAAGTTCTGTGCAGAGCTTCCCAACTTCCTTCCGGATGGTACTAGAATTCTCTGTGGATAAGTATCCATACCGCAAGAATGCCGCGTCTTCATCCAATGTGAAGAGAACGTACATTGATCTTACGAGACCAAGCAAAGTCTGCAAAAAAGTACAAGTGATATTTTAGCTTGTTTCAATTCGCTTAGATACACCAAGTCATAAATGTATTCATGTGTTTTTGTGTTTTATGACTCATGTCATTGATCGCATGTAGCGCCTAAGAGTCAATTCCGTTCAGCTTATTACATATTCTTTTTAAAATCAAATCAGATCAGACTAAACCATAGATCAGATCAGAAACAGTTTTAAATATAACTACAATCAGATCAGATCAAGCCAGGTCTTCAAAAAATCTGATCAGATCAAGTGAACGGAAAACAGCCTAAGCCGGAGATCTCTAGCAATCAAGGGTATGAGTGGATTTTAAAGCAATATGATTACCTTAAGGGGAATGGACGTTACAGAAGCCTCGGCCTCTACAAAAGTTTGGAAAATTGCACGGTCTGCATAGGCTTTGCCCAAGTCTTTGGCGAGCAGATGGTTCTGATGGGTAAAAAAGGGAATGTTTAGCTGTGTGTGTGAGGGAAAGAATAAAATGTTTCGTTTCCCTTTCTATAATATATATATATATATATATATAGAAGGATATCTCACCACGGCAAAGGCATGTTCTTTACTCTGCCCTTGTGATTGGCTGAGTGAGATTTCAGCAGCAAAGCGATTCAAAAGGTCCCTCTCCCGTAGGCAGAGTATGTCACTCTGAAAACATTGAAAAGTTCCAAACAATAGAAAATGATGTATTGTCACTGTATAAAGAGGCAAAAAACCCTTCAATTACCTGGAAACGGGTACTCCTTAGGGAATCACTAGTAAGCTGCAAAGGTATAACAGGAGAGGATTCGTTCATGTGCTCCAATCCCAATCCTTTGAATGGCTTATTCGTCCTTTTAGCAGCCACATATTCTGCAAGTAGTGCCTTGCTAACCTGAGATATCATAAATGGTCACTGTTATCTTCAAATCTTCTTTACTACACGCCTCAATGTTTCAGTTTATTAGAAAGAAAATTATGAAGGCCAATTGGTTATAGCAACCAATAATGCTTGTACAACTTTTTTTTAGACTGATGAATTGAATGTGGAAAAACCTAGATCTGCTTTCGCATTTAAGCTTAGTCTTTTGAGATAGTCATTTTTTCAACCAACTTAGTTTCTATTTTTTGTTTTTTTATGGCTAAACATTACTCCTTCATCAAGTTAAATCCTTATTTAATGTCCCCACTTTGACTTTGCACAAGTTTAAGAAAATGAAATTGCGTTTATTTAAATATTGTAAATTAATATCAAACACGCAATTGTTTTCTTAAAGGAAAAAAAGAAGATTAATTTGAGACCCCCAAAAAGAAAAGTGGAAGATTAAGAGAGGGCGGAGGGACTATTATGCATTGGAACAACTTATTTTTAAGAAAATCCTTTTAAGAAGTACACATTTCCCGCAGCCCTTTTTTCTGAAATCAAGCTAGCCTTAGATTAGCCTCAAAGGATTTTGTTTTACCAAGTCTGGCGCAATAAAACTCCAAAGCAAGCATTATTTGAGATGGCTGGTAGATTGGGCATTTTAGTCATTTGTGATAAAATTCCATCTTCTAATTATTGGAAACTCTCTCAGACATTGAAAAAAGATCAGAGCATCTAGATTCTACCTCCACAAAAATTCATGATATTATTACCTGCTGCATTAGAACATTGTTATCACCTTCAAATGTCGACTGAACATCGTATTCCCCTTTTGACTGACCAATACGATTTTCAGTCTTCAAACCTTGACCTCCGCATGCTTCTCGGCATTCCTAATCCAATTCATAAAGATCAATTGAAATTTAAAAACAAATAAGTAAATAAGCAACTGTTAATGAAGATATTGATGAATACGGTAATACCTGAAGAGTTTTCATGTTATGCCAGCTTAAGGTAGCTTTAAAAGCACTGGAAACAACATGTATAGTTTTGTTCATTTGAGGCGTCCTCTTCACATACAGCATCTTCAAAGAGTTAGCAGCAAAGCTCATGGCATACCTGCAACATCCAAAAACAAACAAAAAGGTGTAATGTTCAAAGAACTAAAAACCAGTGTTTAAAAAAGCACTTGGCACCAGCTAGGCAGGGCCTCAAACCTAGTTAACAACTAATCAAGGTCAGAGAAAATCTAAGTGGAATTAGGTGGAGTTAATGTGAATGAGAATTCTGGGCATTCAAGGAAAACAAAGTAAACAGATTGCTATAATCATGTAGATGAAAAGGAAAAAAACTAGGCATCTTCAAGTACCACCATCCTAGCAAAATTTAAAACAGCTTACGTCTTTGCAAGAAGAGGCAAAAGCCGTCTTTGATGACTTGGATAATCAAGCAAAAGAACTTCAGGTCCATTTGGTGTAATGGAAAATGCTCTCCTTGTTAACGAGTACCTTATGGCAATTGATAAGGCAACCTGTTGACGATAATTGAAAACAAATATTGTTACTTATTATAGTACAAAATTCAGGAAGACTTCATGGTTTTTTTACCTTTGCTGAATAAGTAGCACTGACTGCAATGGTCACACGCCCAAATGTCAAAGGGGCCATGAATGCTGCAAACCGCTGAAAATAAAACAAAGCGTGAATATCCAGTTAGTAAATTACTCCTAAATTTATATTCATCTAAATGGAGAATCCAATTGAAGAGCCAGGGGAAAGTGCTCTAAAAAACCAACGGGGTTGGCTTTTATTTACCTGATCTGGGTCCTTAATTGCAGTAAGATACTTCCCATCAGGAGACACATCAGCTACTGAGTTCAGCAAGTTTTCTCTGGGTACCCGAACATTGTCAAACCTGGTAAAATTAATTTGGAATATTTTAAAGATCCGGTCATTGTCAAGGTAGAAAACCATAACAAAAGTGCCATGCTCAAGTGATTATGAGGTATGACTTAAGTACCAGATACGACCATTGTCGACACCATTCAAACCAATCTTATGGCCACAATCAGCTATACGAATGTTGGGGCAGATGTTTCCATTTTCATCCCTGATCTGAGCGATAAATGCATGGACCCCTTCATTTTTCCCATCAATAATAAGTTGGGAGAAAACTATTGTATGGGTTGCATGCTACAATATGGTGATGCGAAAACAAGTCAGCATCTATAGGCTTCTTTCTACTATTGCAAAACATAAAGTTATAAAAGATCACAAATATTAATGATAAAAAAGAGTCACTACATTTGCTGCTCCACCAATCCAATACTTTTGAGCTGACTCGCATGGAGTGTTAATGACAAACTCTTCGGTGTTTGAGTCATAAGTTGTAACTGTTTCAATCCCTCGAACCTGGAAGAATGTCATAGGGAAGCATAAATGATGATGAGAGCACAATTTGAGATCATTAACTAAAAAAAACTTATATACTTTCACATACATTACTTCCATGCCCTAACTCGGTCATCGAAAAGCAGCCTTTCACCACATAATCTTCAGTATCCTTCAACCACTTATCATGGTGCCGCTTTGTACCGAAAAATTGGATTGCTCCACCCCTGAAATCATAAAAACAAAATCTCATGCCTAAAATGCATGTATCACGATGGTGAAGCTCATATGAGTATCAAACTGAAACAGGTGACCTATTCAGACAATCGCTCCCAAAAGACTTCAACTTTCTAGAGAGTACACAATTCCAAAAACAGATCTCCAAGAAAGGTACAACCTTGTGAGGAACTCACCATAAACTAGAGTATTCTCCAAAAATAAAAAGAATTTTTATAAAAATGCATTCTTGACACTTTGACCATGAAGAATCAGAGAAAGAAATTTCAGGGATCAGCATACCAGAGAAAGAAATGAACACCAATCTTTATGGACAAAGAGTGGTCAAAAATCCCAACAACATCCAAAAGAGCAAGCTTCCTCAGCTCAGCTTCCGGCCCTTTGCCGGTGAGCCATCCCCGAAACACACCACAACCAGAGAGGTACTCGATCCTCTTCATGGTGATCTCTCTCTGCTGTTCCATGGTCTGATTAAAATCCGGGTATACAAACACTTTACCCCCTCTTGGCATTGGGTTGAACAGCTTACTCTGTATCATGAGGCCGTACAGCCAGTCCCTCTCCTCCAGGTTGCTTCCGTCCATCAACTTCCGCATCTCGAACACATCGAAAGCTGCCGCAGATTCCGACAGCTCCGGCGGCGAGTAGCTGATGCAGGGCGAGGATTGGAGGAGGAATAGAGGGTCGTCGAGATTTGGATCTTCTGGGGCTAGGTGTCTGGCTAGGACATGGGTTCGGAAGTTGAATTTCTCCATTGTTGATCGATGAAGCTGGCAGAATAGAGGAAGCGGGCAATGGTCGGAGAAGACGGGCAAAGAATCTCCGGGTGATTGGAAGAAAAGGGGACGACACTATTGGATAATTTAAATTAGAAACATCATCCAAATCAACGGAGTATTAAATTGGTCAAAACACTCTAAACGTCAAGAGTTATGCCAGTGGTTTTTTTTCTTTGGAATTATCGCCGATGTGGATCGATCGCAAATACGGAGTGATGTAAAACTCCAGTAAAAGTACTCCTGTTTATCAAAAAATGTAAAAATACTCCTTTTTGTTAAAAATAAAGATAATAGAAATATTATTATGAACGAAATGATAGAGATATATCTTGTTTAGAACACAAATGAAAGATCAAAGTGCAATAGAGAATGAAAAGAGAAGGAATACAATGAGAGACTAAAGAGAAACATATCCAATTTCAATATATAGAGCATATATATATAGGCTTACAAAAGGGAAATCAAAGGTCTAACTTAGACATGGATAACATCAAAAGACATTTGTACATAACACTCCCCTTAGATTTTGGATATTCACCATTTAGGTAGACTTGAGCTTAAGACGCTGCCTCGTTAAAACCTTGCCAAGAAAAACCCAATGGGACAAAAACTTGGACGAAGGAAAAAGAGTACAGTGCTTATAATGCTCCCCCTGGACATGGCAAAAGATCCTTAAGTTGACGCATTCCAATACCATTAATCATCTTCCTAAATGTCGTGGTTGGCAATGCCTTTGTGAACACATCCGCTAGGTTATTGCATGACTGTATCTGACGAACATCAATGTCTCCACTTTTCTGAAGCTTATGAGGATAGAAAAACTTTGGTGATATGTGCTTTGTCTTGTTGCTTTTGATGTAGCCACTTTTAATTTGTGCAATACAAGCAGCATTATCTTCATAGAGTAATGATGGAGCCTTATTCAAAGATAATCCACAATTTTCTCGAATGTGATGAACCATTGACCTTAACCATATGCATTCTCGAGCGCCATTATTTCCGAGTGGTTTGATGAGGTTGCAACTAGTGTTTGCTTTACTGATCTCCATGATATTGCAGCACCACCACAAGTAAAAACATATCCACTTTGTGATTTACCCTTATGTGGGTCAGAAAGATAGCCAGCATCAGCGTAACCAACAACTAGTGATTCTGAACCTTTTGAATAAAGTAGGCCCATATCGGTTGTTCCACGAAGATAACGTATAATATGTTAAACACCATTCCAATGTCGTAGTGTTGGTGCTGAGCTATATCTTGCCAACAAATTAACCGAAAAGGTTATATCAGGTCTTGTAGAATTTGCAAGATACATTAGCACCCCTATAGTACTTAAATAAGGTATCTGTAACGCCCTGAAAACCGGTCTAGAATTTTTAACTTTCTAGTACAAAGAAAAAAAATATAATAATAAAATTTATGCTTTAAAAAAAATAATAAAGTAATATATATGTTACTATTCTTTGGAAAAAAAATTAAAAGTCAAGCTTTAATGAGTGAATTAATAGAGAGGATAAATAAAAGGAGTAAAGTGAACTTTGGTCCTCTGTACTACCTAAATAAAATTATTCTGATAAAGTAATTTATTTTCTTGACAAACAAATTATGTTAAAATGATGTGTGGAAAATATGTGACTTAACAGGATAAGTTTTACATTTTTCCAAAAATATATAATAATCAAAATTGTGGAAATCGAACACGTAGTATTAAACCAACAGAGCAAGAAAACTTTTTTTTCCTTTGTTTCTCACGCCACCCACATTGTTTTCTTCATACTCATTTAAATGTTTCTATTTTCCTCACATGTTTAACTCTCCATCTCCCTCCACCATTCTACACACTTCCATTCTTTAGTATAAATACTAGCTAGTCATTGAGGGACAAGGTAAAAAAAAAAATAATAATAGAAAAAAAACATAGATAGAGATAGGAGGGTTGCTTTGGGGAAGAGAAGCGGTAAGGTGTCATCTTGTTGCCCCATCGAAACTGTGGACTTACGAGCTAGGTGTGCCGTTGACCCTAACCTTTAGATATATATTTCATGTTAATATATTTTTGTGCATTTCCTTTTATTTTTATTAACATGAATTTACTCTTTGAGATAATAAATTAAAAGAGAAGGATCCTAGTCATTATAATAATAAAAAAAATATACATGTCAAACATAAATTTCACTTGGCTTCCAAAAAAAATTATTAGTAGGATGACTTTTCTTTCAGCAGTAGGTTTAACAAAAATAAAAAAACAGTTTGTTTCTTAAAAAAACAAAACAGTTTTGCTTTTAAATAGTAAGGGCCGAAGGTTTTATAATGATTAATCATAATCAATGATTATGATTGATCAAACTACAGTTTGTTCGAAGGTTTAAAAAAATAGTTTGGCTTTATAAACAAAAATGAAACTTTGTTTATGTCATAATAAACTTTTGTGGACTCCATTTAATTGTTTTTGTTTCATGTTGTAAGTGACCATAACTATAAAAAAATTTGTATGTTTGTTTCCTTAAAAATATTGGTATATGATTGATCAATGAATAGAGTTGCAAATTTTTACGCTTTGAATGTCTAGTTGATCAAGTCGCATGATGTTTTAGAAAATGAAAAGGGGACAACATCGTGTGATGATTTTTAGAATGATTAAGAAAAAACACGATTCATATGTAAATGACTTTACTAGATTAATCAAACAAATTGGTGGACTAATAAGTAAAGTTTCAAAGTTTATTTTAACGACGTACCCTGACCAGGTATTGTCACATTCTAGTATGTAAACCAAACTACATTTTAAGGCCGGATCGTATGTGTCCAAGTGGATGAGCCTACAAATAATCATACCACAACGTGCGCACGAGAACTTAACGATGACCCGGTGGGTCTAGGGTTCACTTCTGATTACTGGAACCGAGGTCACGGGGAGGTATCCAAAGTAAAACTACCTATCGACTAGTGCGGTGTTCCAGCCTAGTCACGGCTTAGTCTCTAATTCTGTGGTTAACCTAGTAGGTCAAGAGTTTTTTTCTAAGTGTCCCCAAGTAGCTATTCAAAGTGAGATTATTTCCTCATTGATTTTAATTATGCGAAAAGTTTTTTTTTCTTTTTGAATTAAATTCAATAACTTAAAAGGCCCAAAATATATTTACATGTTATATATGTCTACTGGTTATTTGCCATTCAGCTTATGCTGAGCGTGTAGTGTTTAACTGCACGCAGGTACTAGCAAAGAAAACAACTGCTGAGGAGGAAAGCTTGGACGTGGAGGCCGTGCCGAAGGAGTTCTTATTTAATATTTAATAATGAATAAAACTGAACTTAATTTACATTGTTTTTGGGCTTGAACCCAAGGTGTTTTAACTGTGGATGGTTTCACTTTAATTACGCGAAAAACGTTTTTTATTCTCTTTAGTTATCAAAAAGAGAATATATTTCGGATAAATAATATTTTACAAAGTAACCCGGTTTTACTAGCACTCTGGTCTGATGACTCGGGTCATCCAGGGTGGGGTGTTACATTTTGGTATCAGAGAATTTGGTTTATAAAATGATCTTCTGACCTAACTTTAAAAAAGGAATCGAGGAAAAAAAATTTGATGGAAAGAAATAAGGGAATGGAAAAATTATTTTTTAAAACAAAAATTGTTCTACAGGTACGGCCCGTCTCTATGCTTCCTCCAGGCAGGTATTTTATATTGACCTTAAATTACTATGTAATACACCTAGATTTGATAATGTTGAAATATAACAAAAAGAATTGGAAGACATTACTTTAGTGTTACCACATTATTTAGATATTGTGGTAATAGTCTAAATTTATATTTAGATATAGATAATGGTATTATGTAAGATTAAAAGATTGGGGCCAATAGATGTGTTGCGAGACATACTTGAATCTTAAAATCTGTGCACAAATGTAATTCGGTTTGGTACCATCGAATAGTTATGACTGGACAAAAGGGGGACGCCTCTAGTTTGGTAAGATATATATTCTTTTACTAATGACCAAAGAATTGTGTCGTGGAATGACCTTATGACCATAGAAAGTCATTAGATATAGTATGGTAGATTAATTCTTTAACTCAATGTACATGATAAAAAAATATATGAAACATACATGAAAATAATTAGATATACTGAATATTGTCTTGTTGTCGATTCTATAATTGAACCTCGTATTATGATCGTTATGTACCTTGTGTACATCGTTGTATTGCGGTTGTGAAATTAAAATTTTAAATTTGTAGGTTAAAACTTTTTGTGTATGTATGACATTTGAAAAACTAAATTACAATTATATTCTTACTGATGATGGACCAGGAGTAAGTTTTAGATGATCGAGTACATCGTAGTTGACAAAAAAACAGAATTTTATGATTAGGACAAAATATTGGGTAGTGGTGTTTAAAATTATCTATGGGTTTATAATAAAATGTAAGAGAAAAGTGATGACGTAGTCGACTACAAGAAAATCATATTACTGTTAGTTCTATCTCGATCAGAATCAAATTTCGTGATTATTTTATACATGGCATATATTATTTTTGTGAAGCTAGTAAATATTAAATTCGTAGGTTGAAATATTTGTACAATTGTAGATACAACACATGAATGATCCAAATAAACATAATTAATTTTACTTCTTGTAATTGAGTGCATGTAGGACTAGATTGCTTAGTTCTGTTAAAATTCCGGCGGGCCGAGAACAACGGATAGAGTGTCGGGTAAAATTAACCACTTGCATATAAAGTCGGGATCCACAATTCTAACCCAAAAGCTTAAGCTGATAGGTAGGGCTTCACCCTTCAATATATGCAAGTGATATTCATCTTTATTTTCCGATGTGGAAACTCTAACACTCCCCCGCAAGTGGTAACTAGCCTGGCCTAGTTAGCACTTGGACAAACGGGTCTAGCATCTCAATCTCTTATAGCTAGCCCACACAACTGGCGGTGGCATCTCAATCTCTTTTTAGCCAACTCAGCCCAAACAACATACGGGTAGCACATTTTTGCTAAACCCACAATAAACAACCAGGAACAATCAAACCCGGACCGGACCTGCTCTGATACCATGTTAAACTTCTTATGGAAAATAATTCTTTCTCTTGTGTTGGGCATAGACCCGTAAGGTACAATATATGGGCAAAGCACATACAAGGAAACCTACATACAAGGAAATCTATTTACTCTAAAATTTCTAATTTACATAAAATAGGTAAGAAGAAATGATAAATGGTAACCACCAAAATCTCCATGATTTGCGCCATGCATGTGGACGGGTACTCCAATAAATCCCATGGGTAGCTAATGATAATAACATAAATATCTTTAACACCCCCCCTCAAGTTGGAGCATGTAAGAGACAAATGCCCAACTTGGGAAGTAATGCATCGAATCGGCCCTTGCTAAGGGCCTTGGTGAGAATATCCGCACACTGATTAAGGGTAGAAACATGAGAAGTACGGATGGAACCGCGTAATAACTCATCGCGAATAAAATGACAGTCAATTTCAATATGTTTAGTGCGCTCATGAAAGACGGGATTGGCGCAATGTGAAGGGCCGCGGTGCTATCACAATAAATCTGCATGGGTGTGGGATGAGGCACGTCAAGAAAACGGAGTAAACCACGAAGCCATTTAAGCTCACATGTGACAACTGCGAGAGAACGATATTCTGCTTCGGCGGAAGATCGTGCGACGGTAGGCTGTTTCTTAGTTTTCCAGGAGATGGGAGAGACACCTAGTTGGACAAACCATCCTGTTAAAGAGCGTCGAGTCAATGGACAGGCTGCCCAATCAGAATCACACCACCCAGTCAAATGTAGAGAACTATCAGAACGGAGAAGGATGCCATGACCAGGAGCGCCTTTAAGATAGCGTACCACTCCAAGAGCCGCATTCCAGTGATCAAGCTTTGGGTCCTGAAGAAACTGTGCCAGAGTATAGACTGCATAGGAAAGATCGGGACGAGTAACAGATAAGTACACAAGCCGTCCCACCAGTCGACGATAGGCTCCAGGATCATCGAGAGTGGGTCCAGAAGCTAGAGCAAGTTTATGATTAGGCTCCAACGGAGCACCAAGTGCACGAGACCCAAGTAAGCCTGTCTCAGATATGATATCAAGAGCATATTTTCGTTGACACAAAAATATACCCGTAGAGTTTCGTGCGACCTCGACCCCAAGAAAGTATTTTAAAACGCCCAAATCTTTCATGTGAAAACAATCAGAGAGATACTTCTTGAAACGGCTAATCTCAAGTGAGTGATTCCCAGCTATCACCAGATCATCTACATAGACCAAAACATGAACCACGGAAGTCCCCTTGTGAAAAGAGAACAATGAGTAATCGGAGAGAGACTGAACAAAACCATACCTCCGCAACGCACCAGAGAGTTTGGCGAACCAGCACCTTGGGGCTTGTCTCAAACCGTAGAGGGACTTTTGAAGTTTGCACACTAAGTTTGGCGTTTGAGAACGAAATCCCGGTGGTGGTCGCATATATACCTCATCCACCAAGTCACCATGGAGGAAGGCATTATGAACATCCATTTGATGAAGCTCCCAATTTCGTATGGCAGCAACGGAAAGAAGAACACGAACTGTGGTGAGCTTAACAACAGGAGCAAATGTTTCGTGATAGTCAATACCTTCAACCTGATGGTTGCCCAAGATAACGAGTCGAGCTTTGTAACGCTCGATCGTACCATCAGATTTGCGTTTGATGCGATAGACCCACTTGCAACCCAACGCCTTTTTTGTGTCGTGGTAATGGAACAAGCGTCCATGTGTCATTCTTTTCTAACGCAGAGAGCTCATCCGACATTGCTTGCCGCCAATGAGGAAATCGCACAGCATCTTTGTAAAGTTGCGGTTCATATCTTGAATCCACCGCGGTTAGAAAGGCCCTATGACAAGGAGAAAATCGAGCATATCCGATGTAATGTGTCAAAGG
This sequence comes from Cuscuta campestris, assembly GCA_900332095.2. Classification (NCBI taxonomy): domain Eukaryota; kingdom Viridiplantae; phylum Streptophyta; class Magnoliopsida; order Solanales; family Convolvulaceae; genus Cuscuta; species Cuscuta campestris. The sequence continues at coordinate 906,304 of OOIL02000404.1, read as the reverse complement.
ATACTTACAATTAGAAACAACATCATGTGTGACGGCATAAGTGTGATAGTCGGCCAGCCGCACATTAGGAGTGCGCTGCCGGTGGCCACGTCCCACGGTAGGAGGCGCTGCCATACTGGATGATGTCGGCTGTTCTACGAGAGACACGACTGGAATGGAATGATGAGGAGCTGCCACAGTGGAGGTCGCCGGCTGGGAGGATGGAGATACTGCCGGGAGTGATTCGGTAGTGTTGGAGGTCGCCGGCTGGGAGGCTGGAGAAACTGCCGGGAGTGAATCGGCAGTGCTGGGAGAAACTGTCGGCTGGGCTGGTTGCTGTGAGTCACGAACAGCAGCTGGTTGCTGTGAGGCACGAACACCCCCCCTTGCTGGTAAGGAGTGGCGTCCAAAACCATCTTCATCGTCAAGATACGGCATTGGGAAGTCTGGAACAGCTGGGGAGGCACAAGAGGAAATTGGATCCTGAAAAGGGAAGATATTTTCATGAAAAATCACATCACGAGAGATAATAAACTTCCCAGTGTCCCGACAATAAACTCGCCAACCCTTCTTTCCATGGGGATAACCAATAAATATGCCTTTCACACTTCGCGATTCGAACTTATCACCGTGACGGTCTTGGTTATGAACATAACACAAACAACCAAAGGTCCGAATATGCGTCAAAGACGGTGGAGAGCCAAACATCAATTCATACGGTGTCTTACCGTGTAACACGGTTGAGGGCGTCCGATTTATAACATATGCAGCGGTGAGAATGCACTCGCCCCAAAACTCAATGGGAAGAGAAGCTTGAAAACGGAGGGCGCGAGCAACGTTAAGGATGTGTCGATGCTTGCGCTCAACCCTACCGTTTTGTTGTGGTGTGCCACGGCACGACGTCTCATGCAAAATTCCATGTTCACGAAAGAACGGATCAAGACATTCAAACTCAGTCCCATTATCACTACGCACAATTTGTAACTTTTTATCAAATTGGCGATCTACAAGAGCACAAAATTGACGGAAGATCGAGGGCACCTCCGATTTTGCCCGCAATAAATAAACCCAAGTACCGCGGGAATAATCATCAACAATTGTCAAAAAAGATGTAAAACCATCCAAACTAGGCGTCCGATACGGACCCCACACATCAATATGAATAACCTGGAACAAATCTGTGGCTTTATGCGTACTTTTTGGAAAAGAAGCACGACATTGTTTTGCACGCAAACAGATAGCACATGGTCCATTATTTAAAATACTAGGTTTACTAGAACTAGCAACCGGTAAAAAAGATAAAACTTTTGGTGACGGATGCCCCAAACGTCTATGCCACAAATCAAATGGACATTTTGTCGTAGTTGATAATGCATGACCCGTTGACGCTTGCTGAAAGTAATAGAGACCATCAAACTGCCTACCCGCACCAATCACTTGCATCGTGATACGGTCTTGTAACACACACAAAGGGCCATCGAAGTTCACCAGGCAGTTAGTCTCTTTAATCAAATGAGACACGGATAGTAAATCACAACTCAAATCGGGGACAAACAAGACATTGTTCAGAACAACGTAGTCATTTAACCGAACACGACCCGCAGTCGTGGCCGTTACCGTTTTTCCATCCGGCAAGCGTATCCAAGAACCCGGTATGGAATGCACGTCAATTAAACACTGTAAATCCCCTGTCATATGATTTGTTGCACCGGTGTCAATAATCCATCGTTTAGTACAAGGAATACCTGACAACTTCTCAGATGGAGCATCTTTAAAAGAGGCCAATAGTCCCTTAAATGTTTCCCATTGTTCGGCAGTTAAAGAGGGTACCACACTCTCAAGAGACTCCCCATGTGAGCTAGTGCCACCATGCACTCCAGTAGCATGGGCCGCATAGAATTGTTGGATGAGAGAAGCATGAGGCTGCTGCATGCCGTGTCCGTTGGATCCTCTGCTGCCAGTCGTGTGACGTTGAGGAGCTCCGCCGGTGTCGCCGTCGGATTTCTTCTCTCCTGAAACCGCCATGCACGCCGGAAAAAAAAAACTTACGGAAATAGATCGGTAGGCTCCGATACCATGATAAACTTCTTATGGAAAATAATTCTTTCTCTTGTGTTGGGCATAGACCCGTAAGGTACAATATATGGGCAAAGCACATACAAGGAAACCTACATACAAGGAAATCTATTTACTCTAAAATTTCTAATTTACATAAAATAGGTAAGAAGAAATGATAAATGGTAACCACCAAAATCTCCATGATTTGCGCCATGCATGTGGACGGTACTCCAATAAATCCCATGGGTAGCTAATGATAATAACATAAAGAGAAAGAATGACAACGGATAGATTTAACATGGTATCAGAGCAGGTTCGGTCCGGGTTTGATTGTTCCTGGTTGTTTGGATGTGGGTTTAGCAAAAATGAGCTACCCATCTAGTTGGCTAAAAAGAGATTGAGATGCCATTGCCCGTTGTGTGGGCTAGCTATAAGAGATTGAGATGCTAGACCCGTTTGTCCAAGTGCTAACTAGGCCAAGCTAGTTACCACTTGCGGGGGAGTGTTGGAGTTCCCACATCGGAAAATAAAGATGAGTATCACTTGCATATATTGAAGGGTGAAGCCCTACCTATTAGCTTAAGCTTTTGGGTTAGAATTGTGGATCCCAACTTTATATGCAAGTGATTGATTTTACCCGACACTCTATCTGTTGTTCTCGGCCCGCCAGAATTTTAACATGGTGATGTGGAAACTCTAACAAGTTCAAAAAAAAGTGTTAAAAAAACGGTTAGTATAATTACCAACCATCTTGCCACATGTTACTCCCGATTTTAAAAAATTGTTTCTTTAGAAATCACCCTAAATAGGACTAAAACATAGAGAAAAGTACCAAAATAGGACTTTCATGTTTTTTCCCCGAAATAGGACTTTGCACTGTGGTAATGTGACTTTGCCCTGTTGTAATGTGGCAGTGTACATGTGCAAATTACTATACTTTTTTGGTAATGCATATGACCATGCATGGTCATGTAAGTCTTATTTCGGGAATAAAAACATGAAAGTCCTAATTTGGTATATTTTCAATGTTTAAGTCCTACTTTGGTCTTTCTCCCTTGTTTCTTTACCATGAAAAAATTGTAATATTACGGAGTAAAACATAGTATTTCCATAAGATGCTATTAAAATAATCGACTTTTATTATGAAACAAAATTATTGAGAACGTAACGTAGATTGTAACTTTAAGACTATGTATTAAAAAAGGAGAAACAGAGAGCAACTTACATTGGATGCGAATGAATACGTCCATTTGGGGTTCAAGAAATTTCAACAAACTTATGTAATGCTACTAAGATGGTGGATTAAAAAAACACATATCTATGAAAAGGTGAGAATTAATTACTTACCATGGGAGTTTTGGGCATAAGAAACTTTATTCTAAAACTTCAATTACATTACAAGGACTTTGAGCACTAAACCTTTGAGGTTGTACAATTTCATAGAAGATTGTTTGCTTAGCATGAAATTATCGAGAAGTAAGTTCGTACGATTTTTTTTTTGTGTAAGAAGAAAAAGAAAAAGAAATCAATGCACTTAATTTGCTTTGATTTATTTAGAGTCAAAATCTAACTTGAACTAAAATTGTCTAAATTATTCTGAATTAACATCTAACTTGCAGAGATTCTTGTGATCGGTAGGTATCATTGTTACGTTCCAAACTATATCTATAAAAATGAAATTGTGAATTTACTCCGTTGCTAACTTGATTGTGATTTCAAATATTTTGGAAGGGGTTTAAAAAACAATTCCTATATTTAATATTGAGATGAAATTTTCTATTATTGGTAACGATAATAGGTAATAAATTAAAAAAATCACATTTTTCTTGGTAGGCCAGTAGTTTTGAGGACAAAATGAGCAAACGTAAATCAAAATCTGTACACCTCCAAATTAGATTCATAGTTTGACCCTATTATATTTGCGAAAAAAACTTTATTTTAATGCAATAAATCATCAGCTCGTTAAAGCGTCATTTGTTATTCATGGGGAATGACACTTAAAGAAGTATTAGGCTAATTGTGCTTTTGTGGATAAATTGCCATTAGAAAGTGAGAATGAATATTTAGGCTCTATTTGGTAAATTAGATTGGCAACTAACATAGAATAAAGAGATACACATGCATTTAGTTAAAACAAAGGATCTAAAAAAATTGTGTCTATAAAATAGCATTGAATTTATTTATGTAATAGCAAATCTTATACGCTTAATTAAAAAACCGTCACCATATGTATTGTATATCCTCTAGAAATATTAGGTGAAATCAACCTGAGATTTGACAAAAAATTTAACAGACGAAATAATAATAGTAAAAATAAGTATAAAAAAGAGCGAAGTAAATCCAATTACCTTATTACTTTGGAGCTTAAACATGGACACCATATAATGACAAAAAAAATATAATGAGAAATGAAAAACTAATATCCTAAGCTTCGGATCAAGGCAAAATTATTATATATTTATATCATTATATGCACTTAAGGTTCATGGTGGACCTTCATATATACTGAATAAGCATTTTAAGTGTTGAAATAAATATTTTCTTTTAAATTTAAAAAAATTGATAATGTCCATGCGGAACTTAGGTCCAGCATATAATCACTCTTAGATCAAATGATATGTGGTGATCAAGACTTAAGAAAAGATAATTTACGTTGAGATGTGTAAGTATGGGAAATGAGTAAATGAATGCCAAAAATTACAAGCCTTCTTAACTAAAGTTGACCAAACATTTTTAGTACTTTATTTCAGCGAGTAAACGAATGCCAAAATTTTACAAGGAACATTAATAAAACGAAAAAAGTATTTGGGGCGTCTCAGACAAATTTCGAGGACGAAATTTATTAAGGAGGTGAGAAATGTAACGCCCTTAAAACCGGTCTAGAAATTTTAACTTTCTAGTACAAAGAAAAAAATATAATAATAAAATTTATGTTTTAAAAAAAATATAATAAAGTAATATAATACTATTCTTTGGGAAAAAAAATTAAAAGTCAAGCTTTAATGAGTGAATTAATAGAGAGGATAAATAAAAGGAGTGAAGTGAAATTTGGTCCTCTCTACTACCTAAATAAAATTATTCTGATAAAGTAATTTATTTTCTTGACAAATAAATTATGTTAAAATGATGTGTGGAAAATATGTGACTTAACAGTATAAGTTTTACATTTTTCCAAAAATATATAATAATCAAAATTGTGGAAATCGAACACGTAGTATTAAACCAACGGAGCAAGAAAACTTTTTTTTCCTTTGTTTCTCACGCCACCCACATTGTTTTCTTCATACTCATTTAATTGTTTCTATTTTCCTCACATGTTTAACTCTCCATCTCCCTCCACCATTCTACATACTTCCATTCCTTAGTATAAATACTAGCTAGTCATTGAGGGACAAGGTAAAAAAATAAATAATAATAGAAAAAAAACATAGATAGAGATAGGAGGGTTGCTTCGGGGAAAAGAAGCGGGAAGGTGTCATCTTGTTGCCCCATCGAAACTGTGGACTTACGAGCTAGGTGTGCTGTTGACCCTAACCTTTAGATATATATTTCATGTTAATATATTTTTGTGCATTTCCTTTTATTTTTATTAACATGAATTTGCTCTTTGAGATAATAAATTAAAAGAGAAGGATACTAGTCATTATAATAATAAAAAAAATATACATGTCAAACATAAATTTCACTTGGCTTCCAAAAAAATGATTTGTAGGATGACTTTTCTTTCGGCAGTAGGTTTAACAAAAATAAAAAAAACAGTTTGTTTCTTTAAAAAAACAAAACAGTTTTGCTTTTAAATGGTAAGGGCCGAAGGTTTTATAATGATTAATCATAATCAATGATTATGATTGATCAAACTACAGTTTGGTCGAAGGTTAAAAAAACAGTTTGGCTTTATAAACATAAATGAAACTTTGTTTATGTCATAATAAACTTTTCTTGACTCCATTTAATTGTTTTTGTTTCATGTTGTAAGTGACCATAACTATAAAAAAAATTTGTATGTTTGTTTCCTTAAAAATATTGGTATATGATTGATCAATGAATAGAGTTGCAATTTTTTACGCTTTGAATGTCTAATTGATCAAGTCGCATGATGTTTTAGAAAATGAAAAGGGGACAACATCGTGTGATGATTTTTAGAATGATTAAGAAAAAACACGACTTATATGTAAATGACTTTACTAGATTAATCAAACAAATTGGTGGACTAATAAGTAAAGTTTCAAAGTTTATTTTAACGACGTACCCTGACCAGGTATTGTCACGTTCTAGTATGTAAACCAAACTACATTTTAAGGCTATGTGTCCAAGTGGATGAGCCTACAAATAATCATACCACAACGTGCGCACGAGAACCCAACGATGACCCCGTGGGTCTAGGGTTCACTTCTGATTACTGGACCTGAGGTCACGGGGAGGTATCCGAAGTAAAACTAATTATCGACTAGTGCGGTGTTCCAGCCTAGTCACGGCTTATTAGTCTCTAATTCCGTGGTTAACCTAGTAGGTCAAGAGTTTTTTTCTAAGTGTCCCCAAGTAGCTATTCAAAGTGAGATTATTTCCTCATTGATTTTAATTATGCGAAAAGTTTTTTTTTCTTTTTGAACTAAATTCAATAACTTAAAAGGCCCAAAGTATATTTACATGTTATATATGTCTATTGGTTATTTGCCACTCAGCTTATGCTGAGCGTTTAGTGTTTAACTGCACGCAAGTACTAGCAAAGAAAACAACTGCTGAGGAGGAAAGCTTGGACGTGGAGGCCGTGCCGAAGGAGTTCTTATTTAATATTTAATAATGAATAATACGTCGAACTTAATTTACATTGTTTTTTGGGCTTGAACCCAAGGTTGTTTTAACTGTGGATGTTTTCACTTTAATTACGCGAAAAACGTTTTTTTATTCTCTTTAGTTATCAAAAAGAGAATATATTTCAGATAAATAATATTTTACAAAGTAACCCGGTTTTACTAGCACTCTGGTCTGGATGACTCGGGTCATCCAGGGTGGGGTGTTACAGTACCTCCGGACCTAAAAGTTCTTCATTATCTTCTCGAGGACGAAAAGGGTCCTTCTTTACATCCAATGACCGAACAACCATGGGACTGCTCAATGGGTGTGCCTTATCCATGTAAAATCGTTTTAGGACCTTTTCTGTATATGTTGATTGATGGATAAAAATCCCATTCGATACATGCTCGATCTGTAAGCCGAGACAAAACCTGGTTTTCCCAAGATCTTTCATTTCAAACTCTTTCATTAAATAGTTTGCAGTCTTAATTAACTCTTCTGGTGTTCCAACAAGGTTTAGGTTATCTACATATACTGCTATGATAGCAAATCCAACTTCAAATCTCTTGATGAAAACACATGGACAAATTGGATCATTTATGTAGCCTTTTGTAACAAAGTATTCACTAAGACGGTTAAACCACATTCTACCAGATTGTTTCAATCCGTATAATGATCTCTGTAATTTGATTGAGAATAACTCACGAGCTTTCTGATTCCATGCTTCAGAAATTTTGAATCCTTCTGGGATTTTCATGTAAATCTCATTATCTAAAGATCCATACAGATATGCTGTAACAACATCCATAAGACGCATGTCAAGTCTTTCTGTGACTGCTAAACTAATCAAATAACGCAATGTAATTGCATCTACCACAGGTGAATATGTTTCATCATAATCGACTCCAGGCCGCTTTGAAAAACCTTGGGCAACAAGTCTAGCCTTATATCTGAAAATTTCATTTTTCTCATTGCGTTTCCACACGAAGACCCATTTGAACCCAACAAGCTTTACACCTTCAGGTGTTTGAACTATAGGTCCAGAAAATTTACGATTTTCTAAAGCTTTTAACTCATCTTGCATTGCTTCTTTCTATTTCGGCCAATCATTTCTATGTCGACATTCCTCTACAGATTTTGGTTCAGGATCCTCATTTGTAATATTTAATGCAACACTATAAGTAAAAATGTCATCGATGATCACCTTTTTTCTATCCCAACTCTCTTTTGTACTCAAATAGTTTAGGGATATCTCTTTAGATCTAAAACCTTCTAGACATTCCTCTTCAGGGGTATGTATCTCTTCATAGGTCTTTTCTTTAATAATTTCAGACTGATCGGTCATATTTTGTATACCACTTTCTTGATTTGAAATATTATTATCATTTGAGATCTTCATCTCTTGTACCCTTTTCTTTCGAGGGTTCTTATCTTTCGCACGACCAAGGGGAAGTCCACGCTTCATGAGCGGTTTTAGTGCTTCATTATTTTTTTCGTATGAGACGTCCACACGTGCTGTGTGTTAATAACTAGTATATGAGATTTCGTCACATTTTTTGTATCAGTGAATGCATCTGGCAACTGATTTGCAATACTTTGTAAATGTATTATTCGTCTCACCTCCTGTTCACATTGATTCGTGCGTGGGTCCAAGTGAGACAAAGATGGTACATTCCAAGTAATTTCACGTTGTTCTATATGAATTAGGGTTTTATCTCCCCCTAACGGTGGAAAAACTATCTCATCAAAATGACAATCAACAAACCTTGCTTTAAACAAGTCGCCTATCAATGGTTCAATATATCTAATGATAGATGGGGAATCAAAACCAACGTAAATTCCAAGTCGTCTCTGTGGGCCAATCTTTGTCCGTTGAGGTGGAGAGATAGGAACATACACTGCACAACCAAATATTTTTAAGTGAGAGAGATCTGGCTGCTGGCCAGATGTCAATTGCAATGGTGAGTACGAATGATAAGAACTTGGTCTTATACGCACCAATGATGCAGCATGTAATATGGCATGCCCCCAACAAGAGATAGCAAATTTGACCTTAAAAGCAAAGGTCTAGCAATGGTGGTATAATACAATCCAGATGAGAAAACTGGAAGTTTTTCTTTTACTTACTTTTGGCAATGATTTGTATATGTGATACAGAGGTATTCCGTACCTTCTTCGTTCATAGTTTCAACATGAAACCCATTAAGTCATATATCTTTGAAACTTAATATGTTTCTTTTTGACTTAGAGGAGTATAATGCCTCTTTTACAATAATATTGGTTCCCCCGAGATAAAATTATATTTGCTCTTCCATAGCCCTCAATTAACTCCGTAGTACCAGAAATTGTACTAATATTTGCTTTTGCTATCTGCAGATCTAAAAAATACTTTTGATCTTTAAGAATTGTGTGTGTTGTCCCACTATTAACCAAGCAAACATCTTCATCTTTTAAGTTGTTCATGGCCTTTCGTTTTTCCATCTTGATAGAATACATAAATAAAAATAAGAAAAAGTAAGAAGTCATTATTTTTTTATTAATAAAAAAAGATATTATTCATGATGACTCAAAACTTGAAATTGGAAATGCATATTATTTTGTAACATAAACTAAACTCGACTGAAAAGGACACAACAAAGACTTGAAATTGGAAATACATACTCCCTCCGTCCCATGAAACATGGGACTTTTGCTTTTTAGGAGGGATTTAAGGGAGTGTATTTTGGTATTGAATTTCCAAAAATGTCCTTTGATGTGATGGGTAAAAGTATGATTTGATGGATATATTATTAGTAAAAAGGTATGATGTGATAGTTAGGGTATGAAAAAGTAAGGGGTAAAAGTGACTTTTTAATAGAAATGAGAAGTGTTTTGTGGGACGGATAAAAAAGAAAGGAGAAAGGTTTCATGAGACGGATGGAGTATTATTTTGCAACACAAATTAAACTTCACTCAAAATCACTCATCCTTAATCTTATTTTGGCTAACTGAAGCATCACCACCATAAAATTCAGCCTCATTAATATCACGACTTGGCTCAATAAGAAAATCATCCACATCAAAATGAGTTGCTTCCATCGGCTCAATTGTAGTATCAAAGTCGTCGTCAAAATCAACAAAATTTATCTCCTTTCCTTTTCCCTTTCCTTTGGTAGATGTTAGGTAGAGTTCAACAAGGTGCTTTGGTGTACGAAAAGTACGAGACCAATGACCTTTCACTCCACATTGATAACAAATTTTATCCCTTTGTTTTAAAGCATCACCTTTAACAATCTTCCCCTTTTCTTGTTTTTGGTCATTATTTTCCCACTTCGAGTGGTTTGGTACAGATTTCTTACTAAAAACATTGTTGTTGAATCCTCCTTGACCTTGCCCATAACCACGACCAAAACCACGACCACGACCGCGACCACGAGCACGCCCTCTTCCACGGAAATTAGCATTCGCTTCTAGGAATGAATTAATTGCATTCGCTGCAGGGAATGGTTGAGAGCCATTGGGGCGAGAGTTATGATTTTTCATGAGAAGATCATTATTTTGTCCAGCAACAATGAGACAAAAGATAAGTTCAGAATACTTAGTAAATCCTTTTTCTCGGTACTGCTGCTGCAAGAGCATGTTAGAGGCATGAAAAGTGGTAAATGTTTTCTCCAACATATCAGCATCAGTGACGGTGTCTCCACACAACCTCAATTGATATACAATCCTAAACATGGCAGAATTATACTCGTTTACCGTTTTGAAATCTTGCAACCTCAGTTGCATCCAATCATAACGAGCCTTTGGAAGTATCACACTTTTTAGATGGTTGTATCTCTCCTCCAAGTCACTCCAAAGAGTCGTAGGGTCTTTGACCCCAATATATTCTGACTTCAGGCCTTCATGAAGATGATGACGTATGAAAATCATTGCCTTTGCTTTTTCTTGTTCGCTAGCCCCACCATTTTCCTTGATAGCATTTCCAAGGTTCATTGCATTCAAATGAATCTCAACATCAAGAACCCATGTCAAATAGTTCTTTCCGGAAATGTCAAGGGCAGCAAATTCAAGCTTGGTGAGGTTACCCATAACTGAAAATAAATTATAAATTGTTATTATTTAGAACCATGTGGGCTTGTTGATCCTAACCTTTAGTCTTATATTTCATGTTGACATTCTTTATTTTTGCAATTCATTACCAGAATCTACTAGTTAAAAAAAACAAATGTATATGTAAATTGCACGAGACAAGACAAATTTATTTATCAAATAATTCTAATTGTCTATTTTTTTAAACACACACACACACACACACACACACACATATATATATATATATCAAATTAGTAGATTAAGTTTTTTTATTATTGTGAAAAATAAATAAATTAAAGTGTATTGTTTGAATAGTAGATTTTTTATAAAAACGGCTTAGGTACTTGAAGGGTCTCAATTATTATTATTATTATTTATTATGCATTATTATCATTATTATAGCGGAGGTTACAATATTCATTATGATAAATTAGAGTAAAACTATGGACATAATAATAAATTAGAGCACATTACATAATCACAAATAATAAGTCTATAATATTAACATTATTATTATTATTTCTTTGTTGCATAATAAATAATAATGTCATATATATATATATATATATATATATATATATATATATATATATATATATATAAAACATGAATATCAATAAGGACAAGAGATGAAGGGGAGTAATTTCTATAAAGTTAGAATTTTTTGCTATCGTGCTGATAACGTGTTAAAAATAAAGATATTAGAAATATTGTTATGAACAAAATAATAGAGATATACCTTGATAAGAACACAAATGAGATCAAGGTGCAATGCAGAATGAAAAGAGAAGGAATGCAATGAGAGACTAAAGAGAAGGATATCCCATTTCAACATATAGAGCCTATATATATAGGCTTACAAAGGGGAAAGCAAAGGTCTAACTTAGACATGGAAAACATCAAAAGACATTTGTACATAACACTTTTATCTTACTTGGATATCTTTTTTTAACTCCCATTTTTCAAGATTTTAAAAATAACATTTCGACTATAAAGATTTTAAAAATAAATCTTTATTTGTGTATAGAAATGTATAGTAAAAGTATAATAGTTTAAACATACGTTTCAAAATAAATCCAAATAAATCTACTAGCATTAAATTTATATCATAATTCAACATATATTTTCTTTAATTTGTTGTCAAATTTTAAAAATATTGACAACCAAAATAAAAAATAAAAAAAAAAGATATGGAACAGAGAAGTATGATAACCTCAAAAACTATATGTTTTATTTTCCAAAACCTTTCAACAAACCAACCACTCAAATATAATTTTATTTTGGAAAAAAATTTACACCATTATTTCTAGAACTACACAATTTACATAATTACTCTTAGATTTTGGTCATTGGTAATGACAAGTAAAGAAATGAAAATGTCACACGTTAACGTGCGTTAACGTGGCACATTTCAACCAATCAAAAACGATCCAGTCAGCGTGTGACTAGTTAATGGAGTTGCATGCTATGCAATGGAAAGTCATTATTTTTGTCACTTTTTACATTTTTTTAATGTATTTTAATTATTAAAAATTATTTTATTTATTATTTTTAATAAAATAAATGTACTCCTATTTCAAAAAAATCTTCATTCTTCTACAAAAAAATTAAAAAAATTAAAATAAAGAGGAAGGTGCTCCCCGCCTCCCATACTTAGCATGGTGGAACAGCAGCACCACGCGAGGAAGGAGGAACTTTTGTGTGACTGGAATGAGCGTGAAAGACTTTGGAGCACCGTTGTAGATGCTCTTTATGAGTGACTCTCTCTTGGCTTATAGAATTTTGTACTTTGTGCTTTGTGCTCCCTCTGTCCCATTTTATATTGTCCGTTTTGATTTTGAGGCATATTTAAGAAAGAGAAAAAGTAGTGTTGATTTTTCAAAAATGTCTTACTTTTTTTACGGGAGTGGTGATGAATAAGAAGATAAGGTGGAGATGAGTGACTTATTTTAGAAGCAGGTTAGGTATTCTACCCTTAAAAGTTTATTATTATAAGAAACTGACAACTTATTTTGGGACGAACAAAAAAAGAAAATAGGTAATTTAAAATGAGACGGAGGGAGTACGAAAATTTAAGAAAAGTGTATTTAAATTAAAAAAAGATGAGAATTAAGGTATTTAAACAGTGTATTTACAAAAAGTTGGGAGAACATTTTAAAATGATTAACTTAAGAGTCTATTTGGAAAGAAAAATGCTAGAGTCACAAACATATTGTTCACAAATTTCACAAACTTGCCTTTTGTGGATTTTAAATTAAAATATCTTTTATTATTTAAGTGCATCTTATTTCTAGGAAAGTGTTAAAAGGGCAAGTTTGTGAATTTTGTGAACTGTTTGTTTGTGATTCTAGCATTACTCATTTGGAGAAGGGGAAAATGATTTCTGGAGTCATTTTCCCCATATTCCAGTGTTTGGTAACAAAGTCTGGAAAATAGGTTGTGGTCAAAGGGAAAATGGGGCCTAATATCTGGAAAACCACTTCCAGTTTTTTTTTTTTTCTTCTTCCTGAAGTCAAATTATGTTGCGCCTGGCTCTCAAAGCTTCTCCATCTTTATGACCCGCTGCACCATCATTGCCTCCTCTTACGGCACCATCGCCGCCCTCCTTATCCATCAATCTGCTACCATCTTTGCTCTCCTTCTCCGCCACCATCGCAACCTTCATTTTCTTCCATGTTGACTAGAAATAGCGAGTGATGAGAGAACTTTGCAATTGGTCTCGGAATTGGTCTAGCTACGGAAGACCTCCTTCTCCTTCGATTTGGAAATCTGGTTCAAACAAGAAATTCCAGATCTTATAATTGAACAATTGGTTGTAGCCCTTCTACATTTCTTTCACATTTTCTAGACTTCAAAAATTGTTTTCCAGAAGTCATTTTTCCCATTACCAAATTGACCCTAACAGCAAATTCTTATGTTGTCCTACCATTTGTGGCCATTGCATGAACCTTACTCCATCCGTCCGGAAATGTTCTTCCCATTTACAGTCTCCAAAATTGCACTTTGACCACTAATATCTTTATTTATACATGAATAAATTTTATAAAAATTTGATATTTGAAAACTATATTTCAAAATGAATATATTCATATTAAAGTTATATTATAATACAATGTATTTTTTCCATATAACATAGTCAAAGTTTACAAACTTTGACCAAAAAAAGTCAATTGGAAGAATATTTTCTAACGGAGGGAGTACTATTTTAGTTTATTTTATTTTTTTGAAAGGAATGGACTTTAGTGTATTAATATCATATAAAAAATTGGATCTTTTACACACAAAAATAAATAATCCACTTTTCAGCGTATGCAAAGGTGTGAAAAACGTAAAAATATCCAAATTTCACATGTAGACTTTAAAACTATGAAAGAGCAATTTTAACTTAACACTAGGTTTTGAAAGCGACCAAGAAACCTAAAAAGATCACAAACAAGAAAGGCTGTGCTAAGAGAACCTCACATCAAAATATCAAATGCAAACAAATCATCCATTTAGTACACGAAATTGATGAAATTAGAATTAATTTGAATGAAACAAATTCTCCAATTCCAATTTATTTGTGGCTTTACCAATTTCAAATCTACATATTTTTGTGCTACCAAAAAAAAAAATCCGTGAAGGCATGAACCAAACGGGGACAGACTATATCATATTTATGGGGCTCCCCAAGCTTTATCTTCCATTTTAAAAAGAAGAAAATATGTGGGAAAACACAGTGCACCCTTGCTAATGAACTGTAACAAAAAAAACATTTTAAAAAAAATGTACTACAACCATTTGGCACAACAAAGAATAAATGTGATGGAGAGAGCTTCACTTATTGGTTCTACCATTTGGCACAACAAAGGTTCATTCTCCTCAATGGGGTGTTACAGGAAGCAGTTATTTACAGACCGTATGTATGTCAAAAAAAATGTACGTATAAATACGGAGTCTAAAGTGAGCATATAGAGTCTAAAGGACTCCGAAAATAGCGTGAAGCTGCAAATCGTCAAAAGCTTTTCAATCCTTGGGTTTGTTCCTCGTAGCTTTACGCTTGTTGACGTCCAAATATCTCTTTCTTAGCCTGATGGCTTTTGGTGTAACCTGCACGATACAATAGGCAATCTACCACTAAAACAATAATGGGGTGATACATGATTCTTGTGAAAATAAAGGAGATCATTTTTGTGTTTTTTATGAAAAAAATAAAAAGTAATACGGCACCTACATCAATGGGAAGTTTGTTGTATGGCCCTCTCACCAGTAGAGAAAGTAAAAGTTAATGATAAAATAACGTTCAATGACAGAATACCTCAATGAGCTCGTCGGATGCAACATATCCTATTGCTTCTTCAAGAGTCATCTGTAAGGAGTGCCAACCAGTAAATATAAGAGCTATTTTAAACACTTCAAAGTGCAGCACTACTAGGGAGTAACACATTTGTCTGCCCAATGTGGTATACTTGTGTGCAATACACATAGCCATCAATTTTTCTTTGATCCTATGGAAAAACATTTGAAAATAATGGGGTGTGTAAAAAATGTGCATTACCTGTCTGGGAGGAGATAGCTTCACGTTCTCATCCTTGCAAGCAGCACGCATATTGGTGAGCTCCTTTGTCCTTACCGGGTTAATCTGGAATGGGCAGTCATCCCAAGAGTCAAACACTATTAACAGACAAAATACAGGATAGAAAGATTGAATCTTGCCAAAGACTTTGGTCCCGCGGCATGATGGTGACTCTACCATATGGGAGGTCACAGGTTCGGATCCCCAGTGAGGGCAATAACTCTACATGCTTAATGGGTTGCAATTGTATGAACATGTACTATATTATAATTGAGTTATTAGTGGTAAAAAAGATTGAATCTTACATCAAGATCACTGTCTCGAGAATGTTCTCCAACAATCATGCCATCATATGTCTGCACATCATCCCCAAATAAAGGCACAGTAACTATTAGGAATTCGGGACAAATTAATTAAGTGAATCGCATTTGAAGCAGCAATTTGAAACCAAGGTAAAGGATAACATAGTTCCCAAAAGAAAACAAAATTTACCTCTACCCCGGGACTGACAAAGAGAACTCCACGAGCTTCTAGACTCGTCAATGCATGAGCTGTGGTAGTTCCGAATCCCATAGATACCTGTTGAAATAAGTTTAACCAATAAAGTCTAACACATAAAATCACAAACATACTTCTTGCACTGTTGGAATAAAATGACATTGAACATGATAGGGTGTTATGTTCTTGTATGAAGCAGGATTATGAATCAAATGTAATCTACAAGCAAAGAAAAATTAGCAATTTGCACATGGGTGATGGGCCAATGGCCATGTACATCGTAACATAGACACATACCAAAACACCTTTTCTGACATTTCCAAGAGGACCACGGTGCTTCTCATATTCTATATAAAAAGACAAGCAAAACATCACTATTAGGGAAGTCATAATACATTTATTAAGGACTAGGAGGCTAGCATAAGTGTCCAGTAAAGAAACAATGAAACAAAAGAATTGAGCATTATTTATGATAGATTAGGAGAACACATACTAAGAAAAGCACGATGCATAAATCCTGTGCCACGGGTATCACTACTGAACACACTTCTGTAACCAACCAACCCTCTGCAGTAATAATCAATCGCGATACTATATTAGGACAACGACGAAGTATTACATAGGCTATATTTGATTGCAGGAAAAATAAGTTGTGGAGAACATTTTATGCTTCGTCAATGTTTTCCTACAAAAAAAATAACCTATGTACAATACAATAGTTAACCACGAATAACAAAAAAAAAAAGAGAGAACTTCAGGAAAATCACATTACCATTGAAATAACAAGAGAAAATTACCTCAATATTAATAAAACATACTCCCTCCATCCCAAAAATATTTTTACATTGGACTCTTCTTGGTCAAACTTTACAAGTTTGATCACGACTTACGAAAACTACATACTGCACACTTAGTTATATTGTAAATTTAATATCATTGGGTTAATTTTACGTTGTAGCCCATCTCTCTAATTTCAAGGCCCACCCCTGCCACCGATCACAACCACTCACCCCCTGTGAATGCCCATTGACATGCCGTTAACGCCCACAATGAAATGTCGTTACTGTTCCTCCACGTGACATCAACCCCATTGGTAACCCATCGCCACAACTTCAAGCATGTCACTATCCACGTCGATGCCCTATCATTACCATCACTGCCGGAACTAATAGTCTTTAATGCCCGTATCTTAGACAGCAATAATCATTATTGTCCGTGTCAGCAATATCTGGTCTCTTCCATGGCAGCAGCGGTGGAGAGAACAGAAGATCCATGGAAACAGCAGCAGCAACGCCTACGGGTGCGGCATTGAGAAGAGGTGGTGTTGTGTGAAAATGGTGTGTACCATAGATTTTGGATTCCTAAATGAGGGCTTCGGAGGCAAATGCTACGAGGAAAACAGAGCAGAGAGCCAGAGAAGGAGGCCAGCATTTGATTGGAGAAGGAAAATGGAACTTCTGCCACCATGGAAGTGGAAAATGTACCTCTGTCTAAAAGTAGGATCATTGCTTCATCGGATGATCCGAATAACAGGAAGCCAATGTACAAGAGTTTTATAGCGGGGAGAGTGTCTGAGAGGAAGTGGAAGCAAGTCAGAACACACAGTTCGTCAATGTTGCGCATGTGGAAGGGCAAAACACAGCGGAAAATGAAGAAGCGGACGAAGTGTAAGAAGAAGAAGAGAGGAAGAAGTATAAGCGTGCAACTAGACATCAATGCAGGAAAGAGTTTTAATTATTAGGGTTTCGTTATAATTGACATATGAGGGCATTTTAGTATATACTTACATTAATAATTAATTAATTTCTTAGGTAATAAAAACATGTGATCATACATGGGGAAAAACAACTCCATATCTTTTAGCAAATATCACTTGTCACAAATAGAAATTAAATTCGATTTGAAAAGTATTTTCAATCTTGAATTTCCATCATAAACTTAATACCATACTCCCTTTGTTCCCTAAATAATTTCACATTTTCCTTGAGGTCATTTTAGTATATTTACGATAATACTTAATTTATTTATTACTAGGTAAAAAAACATGTGATCATATATGGGGGAAAATCCTCCATATCTTATAGCAATTTCTACTTGTTACAAATAGAAATTAAATACGATTTGAAACGAAAGTATTTTCAATCTCGAATTTCCATCAAAATCTAATAGCATAATCCCTTCGATCCCTAAAGAACTTCACAATTTTCATTTTACAGGACATCCCAAAATAAGTTCCCGTTTTCTTTCATAGAAAGATTTTTATGACCTAAACTATTTCTCTACATAAATCTCAACCACGCAAGTTCATTGTTGGTTGGGGAACCAAATGAGTGTTAATTTATACTCCCTATGTCCCGTTGGAATGCTTATGCTTTCCCTCCTTGTTTGTCCCAACACAAAGTTTACACTTTTCTCATTCTTTTTCTCATTTTTTTTCTAGCAAGAAATACATGGCTCAAAAATCAAAACATTTCTCTTTTAAACATATTTAAACTACTAATTTTTTTACTTTCAACTTTTATCTTAAACATCATGAAGTCAAAGCATAAACTTTGCAATGGGATGGAGGGAGTATTTAATTCCATCAATTTGCTTCTGACCTTCAGTGGTAGTATTTCTGGAAAGATGTTTTAGCTCAAGAACAACAATAACAAAAATTGAATATAATCCCAACTTCATGGGGTTTGGGGGTACAGATGTATAGAGCCTTACTCGTTGATACATTGCTGCAATACTATCCAAATTTCCATGGAAAGAAAGAAACAAAGTTTAATATGCTTATTTGATTTAGCACATAACTTATTCAAAGCTAAAAAAAGTTAGCTTTAGCTCAAATTGTGAATTTCTATTACTTTTATTGGTAAGAGAAAGTGTACATGTTTTTCTAAAGTTGGCCTCACACCAACAACAACAACATCAACAACAACAACCCAGTTGAATCCCACGAAAGCAGGGTCTGGGGAGGGTGTGTGTAGGCAGACCTTGCCCCTACTCGAAAGTAGAGAGGCTGTTCACAAGAGACCCCCGGCTCAAGCTGCACAAATAAAAAGATCACTAGAGATGCATAAAGTAGAGAAGGTTGTATTGGTGATATATTTTGCACATCAGAATTGGACCCAAAAAGGTTACGTATAAGAATAATTCAACAAAAGAAAAAATGAATTGACATGCAAAACCAATCACCTTAAAGAACCTACATCACATTTTGCTTCACTTTTTCTTACAGGAGAGAAGAGTGGGGACACAACAAAAGAAAACAGAGCATACCTTGAAGGACAAGTCAAACAAATCCTTGTCCTATCAACATTTCCTGGGACAGGGCCCATGTCTGTCACTTCGGCACGCCTATGAGAGAGTGCTTCCATGACTAAACCAACATGCTCAGCATCAACCTTTATTCAACAAATCGATGCCCTCATAAATGTATTAAATACTATGGAAGCCAAACAAATGAGCACTCAACTCATTACACACCTCAATGGTCACTTCTTCAATAGGCTCAAGCTTTTGAGATTTCTCATATTTATACCTGTCCAAGAAATAACTTTTAGAAAATCTCTGAAATTTGGTAGAGGAACAAATAACAAGTGTTTTGGGATAAAAGTAGAAACAAGCGTGTAATGGTTAAGCAAACCTAAACCATTCATTATTCTAAAAGATAACACTATGTGTTATACGATGCATCAATATTGTTTATAAATAAGTGCCAATGACATGTAATTTTTTATTTCACTGGTTTATTGTTTAAGGCTAATGAAATACAATTACATTCCACAAAATACAGTAAGCAAAGAACTTACATGACTTTGGGCGGAGAGACAGACAGCTCAAATCCTTCGCGTCTCATGTTCTCAATTAGGATGCCTAAATTAGACAACGGAAAATGTAATTCAATACTGTAAGAGCAGAACTAAAGATGAAAAAGTCTTAAGAGAGACAGCTGAAGATTAAATATTAGTGATGTTCCATCAAGAACTGGAAGATTAAAAAAGAACACACCTAGTTGAAGTTCACCCCTCCCTTGTACTTCATATGACTCTGACGTGCTGGGAAGCACATTTATAGCAAGATTTGTTTCTGCTTCTGCCATTAACCTATCACCAATTTTTCCTCCAGTCAACTGCAAGAAATTTAAAATGACCCAGAAAATTGTAAAGGATCCCCCCCCAAAAGAACAGGTGTGTCACTACTCACTAGTTTACCAAAATCACAGTTTTTTATTCACTTGGTGCGAAGTCTGCTCAAAACTTAGTCTGCTGAAAAAAATGGAATTACTTACATGGATTCCGTCACGCCCAGCCAATGGAGAATCATTAACACCAAAAGTCATGGAAATTGTAGGAGGGTCAAGATCAACAGTGGGCAGAGCTGACAAAACCTGTAAATTTTTATTAGTAGACAGTAATTTAAAAGCTTTCTTGTTGTATAAGATATATAAGTATTCTTTGTCTAGTCATATGGGTATGTATTGTGCTTAGATGTAAAAAAGTGTGTATAATCAGGAAACGACTCCAATAGAGTATTAGGGAACTTCAGAGCATAGTTATCAAGGCGTCGCCTAAGCGTCGCCTAGGCGTCTGGGTGAGATATTGGGGACGCCAAATTGGTCGCCTAGCTTTTTCCGCCTAGAATTTGACTTGTCATCTATTAAAACGCGGCAGGTTACCTGGAAAGACCTGAATCGCAGCAAAGATCCGGAAATCGAAGGTAAAAACGTGGATTCAAATCGTATAATCGTCCAATTGAGGCACGATTCGATCTTTGAAGATGCGATGCGGGTCGGGCGAGGAAGTGAATTTGCTTCTCGTCGGCTTAGTTAAAAGATTAAGCCGGCTACTCGCGGGTTACGACCCATTAAAAAGTATAAGGAACAAGACTTTGTGGGTCGGGTCGGGTAGTTTTTGCGCCTAAATTTATTTTAGAAAACATAAATGGGTAGTGGGGGTACTGTACACTGGGAACTCTAAAAATTAAAAGAAATACTCCGTAATACTTTGTGGGTACTGTATCTGCCCTTAATTCATTTATGGAGATGGAGTAGTGGGGGTACTGTACTGGAAACTATTCTGAATATTGCAATTTCTAATTACTCGTACTATTCTAATCCTAAAGGTTTTTTTTCTTCATGTCGTTTGGTATCTGACTTGAGAGTTGCTTCTTTGAATTTTTTATACTCCCTATTTATATATTATCAACATTTTGGTACTTATTTTTTTAGTATCACTGTACTATTTAATCATTTTATTTATTTATTTCATACTATGCATGTATACATTAGTACCTAAAAAATTATCTATATTGACATATCCCACTCGCCCAAGGGACGCCTAGGCGGGCGCCTAATCGCCTAGGCGTCTGGAAGGTGGTCTAGCGCCCAGCCTCGCCTAGTCGCCGTAACAACTATGCTTCAGAGTAAACATATTTTAAGCACCTCCACATTTGCAACCGTATGACCAATTGCTGGAGTTGCCAAGCCAGCCATTGACACTATGTCCCCAGCACCAGCACATTCAACTGAAACTGCACTCATACCCT
>OOIL02000404.1:864814-879814 GCA_900332095.2 Cuscuta campestris | reverse complement strand
GAAGAAGAATTGGGCGTAAACCATATTTCAGCGCCTTGGCAAGAACAAATTTTGTCTGTGCAAGTGGTCCTTCACCCGCATCAACAACAAGAATCGCTCCCTCAACCATGCCAACTACACGCTCTACCTATTACAAAAAAAAATAATGGTAAAAATTCTTTACTTAATGTCAATCCACATAATTCCGATAGTACGTGTAAAGAAGGTTATACTCTAAGTTAATTATCCTAAACAAGCAAGAAAACTTGCAGCAAATGGGATTTTCCTATGGAAAACAGGTGCATACCTCACCACCAAAGTCTGCATGTCCAGGAGTGTCAACCATGTTCAGCTCATTTTCTTTCCAGGACAGGGAAGTAACCTGAAACCAAGAAAAAAACATATGAAATGATGTTAGTATGCTGCACACACACACACCTACCATTCTTGATTCTCTTGCAGAATGTAGTAAGCTATACATGTTTAATACACACATTGGTCAGTCTGTGGAGTAATCTCACTTAAAGAAAAAATCACTATGCAAAATTTCCGCATACTACGTCACCACTAGGTCAGAAGGTGTACCTCCTAAAGCATATCATCACACTACTACCAAGGAAGTGACAGCATCCATTTCCATGTAACCAGAATTTTGTCATCATTGTCAATATATACAGATAGATAGGTCTAGTTATTTAGAATAAAGTTCAGAGATTTTGAAACCAATAAGAGAATGTGGAAACAAATAGAGGATAGATAGAAGCAGGGCAAATGGAAGTTCTAGAGAGATAACTGTTGGGAGTAATGAGTAATCCTACTTAAAAGATAAACAAAATCACCTTTATGCAAAACTTCTACATACAGTACACTATTACACCAGCCCAAAAGGTATAATCACAATACTACCAAGCACAAGAAAGCAGCCGTAGGACTGGCCTTTTGTCATCATTGCCAGTGGAAGCAGGCAGATAGAAGAGTCTTTTGGAATAAAGTTTGGAGGTTTACAAACCAATAAGAGAACGTAGAAAAAACAAGAGGGTCAAAGGGAAGCAGGACAATCAGAAGTTCTAGAGACAACTGTTGCCTGTGGGGAGTAATCTACCTCAAAGAAACAAAAGAAATCAATACATACAATTAGTACATCATACCACTGGCTCAGAAGGTACCCCTCCTAAAACATATCACACTACTACCAAGCACAAGGCAGCAGCCATATGAACCGTCTTTTGTCATTATTGCCAGAGGATACAAATAGATAGGTCCAGATGTTTGGAATAATGTTTAGAGATCTAGGAACCAATAAGACATGGAGATAAATAGGGGGTAAAAGAGAAGGACAAATGGAAATTCTAGAGAGAGAAATGTCGGGAGTAATATTAATAAGATAAAGAAACTCTTGTGAGTAATCTTAATAAGATAAAGAATAACATCATCATGCAAAATTCATACATAAGTACATTATACCACTGGCTCAAAAGGTATATATCTTAAAACATATCATCATACTACTACCAAGCACAAGGCAGCAGCCGTACGATCAGCCTTTTGTCATCATTGCCAGAGGAAACAGACATATAGCCATATAGAAAAATTGAGAGATCTAGACACCAATACGACATTGAGACAAATAGGGGGTAAAAGAGAAGCAGGACAAATGGATGTTCTAAATAGAAAAATGTTGGGAGTAACATTAATAAGATAAAAAACTGTTGGGAGTAATCTTATTTAATGAGATAAAGAAAATCATCATCACTGGAAAATTTATATATACTGTAAGTACATTATACCACTAGTTCAGAAGGTATACCACTTAAAACATATCATCACACTACTACCAAGCACAAGGCAGCAGCCGTACGACCGGCCTTTTGTCATCATTGCCAGTGGAAGCAGGGATAGAGAAATAATGTTTAGAAATCTAGAAACCAAGACATGGAAACGAATCTCGGGTACAAGAAAAGCAGGACAAATGGATGTTCTACAGAGAGAAATCTTGGGAGTAAAATTAATAAGATAAAGAAACTGTTGGGAGTAATCGTACTTACTAAGATTAAAAAAAATCATCATTATGCAAAAGTTATACATTCATTAAGTAAATTATACCTCTGGCTCAGAAGGGATACCTCTTAAAACATATCATCACACTACTACACGCACAAGGCAGCAGCCGTATGACCGGCCTTTTGTCATCATTGCCAGAGGAAACAGGCATATAGCTATATAGAAAAAAAGGTATAGAGATCTAGAAACCAACAAGTCATTCAGAAAATAGGGGGTAAAAGAGAAGCAGGACAAATGGATTTCTAGATAGAGAAATGTCGGGAGTAATATTAATAAGATAAAGAAACTGTTGGGACTAATCTTATTCAATAAGAAAAAGAAAATCATCACCACTGCAAAATTTATACATACAGTATATACATTATACCACTGGCTCAGAAGGTATACCTCTTAAAACATATCATCACACTACTACCAAGCACAAGGCAGCAGCCGTACGACCGGCCTTTTGTCATCATTGCCAGTGGAAGCAGGCGTATAGAAATAATGTTTAGAGATCTAGAAACCAATAAGACATGGAAACAAATATGGGGTAAAAGAAAAGCACGAAAATGGATATTCTAGAGAGAGAAAGATTGGGAGTAATATTAATAAGATAAAAAAACTGTTGGGAGTAATCGTACTTAATAAGATAAAGAAAATCATCATTACACAAAATTTATAAATTTAATAAGTAAATTACACAACTGGCTCAGAAGGTATACCACTTAAAACATATCATCACACTACTACCAAGCACAAGGCAGCAGCCGTACGACCGGCCTTTTGTCATCATTGCCAGATGAAACAAGCATATAGCCATATAGAAAATTTGTTTAGAGAATAGAGATCTAAAAACCAATAAGACATTGAGAGATATAGGTGGCAAAAGAGAAGAAGGACAAATCGATGTTCTAGAGAGAGAAATGTCAGGAGTAGTAATAATAAGATTAAGAAACTGTTGGGAGTTATCTCATTTAATAAGATTAAGAAAATCATCACCACTTGAAAATTTATACATACAGTAAGTACATTATACCACTGGCTCAAAAGGTATACCTCTTAAAACATATCATCACACTACTACCAAGCACAAGGCAGCAGCCGTACGACCGGCCTTTGGTCATCATTGTCAGTGCCACACTGCCACTTACTCATTGGAAGCAGGCATATAGAAGAGTCTTTTGGAATAGAGTTTGGAGATTTACAAGCCAAAAAGAGAACATGACGACAAATAAAGGGTCAAACAGAAGCAGGACAACCGGAAGTTCTAAATCAAAAACTGTTGATAGTAAACTACTTCAAGCTAACAAATGAAATCATTGGTATGTAAAAATTCTACAAAAATAAGGTACTACCTCCATCCGCACGCCATCCCTCAATAATTGTTTTGCTTTCATTATTTGGCCGCCCAAAAAATGTTACGGGGTATATTCCTTTTAGGAATGAACATGCAGTTTTAATAATTTATTTATCCTCTGTATGAATCCCAACCATACTTTTCATTTTTCAATATTTTTCTTGAAATTCCCAAACTTCAAAGTGGGACAATTTTGATGGGACGAAGGGAGTACCTGATATGATGGTTCAAGTGAGTTTGTGCACAAATATGCAATCAAAATGGCAATCCCCAACCCACATTAAGTGATAAGGGACTCTATGGAGTAAAATCATCTTGAGCTATATTTCTACATACTACTTCGCTAATGGCTCAAAGGTATACCTCCTAAAATGAATCATCACACTACTACCAAGCACATGGTAGCCACCGTACCACCAGCCTTTGTAATCATTGCCAAAGGATACAAGTAGATAGGCCCAGTTGTTTGGAATAAAGTTTAGAGATCTAGAAACCAATAAGAAACTTCACTTGAACTCTCTTATTTTCAAGAAAAATCATTGCAATGATTTGTAAACTCTACTATGATTTAGTGGTTGTTAATATTTAATTCAGATTCATTGTAGAATTTTAAAATCGTTTTTTCTCCTAATAGTTAAGGTATAAGTTTAGCAAAAAGTGGTCGAGCACAAACGATCCTTGATAACGCGCAATGGCGCCGTTTGATTCTTGTAGACAAACTCAACTGATGGGACAATGCTTTGTTGTTGTTTTGGTTAAAGTATAAGCTTGGACTAATAACATTGGCAGCTGCAGGGGCTGTGGTTGTGGCGGCTGAGAAGGCGGTGCAGATCTAGTAACCCATGTAGAGTCGTGTGGGTTAAGATCGAAGAAGATGACGGAGGAGAAAGGTCTTCTGGAAGTAGACCAGAGAAAACGGAGAAACGGGCTGGCCATTTTCCCACCGCACAAACAAGGGGAGTACCATTTGTTGTGGCTTCATAGCATCTGCCACAAGAAGCGTGGGTTTAGGGTTTTGCAATGCAAATCCATAACTTTTGTTAGAAAAAGACATTCAAGCCAAAAATATGAAGAGAAAAAAATAGAGAGAGAAAAAAAAGAGAGAGAGATGATAGTTGTTGTATGAATAAATAGAAAATCAAGAAAAATAAGGAGAATAAAAAGAGACATTTTTTTATGTTTGATTGAAGAGAAACGTAAGAAGAAAAGATAATGTGATAAATGGAAAAAAACATCCTAGCAGAGAAAGGTGCTACAGTAGATCAAGATCTTGTTATCCTCGAGAACCCTCCGGACGATTTGAGGTCGCTTCTCAGTTCAGAAATTAGAGGCACCTCCTTTATTTGCATTTAATTTTTGTTTCTTTGTCTTTCCATTCCCATGTGCCAAATAAATTATAAAAAAACCTGTTTATCTCTTTTTTAATGCTTGTTTATCACTATTATATTTAAATGAAAAATCAAATGCTCCACTTATGATTAAAAAAAACTCTAGTGTTTGGCGCTTGGCAGAATCTTACTTCCTATGAGCACAATTTTATCATCTTTATTTACCTATTTGAATTGTGCTACACTTACTTTTAATACTAGTAGTATAAAATTAATTTTACAAGAAAATTGAGTAGTAATTATTTAGAACTAATAAAAAATGGTTTATCAAAGTAAATTCTTGAGTTAAAAATACATTTACAAAAATATATAGTGTATATTAAAATTACTAATTAATCATTACTATTAATAAAGTATTATGGTTTACAAATTACAGTAGGTTTACATACCTTTGATTATTTTACACTCTATCCTAATGAGTTTGTTCAATTTAATTTTTTTTAAATAAAACTAAAAAATCGATTATTATTTAAATAAAAATGTTACATTTATATTAATTAAAGGAATAATTTTTAAACATATATTAAAATTAAATTGTTTTTATACCAATATGTAATGTAAATTTTAGTTAATTAAGAGGAGTAATTAAAATCTATTTAGTTTGATACAAAAAAAATCAAACTGGAAAAAGTCATTGAGACAGAAGTAGTATTAAGTTCAACATTATACAAACAACACACAAAACACGCAATAAGAATTCGTTCTTTTGAGTTGGAAAATAGAATTGGATGTTGGAACATGCTGGAATCAGTTAAAAAACTATAAGAAATTAGAAAAACTAATTAAAAACAATGTTAAATATAACTTGAATCAAATCATATCAGATTTGATTAGATCGGACCAGATCAGATCTTAATAAAATCAAATTACAACCAATCAGATCAGACAAAGAGAACATGCTTTCAATATCGGTATGTTGGGTAAGCAATGGTGGCAATTTTTAATCAACTCGGATTCTCCGGTCACTTTGATGTTCAAAATTAGGTACTTTCCTACATCATCTTTTTAGAGGTGGGGCTTAAAAATACATCTAGCTACTTTTGGAGTAGTATATTGGCTGCCTATGACTAAAATAGGGGTGGGTTGAGGCAACATATTGAAGATGATGCAGAAATATAATGTGGGGAGATCCTTGATTGATGGATGATGTGAACCCTTATCTTAGAACGCCGATGCCAGAGCAGATGGCAGCAGTGCAGGTCAGCAAATTTGTGGATCACACTACTGGTTCATGGAATAACACAGGGTGGAGGACTCATTTTAGCCATGAGATTTGTCTTAGATTCTTCGAGTGCCTTTGAATGTTTGGCATAGAGATGTTTAATGACATTAGGCAAATGTATAGTCAAGGACGACTATGATCGTTTGACCAGGGAGGCGATACATGTGTCCTCGTTTACTCTTTTAGGGAGGTCATGGAGGATATTGGTAGACCGAGGGACTGTGGTTGATCAGATACCATATCGTTCAGCAAATATTTTTAAGTTCATGCCCAATTGAACTCATTGAGAGAGTTGTGGGAATTGGAAAAAACATTTGGGCAATTTTGATGGAAAGAAATGTTACATTTTGGGAACAGAAAGCCCCATAATCGCATGTGACATTTGACCTCGTATTTGGAATGGTCGAATGGACCATCAGCAGGCTGGTCATGGGGAGGACTTACGCCGACACACGGTAGTGTAGCAGAAGGTTAACAGGTCCCATCGGTGATGCAGTGCATGGTTGACGCTAAACTGTTTCCACAAACAAATATGGCGTGTTTTGGATGTGTTTTGTTTTTCAACGGAGACTTTGTGGTGGTAGTTAATGGGTGCATGCGGTGTTCTCACGGCTAGAGGCAATGACTTGTTAGGAAGTTATCTCTTTTGTTGTAGGTGAAGGGAGTTCAAGAGGTGGAACTTTGTCCGGATTGTAAAATGTTTATTGGTGTGATTCAACAAGGGGAGCAGTTGGCTGACTTGCCTGGTCTTTGCTCTATTTCTTGACAAATTTGTAGCCATTATGGGATTTATGGCATAATTCCAATTTTAGAACCACTAAGAAACTTCACTTGAACTCTCTTATTTTCAAGAAAAATCATTGCAATGATTTGTAAAACCATACTATGATTTAGTGGTTGTTAATATTTAATTCAGATTCATTGTAGAATTTTAAAATCATTTTTTCTCCTAATAGCTAAGGTATAAGTTTAGCAATAAGTGGTGGAGCAGATATGATTTTCAACTGATGGGGCAAAGCTTTGTTGTTGTTGTTTTGGTTAAAGTATAAGCTTGGACTAGTTACATTGCCTTTCTTCTTGTTTTGACTAATACTCTGTAATTGTCTAATGTAACTCAATCATTAAAGATCATTTATTATCAGCTCATTATCTGAACTATTGAGTCTTGGATAAGATTTCACTTCATCTCCCACTACTTTACTAAACCCAAAATGTGAAGAAGACAAAAATCAGTAATGAAGAGTAAGAGCTGAACCTTGGAAGCAATTGTGATGCCGCGTTCGCGCTCGAGGCTGATAGAATCAAGGGCACGCTCGTGGGGGATGTCAGCGCCGCACTGGCGGAGGAGCCGATCCATGAGAGTGGTCTTGCCGTGATCGACATGAGCAATGACGGCCACGTTCCTCAGCAGTCTGGGCTCTACCGCGCCACCAGTGGCAGCTGCAGGGGCTGTGGCTGTGGCGGCTGAGAAGGCGCGTGCAGATCTAGCAACCCGTGGGTTTAGATCGAAGAAGGAGACGGAGGAGAAAGATCTTCTGGAAGTAGACCAGAGGAAACGGAGCAACGGGCCGGCCATTTTCCCACCGCACAAACAAGGGGAGTAACCATTTGTTGTGGCTTTATAGCATCTGCCACAAGAAGCGTGGGTTTAGGGTTTTGCAAAGCAAATCCACAACTTTTGTTAGAAAAAAGAAATTCAAACCAAAAAAATGAAAGAAAAAAATGGAGAGAAAAAAAAAAAGAGATGATAATTGTTTTATGGATAAGTAGAAAATGAAGAAAAAAATAAGGAGAAGAAAAGACACATTCTTTTTCTATGTTTGGTTGAAGAGTAACTTAAGAAGAAAAGAAAATGTGATAAATTAAAAAAAGGAGTGTTTCTTTGGTACATCTTGAGATAAATTAAAAAAAGGAGTGTTTCTTTGGTACATCTTGAGTGCATATCAATTTTGTAGACTTTTTCACATAAAAAATCTTTTTTTATTTTTTATTTATAAAAATAAATACTTATCTAAGTAGTTAAAATACTTGTTTTATTTATTTATAGGTCCATGGTGGACATTAGGTCCACCTTAGAATTTACGAAAAAAAATATGTTTATCTCTATTATATTTAAATGGAAAATCAAATACTCCACTTATGATTTAAAAAAACTCTAGTGTTTGGCACTTCGTATGAGCACAAGTTTATCATCTTTATTTACCTATTTGAATTGTGCAACACGTATTTTCAATACTAGTATTGTAAAATTAATTTTACAATAAATTTGAGTAATACATAGTATTTCTTAGAACTAATAAAAATTTGTCTATCAAATTAAATTCTTGACTTAAAAAATACATTTACAAAGATATATAGTGTATATTAAAAATGACTAATTAATCATTTCTATTAAGACAAATTCTATGATAGACCTAATTTTCACTATGGACCTACATATGAAGCAAATAAATAAATTAATAGAATAAATTAAATCCCTACTATCTTGATGAGCATTGTTTTTCAAAATAAAAAATATAAAAAAATTATATGAGAGGATGCACAAGATAGTATGCATAGAAGCACTCTATTATTAATAAAGTACTCCGTATTATGTAAGGCTGTCAACGGATAGCCGAAAATCCGATTATCGTCCGCATCCGTATCTGTGTAAAGAGAAAAATATCCGCATTCGTTTTTAACATATATTATCTATATCCGATTAAGAATATCTGATTACTAAACGGATACAAATTTGGCAATTGTATATCCCATCCGTTTAAAACCCAATCCGAATATGCACCCGTTTAAATAACCATTCATCCAAATATCCGATCAGTTATATATAGTTTTTCCAAATCTCTTGTGTTTATATTTTGTTTCTCTATTGATATTTCAAAATATAAAACATTTTTATACACAAAATAAATGTGTAGACACATAAAAATATGTGCAACATATAAAAATATATGTATATATGTGTGCTATATGTATATCTTTTTATCATATAACGTTATCGTAGAATATCATAAATCATGAAAACAAAGAAAATAATTATCCCATAACATATTATAATTGATTTAATAATAGTTTGACTTTAATCTAATTTAATATTAAAGTATTGTTAAATTTGACTTTAAAAATTGGAAACCGATACGGATTTATCAGATATCCGACCGATATCCGACGGATGCGGATACGGTTTTGATTTTCAGTATCCGTCAAGATTCGTATCTGAATTTGATATCCGACAAAAATAAACAGATACGAATTTAGTAATGACACATCCGATCCGATTAATATCCGTTTACACCCCGAGTATTATGGTCTTCACATTACAATAGGTTTATATACCTTTGATTATTTTATACTCCTCCATCATAATGAGTTTGATTAATTTTAATTTTTTCGAATCAAAATAAAAATTTTGATTATAAATAAAAAATATACATTTTACACTATGTATTAATTAAAGGAACAATTTGTAAGAATATATTACAAATTAAATCATTTGTATACCAATATGTAATGTAATTTTTAGTTAATTGAAAGGAGTAACTAAAATCTGTATAGTTTGACTCAAAAAGTCAAACTGAACAAATTCATTAAGACAATAGTAGTCCTCCGCATTAAGGTCAAAATGATACAAACAACACACAAAACATATGTAGAAAATAATTAGATGAGAAAATATTTCTGTATTAAATTATCTTGTGAATACAAAAATCTAGCTCTCTTTTTATAAGAAAAGGATAAAACAAATAAGAAAATTTATATTCCTACTAAGAACTTATTCTTTATGGCTTAAACTCTTTTCGTATCTTCTAGTTTTTTCTAGTCCCTTTCAGTTTCTTCTCATTCTTTCTAGTTTCTTCCAGTTCCTTCCAATTTTTTCCAACTATTCTCAATTTTTTGAACTCTTTCTACTTCCCAACCAATTACTCAAAAATGATATATTTTTAATGTGATTATTATTATTATTATTATTAAAACTGTTATGTTCATAACTATAGTTTATAAATTATTTTTTCATCTCACTATTTTTACGATTCACAATCATTATTTTTTCTTCAAATTTTTAATATGAATAAGATATTTTTTTTGTATCTTAATGTACATGATAAAACAGGAAAACATCAATAATTTAAACTATATTAAAAAATTATGGATAAAATAGTTACATAGAATGTTTTATTAATCTAACTTTATAAAGACCTCTCACCTTTATCTTTATTACGCAAAATTTTCTCATTTTTCTAATTTTTATATAAAAAAATTGAAAACCAAAATAGTTTAGAGAAAACGACTAAAATATGAGCAAAACATAAAAATAAAAAAAAAATTATGTATTTATTCCAAAAATAGAACTTATAATGAAAATAAAATGTCAATCATGAAAGAAAAAATAGGTTTGATTACATTATGTTACATGTCTGATATTTAAATAAAAATCTTGTAATATATAAAGTATAATTACAAATATATTATTTATAATAAATACTACATAAATAAATTGAGGTGCAACGTAACCACAAAAACGTTTTAAAATTTAACATTCTGAGATTTATGCTAACTTTGTATTATAATTCTTTTTTCGCAAGAGTAGTGTTTTGTATTTGAAAAATAACAATACTTTTTTATCTTAAAGACATTCATTAAGATAATGTGATGATGATGGTGATGATGATGGTGATGATGATGATGATGATGATAATAATAATTAATAATAATAATAATAATAATAATAATAATAATAATAATAATAACAATAACTTATAACAACAAGAATTAGAATAAGAATAATATAAAAATACACTAAAATAATTTTTTTAAAATTTTTTTAAGTACTCCAATTTTTTGAAGTTTTTCCAGTTTCTTCCCGTCATTCCAGTTTCTTTCAGTTTTTTCTAGTTTTTTCCAGTTCCTTCTAGTTTCTTCGAGTTTCTTCCAAATCTTCAAGTTCCTTCCAGTTTCTTCTAGTTCCTTCTAGTTTTTTCCAGTTTCTTTCAACATCCAGCTTTTTGTTTCCAGTCCTAAAAAACAGGTTCTAAAACAAGAATTAAGCAAACTATGAAAGATATTAAACTCAATTCCTTTGGAATTCAGTTTCCTTCTTCGATCTGACTTCCTTCTTATGTCGCAAACACCCCCCTCAAGCTGGAGTTAGGGGTTTCACATGCCGAGCTTAGACATCAAAAGATTGAACAAAGCTTGAGGAAGTTGCTGCCAACATTTTCCGCTGCTGTGTATTCTCGTAGTTGCTCCACTACGGTGCCATCTCGTCGTTGATCTGTTACTGTGTTGTCTCGCTTTGCTCTGTTGCTGTGCTTTCTCGATGTTGCATGTTTCTACGCTACTCTACCGTCTCTGTTGCTCTGCTTGTTTACCATGATTTTTATTCTAAGGAACTCGAGAGATCTGGTACATGAATCCTTGAAATTAGCAATTTCACCTAAAATCAATGATCGAAGGATTGAGGAAGAGGGCAAGGACACTCGCCAAAATCTTGCCAATGTATATCAAGATGACGTAGCATCGTACAAACTTCTTGTTGGAGGTGATATATCCCTGTCTCCAAAACAATGGAGTCGAATGGGATAGAATTGAGTGGAGGGTAGAATGGACAATTAGAGCATTTGAATGATACTTAAAAAGAAAAGTGGATAAAAACAATGAGACAATCAAAAAAGGGAAGGTGGACAAAAATAGTGAGACAGAGGGAGTAAATAATAAGAATAAGTACAAGTCAAACTTTGGAAAAAGGAAAAAGACTAAAGTATTAGTAAAACATTAAAAATATACCAAAATTAGAGTTCTGTGTTTTTTTCCGAAACAAGAGTTAAAATGCATTTACATCATCAATCATGACCATGTACATGACCAAAAGGTATAGTAAAATGTGTATGTGTAGTTGAAACTTGAAACTTCAATTTAGAAAATGAAAACATAGAAATCTTATTTTGAAACTTTCTTAGTGGTTTACTCCTATTTAATGTTATTTCTTAAATTTTTTTTAAAAAATGAGTAAATTTCTAAAATGATACGGAGTACTAAATAACTACATGTTTTTTCACGTTAGTACCCAAGACGAACTATTTATCGAAATAGTACTCGTTAATTGAAAATAACATTCAGTTTATCCCCCTGTTAACAACCATCAAAACTAGGTTAATTTTCACCAATGGTACCTGAACTTTAGCTGGAATTTCGAAGTGGTACCTAAACTTCAAATCATTTCAGAAAAATCCCTGAACTTACATAATCCTTTCACTAAAAGTCCATTTATCCGTTTCCAGATTAACTTCCGGTCGTTTGGACCAAATTAGAATTTTATATATTTTAAAATTTTTAATTTGACCCCATTTTTTTTTTCTTTTCTTCCACCTCCCACTCCCTTCTTTTTCTTCTTCTTTCACCCCTTTCTTTTTTTCTTCTTCTTCTATACAATTCACAAAAGTACTCCGGCGAGGAATTTAATATACTCCGGCGATATCCTGAAGGAGATGGCGGTTTCCCGGCGAGTTTTCTCGGGCGGCGGCGGGGGGGACTGGAGTGTGTACTTCTACGTGTCCCCGTACGAGCGGACGCGGTCGACTCTGCGGGAGATGGGTCGGGCCTTTCCTCAGAAACGGGTCATCGGGGTGAGGAAGGAGTGCCGGATCTGGGAGCAGGACTTTGGGAACTTTTAGGTGACGGAGAGAATGAAGAAGAAGAAAAAAATAAGCAACAAATTTGGTCGATTTAGGAGGAGTCCCCAAAAAGTTTTGCTCTGTTTTATTTTTAAAATAAGCAACTAAGCAAGAATTATCTCAAATAATTCAATTTTTCATGTTTTTTGATCGACGAAGGAGACAGAACCCCATATTCTTTCACGCATTTATCTTTTCAATTAGTGCTCTGGACTCGAATTTCAAATTTTTTCTTTCCTTTATGTTCAGTTTTTTTTATGAATAACAAGTAGGGGTGAGCGTGGTACGGTATGCTACGGTATTTAGCTCGTACCGATACCGTACCAAATATTTCGGTTCGGTATGGGATTTTATGTTGTACCGATCCCGATCCCGAAGCATCGGTTCGGTATGGTTCGGGATGGTTCGGTATCGGTTTCGGTACAAATCGGGATGAATATATACGTATCTAGTTAACATCATAAAATGTAACAAAACCTTTTATTTTTGAAAAATTGAAAGTACATTTAATCAAAGAAAGATAAAAAATTTACAAATGAAAAAATAAAACACAAGAAATGCTTATGAAAGTTAGTTTATATTTTACAAACTAAAGAGAACGAGTGATAACAAAGTATTATTTCAAATATATGTTAATATTCTTATACTCATCTACAAAAAATAAAAGCTCTTATTAAATTGCAACTTAAACATAATGAAATTAAATTAATTGTCTATATAAATTTTTTATTTAATGAAGAAATATAAAAAAAATTATAATTTTTATAATATATTAGTATATATGTTCGGTTCGGGAATTTCGGTATGGGAAGTAACCTCGTACCGTTCCCAAATACCGGACCGACCGTTCGGTTCGGTATGGTTCGGTTTCTTTTCGGTACTTTTATCGGTTCGGTATTCTCGGTTTTTTCGGGAAATATCGGGATCGGTTCGGTCCTTACTCACCCCTAATAACAAGAAAGTGGGTGAAAGAAGAAGAAAAAGAAGCGAATGGGAGGGGAAAGAAGAAGAAGAAAAAAGAAGGGAGAGAGTGGGGGCTGGCGGGGTGGGACTGGGAGTGGGGTGGGGTGAGGAAGCTTTGAAGAAAAGAAGAAGAAGGAGGTAAAAGAAGAAAAAGAAGGAAGTGGGAGGGGGAGGAAGAAAAAAAGAAATGGGGTCAAATTAAAAATTTTAAAATATATAAAATTCTAATTTGGTCCAAATGACCGGAAGTTAACCTAAAAACGGGCAAATGAACTTTTAGTGAAAGGATGGTGTAAGTTCAGGGATTTTTGTGAAAGGATTTGAAGTTTAGGTACCATTTCAAAATTACAGCTAAAGTTCAGGTACCACTGGTGAAATTTACTCATCAAAACTACATTATAATTTATAATAACTTTCCATAAAGATCATCTCAAATTGGATGTTATTTCAAATTAGTATAGATTTAAAATAAAAACTCATAAAAAATGGTCTCCTGACTTTGCTCTAACATCGTAAACCAATTAAAAAGGAAGACTTCTGTTTTGGTTTTTTCACATTTAATGAATTTTTACATCAAAATGGATCAATTTAAGAAAATATCCCATAAGAAAGGATAACTTTGAAAAAAATAGTATAAAGTTTATCATTGTTCTTACACCTTTTTAATAACCGTTAGTCGGGGGACTAAATTCATACTATCTATTAATTCATTTTTAGGACTAATTTTGGAAAACACGTAATTATTTTGTATGGAGTAATATTTAGAGAATTTACTCTCAAAAAATCGTTTTAACTTTTTTTTTTTTTACTTCTTTTCTTTTCTTTCAACCAAGGAGAGTAATGGAGACTGGTGTTCTTCTGAGAAGTATTCTCTTTCATCTCTCTTTCTCTGCTCTTCCTCTCCATTTCTCCCGTTCGTTTGCTCTTTCTTTGCCCGTCGGCATCCACCCCCTAGGTTTTCTCTCTTTCTCTTCAAACACTCCATATCTATGGAGCATAATCTTTCTCAAAGTGTAGGTGTTGACTACATGGTGTTATGCGATTTCAGATGAGGAGCACTATGCCCGGGAGTTGATCGAATGTAAAGATGGGTCAAAATCTTTCACCAGAGACCGCCTGAACGACGATTTCTGTGACTGCCTCGACGGCACAGATGAGCCCGGTATGAACTTTAGCTTCAATCCCATCTCCTATTTTTCCCCAATTGGTTCTGGATTGGATAGTTCGTGGTTCAATTGACTCACCTTGTTCTACTTGGTTCAGCACAGACTTATATGGTATCATAGCATTCTTCACCCAGTTTTAAAAATTAAGGTTTCATGTGTAAGATTCGAAGTGACCAGGGTGGGGGGGTGGGGGGGGGGTGGGGGAGTGGGGCTA
>OOIL02000404.1:841134-864804 GCA_900332095.2 Cuscuta campestris | reverse complement strand
TTCCATGCCTAACTCCGCCTAGGCTCTACCCGTCCATGGGATGGGTGCTTTTTAGAACACCAAGTCATCTATAATTTCTAATTAATCCTGCATTTTGGTTTAAACATGTAGGACAGATTTCATTGTAAAAAGCTTCTGTGTTTGTGTTTTATGTTAAAAACAGAAGTTTTGGGCATGAATGTGTTATATGTGTATGAGGTCACTTTGGTATAATGGGATGTGTGTTGTTTGTATGGCCAATGCACATTATATGAATATCCCTCTTCCAATCCATGCATGTATTGCTCCATCAACCTCCTGAGATGGTGGATGACCTCCGTAGTACATGTCCTGGGCATAAATCCGAATTGGTTCTCGGAAATAATCCCCTCTTCTCATTCTTCTCTCAATCAGTAGTTCCCAAACCTTCTATAATGTCCAAAAGAAGTTAAACTTCAGCTCATATTAGAAAAATGTAGTTTTTCTGCTCATCAATGAGGACCCAGGACTGAGAAGATTTTTTAGCTAACGGCCCTCTTTGAACGGATATGCAGGAACCGCGGCCTGCCCACAGGGCAAGTTCTATTGCAGGAATATGGGCAGCACACCCAAATTTCTGTTTTCATCTCAAGTAAACGATCAAATTTGTGGTATGGACTCTATATAATCACGTTTGTGTGCTACTTAGTTTTTTTTTCTTTCTTTCTTTCAAATGATCAATAAAGTAACGTACCATATGCTACCTAGTTGTTTAGATTCGCTTTTTCCAAATTTAGTTCCATTTTTTGTTCCAAATCATCTGCTGCTTCAACCATTTGTGTAGATTGCTGTGACGGAAGCGATGAAAATGATGGCACCATTAGCTGCCCTAATAGTTGTGTTATGGGTGGGAATTCGGCCTATCAGATGAGAAGTCATAGCTCACAAGATAATTCAGTTTCATTTGGCAGAAAAGCAACTAGAGCTGGCATTAATGCAGAGGACTCAATACAGAAAGTTAAAGGTAAAAGCATTTGCCAATTAGTAATATTGCAATTTCTCTTTGTAGAAGGGAGTTGTTGAATGACCTTTTTTCCAGGTTTGAAGATGTTGGTAGTCCTACAGGTACTTATTATTGTTATTGTTGTGGGCATCCCACTTTTCTGCCGACGCTCCAGATTGAGAAGAAGGCATTCTCGTTGATGGCATTGGAAGTCCCGGATCTTGAAGATGACATTCTCGCTTATGGTTGTTTGTTGGATTGGTTTTTTTGGCATCATAGTCATCCATGGCTCTAGTTTTATGAAATGATCCAATTTTTCAATAGAACTTCCATATATCAAGATTGGTTCTCTATTCTACTTAAAACCAACAGTTTAAAGGTTGTGAACTCTCAGTTGGATGAGTTGATGAAGTTGTTAATGTAATCCTTTAATATAATAAAAGAGACTCGGATGCATAAAAATTCGACATTTGGCATGTCTATGTGGCAAAATTTAAACATGTCAGCATGCCACGTAATATCCGAAAAAACCAGCGGAAATACATTATATACGATGCACCATCGGATCTCCCGTTGAAAACAATTGACCGCAGATTTTCTACGCGATAATCACTGGCCTCCAACGAAATTCTTTCCTTCAGATTACAACAATACGAACTCCTATTATGATGATAATATAAAATAATTAAAAATAAATATGAAAAAAATATAAATACAAATTAAAAAATAAATATAATATTTTTCATTTAATATGAATAGAATTTTAGGACCATGCTACATATATTAATCCTTTACCAAGGAATTCTCACCATAATAAAGTCCTTCCTAAAATAAAAAAGGTAAGTAAATAATTAATTGTGAAACTCTCATAATAGGGTCGTGCATTAGAAAATGATTCATGCATAGCCATGAATGGTATGATATGATTTTCAAGAATAGATTATTTCCTTAACATATGGTGATTGACAAAATTTACAAAAAATATTATTAAGAAACAATTCTAAATAGTACTAAATTTGAAAATTATGATCACGAGTATATTATTCATCACCTTACTTAAATTATGATAATATTAATATTATTTTGGAATCCTTTACTTATATATGGCAATCCTTAATTATGTATCTTGGATAATCAATAATATTTTACTGGATTCGTTTATTTTTAGTAAGCAATTTGTTATATCTAGGATGGACCCAATATTATTTTGAATTTTTTACTTATATCTAACTGGCAATGAGTTAAATTGCTCACTTTTATATCCAAATTTATGGAAACTCTTATATACTTGGGTCAAAATCCTATTATAAAAAGAGATATATAATGCGTTGAAATGTGACATCCACCACCCATTTTCAATTTCCATTTCAATACATAGGCATTCAGAATTAATTATGCAATAAAGAAGCAGAGAATCGTTAATTCAACTTCAGCCTTTTGTTTTTAAAAGGATTGGTAGTAGGAGCATCCTATTTTTCAATTTCAATTGGGGCTATGGAAAATCAAGTTGACGATACATGAATGAGATCAGCTAGAGATGTAAGAGAAAGGAGAAAAGGAATACTTCAACAAAAAAAGGACATAGAAAATGTACGTACTTTAAATATTGTTTTATCTTAATATATTTAATTTTGTTTTATTGTTTTAAGGTAATTTGATACATAACAATTTTGAATTTTTTAAAATAACAAAATCAAACGGGATATTTTAGTGACAAGAATTTTTGTATTTAAAATTTATATGGTTTCTTTTTAATGAGCATTGAAAAATTTTCTTATTTTCATATCTAAATTGTTAGTATAGATAAATTAATTTATGTTAAATAGATAAAGTTTTGAACAAAATTTAAAATTAGATGTCAATTATAGAAGGATTTAACAAATTCTCCATGTGAAAATGAACACTCCAAGAAAAGATTACATAAAAATATGTGTACTTTTTTAATTATAGTAATGTTATTTTATCAATTCTAATCTGCATCCGTAAAAAAACTAAACGTCGTTCATAGGTTTCATAGAAATCATGGATAATTAAAATGTATAATTGTTGATTTATCTAGGTATGCATATAGCTCACGGAGTATTTTTTATCAATTATTTACATCAATATGAATAAAATGATGTCTAACCATGACTCTTTAATTTCACTTTTCTATATTTTTAATGGAGAAAAAATAGTTTATATATATTGAACATTTTAAAAAATTGAATGGACGAATATTAACAAAGTTGAGTAAAAATATATTCATATTTAAAAAAATCAAAACTTTGCAATAAATTTGATATGAAATGGGTGAATATAAAAAAATGTGAGTACATATTTTAAAATAAAATGATATGCATCCGAGGAAAAAATTAGGCATTGATACGAAATGATCAATGTAAGTAATTCAAAGTTCAAATATAATTTTTAAATTGGAAAATTTACTTATACCTAACATGTAATTCATTTATCAAAATGACAACTAAGGTGTGTTCAACTGAAATAACTGATACTCCATATATATATTCATAGTCAGAGAAATTTACCTAAATAACACTAAAACATAATGACTTTCCCTAAATAGCAACATATGTTCTTTATTTCTCAATGTAGCACTTTTAGTCATTATCCATTAGTCATTATTTAGATAAATGTTCACCGTCACATATATTATTTCTCCTTCTAGACATTATTAAGTGTTATTTAAGGGATAAAAAGTTTAAGTCTTATATTGGGAAATGACTTATGTTTTAGTGCTATTTAGTTCAGATATGAAAAATGAAAAATTTGAAAAATTATATTGGGAAAAAGTTTGTAAAATGAAAAATGAAAAATGAAAAAATGAAAAATTTGAAAAAAGAAAAATGAAAAATTTGAAAAAGTTTAAGTCTTATATTGGGAGACTTATGTTTGAGAATATGAAAAATTATTTTTTTTTGAGGATAGAGCACTATTGGCACCAACTCTCAAAATAGTTGAAATGATAAATGAATTTGTTCTGTCTCTCATTCGTGGTGATGAAAAAGAGTACTTGAGTTCTGATTCTTCATGCCAAACAGAAGCAGATGTAGGTGTTGATGACGATTGGATAACAGTTGAGTTTTTAAACGAAATCAAATGTTTGGGAATTCTAAACCACGAAATAGTCTTTAAAAAAGGGGTACCGATTATGCTATTGAGGAACATTGACCAAACATCTGGATTGTGTAATGGGACAAGATTAATTGTTCAAGAGCTGCGAAATAATGTTATCGGTGCAATTGTGGTTTCGGGAAATCGAGTCGGGGAAAAAGTTTACATCACTAGAATGAATTTGGTACCATCTGATCCAGGGCTACCCTTGAAAGTTACAAAGAAGACAATTCCTGATCGCCTCATGTTATGCTATGACTATCAACAATAGTCAAGGTCAAACATTGTCATTTGTGAAATTATTTTTAACCAAGTCAGTATTCACACATGGTCAACTATATTTTCCTGTTTCAGAAGTGAAGACAAAGACAAGATTAAAAATATTAGTTCTAGATGACAACTGAAACCCTTGCAATCATACCAAAAATGTTGTATACCTTGAAGTCTTTCAGAAAATTTGGTATTAAAATAAACATTATTAACTCTACATTCTGTTTCTCAAATATTATTTATTTTACTTTGGCTTTTTTCATTTGTAGTATTAAAAATCATGTGAGCAATATATTTTATTTATTCTGAAAAATAAATTTTATTGAAATAATTCAGAATCGACATAAATTTCTTTCGATCCCGTGCAAGGCACGAGTCAGAATACTAGTTCGATTGTATTTCCACTATTTTCATGCTCTAAAATGATGACATTTACCGATTAAGACTCCATTTACAACAATCCAGTAGAATCC
Source organism: Cuscuta campestris (assembly GCA_900332095.2). Classification (NCBI taxonomy): domain Eukaryota; kingdom Viridiplantae; phylum Streptophyta; class Magnoliopsida; order Solanales; family Convolvulaceae; genus Cuscuta; species Cuscuta campestris. The sequence goes on along the minus strand of OOIL02000404.1, from coordinate 859,986 downwards.
CACAACTGCAGGATAGAATCCCACAAATGCAGGGTCTTGAGATGGTATGTGTTTTCCTTTAATGAAAGTAGAGAGGCAGTAGATTAAAGCTCCATTTGGTTGTCGCAAAATAGCTCCCCTTGTTTAATGTTTTTAAGAAAGATCATTACCCGGAAAGAAATGGAGCCTCAAGGCTTCTTGATTTGGATGGAGGATAAGTGTGAAGGGTGTTAGAAATTCAGTATACGTAGAACGTGAAGAATGACTTGATAGACTTGGTAAATTGTATATAAATGTTTTTAAATTAAAATTATTTCTGGATATACCAAAGTAATTGAATCAGATAAGACGTAATTAATATAAAACAAGTACGGAAGTTTGTGCATCTCAAAACATACCTTGTGTCTTATATTTATAGACAAATTTTCGAATGGACATGTTGGTTGATGATACAATCCAACTTTTCGGGTAACATTTGAATGTTTGCATTCAAACATTTGAATGTTTATAACAGTTTATAATGAATAGTTATTTTTGCATTTTGTGCGAAAAGTTGCATCTTATCATAAAACATTCAAATCTATGGGAACAAACATTTGAATGTAGTTAAAAAAAACATTCAAATATATTGTTTTATACATTCGAATGTACATCTCTCCGTTTGCAAAAATCCAAAGAATTTTCATGAAAAAATGATGTCCAAAATAAAAAAATCAGTTGTCCCGGCAGCTTGACCCTGTTTAGACGCAGGACAGCTCGACCCTGGTCAGGGACTCAACAACTTGGACCCAGCTACATGGAGCTACAACCTCCAGACCCACGCTATGGAATTTGTAATATCGTTAAATGAACGTGCACTCTGCACTTCCAAACTCGTTAACAACGTCAATTAAAATTCTAATCTATTTTAGATAAATCTAATTACATAAAATATCAAAAAAGGTAAGAGTGAATAAGTGTAAGTAATTAATTATTTGTTTGAAAGTTCAATTTCACTCTCACGCATTCTATTTTTGTGTGTTAGAAAATGAGAGTAAGGTCATGTTCTCTTCACGTGATCTGATTGGAATAAGTTTGGATCTAATTTGATCTGGTTTGGTCTGATTTGAATATAGTTATATTTAAAGCTGTTTTTTATCTAACCTGTTTCCAATACAAAAAAAGTAATACTCCGTAAGTAATAAGACTAGGTTGAAAAAAACATGCCCTAAATGTGTGTGGATGGACTCATCTTCAACCTTACCTTCTAAAAAAATCTCAAATAAGAATAAGGAATGCTTTTATGCCAAAGACTTCACTTGACATGTTAAACTAAAAAAAATACTGTAACTGAAGAGTTAATTGTTGTACACAAAAAAGGTAGGTGATAGGAGACAAAATTGTTTGTTAATATGTTTCCGGAATATGAATTAATTTTGCCATAAAGAATGTTCTATCTTTAACTTTAATAATATTGTATGCACATCTTATTATCTTAAACTTAAAAATGAGGCTTACACCTCGAGCCTTACGCAATAGGCCATTTTGAACCTTGGTCACCATATTAAAAAACAAGAAGTTATAAGCTGTAAAAAAAGCCTACTAAACAAACTCTTCAGATAATTTTTTTTAAATAGATTTTTGCCATTCATGGTTGGCTGGCTTCAAATGCCAGGTGACTGAAGCCACCATATGCCATCTCAAAACATTTTTTGTCAAACTAAAAGCAAAATACAAGCAGTTGACAAACTTTTGAAGTTCAAAGGATTACAAACAAAATACATGACCAAGAATGCAATACAATACCATTTGCACCAGTCGAAAGTTTCAAAACCTGCAACTTCGCACAAGTAACGTCCCAAGAACACATCTTTCCTACACCTTACTCAGCTTTTGGTTCTGTTGGAGGATCATTCGGCGTTTCAACAGTGATGTGAGCCGCTTGCTGAGTTTTCAGAGCTTTTCTATTGTCATGCAATTCTTTGAGATTGTCAGAAAGACCAGTCAGCTTGCTTCCAAGTGCAAGAACTTTTTCCATATACATCTCAAATTCAGTAGCGAAAACTTCTTCTGCCTCTTTTGCCCTCATCTCCAGAACCATGCAGCTTGACCTAAACTCATCTTGCTGTTTGAGACGAAGCGCTTCAATTTCAGCAGTGGTCAACACTAGACCGCCGGGTCCCGCGTCCTTGTAAATTGGTTCCTCGGGAAGCTGAACTCGCAGCCTATAGTCAGCGAATTCCTGGCGAGTACTCTTCAATGCCTTCCTATAAGCATCCAAAATATTGCCCATTGTGAAAAGTTCCCTTTCGAGTCGATAAATCTGGGCATCTCTTTTTTTAATCTCTTCATACATATTGTTGTTAATCTGTTGGATCGCGTTGTCACGCTTCTGCACCTCTTCAAGCAAAAAATGAGTGTGCACAGTGAAGTCGTGATCACTTTTCTCCCTTGCATCATTCAATATCTTAGCTCTTGCCACCAAACTTTGTATTCGTTCGATGCATGACATGAGGTCATCTGGTTTATCAGAGGGAGCTTCTTCCATCCTCATTCTCTTATTTGCACCCAGAGAATGAGTGGCCATGGAATGGTCGCCGTCATCATCAATCCCTCTTTTAGAGCTGTGGTTGAAAAAATCCACTGCCTGATCTGGAAGAAGAAGCCCATCCGAGGGAAACACAATATCTGCAGCTTGATGTATATCTCCAGCAACAGTCTCAACATTGTGCATAACAGCGAAATCATCATCATTGTCCCCGTCTTCTTCTTCTTTGCATTCTTCTTTCTTTATCTCTTCTTTGATTTTCTCTTTCTTACTACAGCGCTGCAAATAAAGCCTATATTCTTCTTCCTCTTCATCTACTTCTTCACCATCATCTTCACCATCATCATCATCATCATCATCATCTTCTTCTTCTTCTTCTTCTTCGCATTCTTCTTCCTTTATCTCTTCTTTGATTTTCTCTTTCTTACTACAGCGCTGCAAATAAAGCCTATATTCTTCTTCCTCTTCATCTACTTCTTCACCATCATCTTCATCACTATCATCATCATCATCTTCTTCTTCCTCCTCCTCCTCCTCATCAGCATCTTCATCATCATCTTCTTCTTGTTCTACATGCTCCTCGGAATCTATCATCTCCACATCTTCTTCCATATCCGGGCCCAATGTGAGCTCAACATTTGGCTCTTTGAACACAGCCCCTTCTTCTTGACCCACTTTCACATCACGCTCACCTTCCTCTTGCTTGTTGTCTCCTTCCACATTGTTATGCTCCTCTGTGAACATCTCGTCTTTGTTTTGTAACTTTTCAGGTTCATCGGTAAAGATATTGTCTTTAAGGAGTAGTGCCTTCTGAGGTTCCTCATTCAACAATTCCCCTTCATGTTGAGCCTTCTCGGGCTGCTCGTTCGAAAATTCCTTTTTGTTTTGAGCCTTCTCGGACGGGTTCTCGCTTAACAACAGCTCTTCACGTTGTGACCTAATTAAACACTGCAAATGTGAAGCATAGTAACAGTCCTCCAACTGCTCCCCACATGAAAACTCTTTCTCCACCATGAACCAGAACAGCCCAGGCCAGTCTACCTTCTCTGGGTGCTTGTTCTTGATAAGTTTCAACCAGCTCACCACCTCATCCGGCATTATCCACGTGTCCTCGTGCAAGAGCACCCAATTTGACACAAAATCTTCAATGAATTCAATGGATTCATCGGACAAGGACTCCCCATCCAATTCAGCACCCTTCTCCTTCTTCACATGCAACTTTAGAGCCCGTCCTAAATCGGCTCTATTCACAGCGATCCTATATCCATTCACATAGCTAGCCCTAAGTCTCGGATCATACCATACAACCAACTGGGCAATCAAATCTGCCCTAATATTTTGATCGAACTCAATGTGAACAAAGTCCCACAACCCCAGCTGCTTCAACAGCTTCTCGTGTTTGTTAAAATCAAAATTCTTGGCGGGCCTAAAGGGGATAGGGTTCAAACTCCTCTCAAGGGCACTCAATTTCTTCTCCATAGCCTGTACCCTCTTGGCGTTATTACCCTTCTTACGCTTGAAAACGCGCTGGATAGGGTTGGATGGCGACGCCGAATTGGCATCAAGCAAGTTTCCACCGATCGGTGGAGCAGCCGCCGCCTCAGAAGAAGAAGAAGAAGGAAGTCGAGGAAGAGCCTCACCTGATAATTCTTCCTCGGGGTTTTCTTCAAGGCGGGATTCCGGGCCTTCTCGAGCAGGGATTTCTTGATTTTGAGGGTTGTCTCGGTTCTGGGGCCGTGAATGAGATCTGCTTGGTTCATCTTGAATAGGGGTTTCGGGGTCTGAATTGTGAGATTCTGAAGCACTCGACATTCTGAATTTGCTCAGATCCAGTGGAAGTGAGAAGACAAATGCCGCCGATTGAGCCCCTTTGAGGTTCAGTTGGACTAGAGTATGGGTGAGTGTAGGATGCGGGAACTTTTTGCAACTTTTGCTTTTTATTTTTAGGCGTTGCAGGAACTTTTATTTATTTTTAAGTTTTCATTGGTTATTTGATAAAATAAAATATTTTTGACACCTCTTATTTCGAAGAACTTTTCATGTAGTTTTTCGATATGTAAATTTTATTTTTTATTTCTATAGCAATATATAAATAAAATGAATTAAAAAAACTTGATATTTTACCTTGGGAATACAAGTGTGGCAAATATTTAGGGACGGAGAGAGTATATTTTTGGTTCCTTATAAGAGTTTACACTATGAAATATGCAAAACTCTTTATTTCAAAACAATTAAAAGTACATTTCAAATGAAGAAAGATAATAAATTGAAAATTGATAAATTAAATGTTAGAAATACTTATAAAAATTAGTTTAATTTTTACTTCGTACGGAGTATTTCACAAACAAAAAGAAAACAAATGATAACAAAATACCGAGTAATATTTTAAATGTTTGTTAATTTTTTTATATTCATCTATAAAAAATTAAAATTCAAACAAATGATTGTCTAAATAAAAGATTATTTGTTACGGAGTATAATTCTATGCTTGAACCAACTTATACAAATCAATTTTTTCTTTAATGAAGAAATATAAAAATATTACTGGTTATTATTTTAATAACATATTCATATTTATGTTAGGTTCGGCATTTTTTGGTATGGAAAGTTAACTTGTACCGATCCCAATACCAGACCGACAATTTGGTTTGGAATGGTACAATTTTTTTTGGTATTTTATCGGTTTAGTATTTTTTGGTCCAGTAATCTTGTTTTTTCAGGAAATTTCGAGATCGGTTTGGTACTTTGCTCATCCCTAGCTACTTAAAGGTGGCAACAGGAATCGGTTTGGGTTTGAAATAATTCGATGGAGAATTTAATACCACTAGTCATTGTTCACTGATCATTGTTTAAGTAATTGTCCACTGTCACTGGATATTGTTTAATACCACTAGACATTGTTCCTGCCACTTGACATTATTCAAGTACTATTTAGAAAATAAAAAAATTTAAGTACTACATTGAGAAATGACATACGGAGTATATTTTAGTATCATTAAGTGCAAATTTCACTAATTCGATTATGATATTTTTCAGATATATGTTATAATTGGTTCGGATTGAATCAGTTCTATTTAATTTCGTTTGGATTTAAATAGATTCGTACCCATACGTTGCACGGCTACTAATTTAGATGCGTGTAATATATAATTATAGTGATTTCGTAATAGGAAAAAAATGACGTATATTAATGAAAGTATTTGATTCGTATGTAAATATTTCAAGAATTACAAAGTAAACGTAAGGAATATTGGTAGGAGTATAAAACTACAAAGTTGAAGAGATTAAAGGTTCTGAAAAATTTCTTTGTAATGGGTACTTCGTCCTTGCTAATTAACATCTTTAACCTACGGCGATTAGTTACTTGAGAGGCGGTAACATATACTTGTCCATGGCTAAAGACTGGCTTTTTGAGAAGTAATCCTACATGGTTCAATGATTGGTCCTAATGTTTGTTAATAACAAGTATTTAAACCCATGCATTGCACGGAGAAAAGTTTTACCAAATTTTAAATTATAATTATTAAAAAAATAATTTATAAGTATAAATTTAATTATTGTCATTATTTTTCTTAGTTAATGACAATGGCCCCGCTTCATTAGAAATTTGCCACATTATTTTTAATACTATTAAAATAAATTATTATACATATCAAATAAGTGCTTTATAAAGAATATCGTTCTTTACAAATGAAAATAAGTACTCCCTAATTGTCTTCAAATTGCATTATATGATCAACAATGGCAAAAACCAAAAGCCTCCTTTTTCAGTTTCTTGTTCTTTTTCTTCGTGTTTTCCCAGCCATACTTTCTTCTTTTTTGTTTTCCTTTTTCTTCATTTTTTTCTTTGATCTCATGACATCTTGTTTACCTTCTCAAGAGTAGAGACCTAAGCAAACCAAATTATTACAAATGACGTAGCAAATAATTATTGTCGGAATCAAATCCAAATTCACATATAGTGACAATAAGCTCTTGATCTCATCATAGCATGCTCAGCTGTAAACCAAATGTAGTAAAAATAACATATTATCATAGCATGCTCAAGTGTAAAGAGTTCAATTTTCATTTTTATCATCACCCAGATTATTACAAATGAGGTTTAATAACACCAAGCTCAAATCTATATACATTCATAAGGTCAATACACATTCAATGCTCGATCAGGGGCGAATACTGAATGGTCTAAATGGACCATATTTGAAAAACGTCAAATACTCATAACTTGCTTACGATAAAAGTGGCCAATTAACATGAAAAATTATACTAACTTGGCATATTTTAAATAGAAAGCTAGAATCTCGTCTCCCATTAGAACAAAATCACCAACCTATTTCAGATTATAGTCATTTAAACCTTTCAATATTTGACTCATTAAACACCTTAGTCACTTGACTTTTTTGCATGGAAACTGTTGAAATTATAAAAAAATTTACTTTACCAGTGAAAAGTACTTTTACTAATATGTAATAACAAATATGAACAAATTGAGTGGTTGAGGAAGATAAGCCCCATTGATATGTGAGTGAGCAACTAAAACAACTTACAACAAACAATTAACTCAATTAAAATGGTTTAAGAATGAGAGTCTTACATTGTTGAGACTTGGGATACTTACTGAAGATTACCCCAAGGAAGAAATTATGAATTTTAATTTTGCACTAGTTTTAGGTTGAGATGAGACATTTTCCCCCAACAACTCATGTTATCCCTGTAGTGGCTAAAAAAACTCAAGTAAAAAAAAAAATAAAAGAATACCAAAATATACAGAAGAATATATACTAAGCAATTAGGAAGTTAAAATGAAGTACAACTAATTATTAAGAAAATCATGATCTTTTTAGCACCAAAATGCATTTATTATTTTTATGAACCTCTCGAATTCATCCAAAGGATCTAAGACCGAAAATGTGTGTGGGAAATAAAAAAAATATAAGAAACATGTTCCTTCTTAATTATCTCACTCATACCTATATAAACATATCTGTGAATTTCGTAGCCTTCCACAAAGGAGGAGAAGGGTATATAATTGTCCTTTCTTTCCTTAAAGAATCGGTGAACGCATATAGATGATCTTGAAGGCCATTAGATTCAAAACTCTATAAACACAACAAATAAAATTTACATCATCTTATAAAATAGAGATGGAAGACATAAAATTGAGAGTAAAAATATGATCTGATCCCCTAACTATATAAAGCTTTCAAAATTGTTAAAGTTGTTAACTGAGTTACTTAAACTAAAGTTGGTCTTTATTAAGGAAATTCACACTTAGGGATGTTCTTTAGGACTTGAACTCTTAACTTCCAATTCTTTCCAGTTCTTTCCAGTTTTTTCCAGTTTTTTCCAGTTTTTTCCAGTTTTTTCCAGTTTTTTCCAGTTTCTTCCAGTTTTTTCAGTTCCTTCCAGTTCCTTCCAGTTTCTTCCAGTTTTTTCCAGTTTCTTCTAATTTCTTCCAACTATATTTATTTTTTTCAAATTCTTTCTACTTTCTGGCAAATCACTCTAAAAAATATATTATTATTATTACAATTTTTTTAATTACAACTTTTATGTTCATAACTATAGTTTATAAATTATTTCATTTTTTCATCTCACTATTTTTATGATTTACATTCATTATTTTTTTCTTCAACTTTTTAATATGAATAATACCATTTTTTGTATATTAATCTACATGAAAAATTAGGAAACTATTTAAAAAATTATGGTTAAATAGTTATATAGAATATTTTTTAATCTAAATTTATATAAGGTAAACATCAATATTTTAATCTAAAATATAAAATCTGGAATGTAGTGGGGAGTACTACATTATGAAAACAAGCAAAAACTACATTTTGAAAAAGAAAAAAAGACCCAAGAAATGTAAAATGGAAATTCAACTAACAAATAACATCACCAATAATTAAAATACAACTAACAAAAAAAGTTATAGTTTCATTTATTTGATTTACTTTTTAGTGTCTCTAATATGTAAAATAGTGTGCATATAAATATAAATAATCCAATCATTCTCAACATAATCATATTGTAAAAATAAACTATAGTTCGTATATAGTACCTTCATTATTTAAGTTTAACTACATTGTAGGATATTAAGTGTTAGTTCATCTCTAAACTGTTTCATTGCATCTTTAATTTGTTCATCAAACAGCATCATCTTTTTATGTATGAGAAATAATATTCGTAATATTTTTTTATTTTAAAGACAATCATTTAGATAACGTGATAACACCACCACTACCACCACCACCACCAACAACAACAACAATAACAACAACAATAATATTTCCAGTTTTTTCCAATTCCTTCCTGATAGAATTTAGGATAGGGTATGGACAACTAGATTGAGCAATAAGATACTTGGGTTAAACCACATTAAAAGATTGAATCCAATCGATTAGTTAGTTCAACTCTAGAGCTTATATACCAATTATTTTACCCTTGGATTTCCGATGTGGGATGTACTCTAACACTCCCCCTCAAGTGGACAACCGGGCCATTTTGAATCTAACCGGTTGACCACTTGTAAATGAACTCTCATTCCCTTTACTTTTTTTTGAGCGCCAACACCTAAAGGACCACGAGCCGCTGGGTATGGACTTCCAGACGAGCAATCGTGTTAAGCAGGCCACAGGCCATTGGGTACAACCTCCATACGGACAACTGGGCTAAAGACTAACGGGCCGCTAGAAATGAACGTCTAGACGGACACCTTGAGAAACGAGGTGGGCTAAAACTGGCTTTGATACCTTGATAGAATTTAGGATAGGGTATGGACAACTAGATTGGACAATAAGATACTTGGGTTAAACCACATTAAAATATTGAATCCAATCGATTAGTTAGTTCAACTCTAGAGCTTATATACCGATTATTTTACCCTTGGATTTCCGATGTGGGATGTACTCTAACACTTCCAGTTTCTTCCAGTTTCCAGCTTTTTTTTTCCAGTCCTAAAGAACAGGCCTTTAATCTCTTATATGCAAGTTGTGCTCTAAATAAAAAAGAGAGTTTTCTATGCTCAATGACTAAAATACATAGGGTAGGGGATGAATTGTGTGTAAAGAAGGCTAAAATTAGTGACAAATTAGGGCAAAAATGGCATGACTAATATGCAAATGCTATTTACTAAAGTATTTATCATCGTTAAACAATCTCTCTCTACTTGCATGCCAATATCTAAAGCAAAGCTCCAAGTACTAAATTTGCATTATTGAAGAAAATTACATTGAGTTAAGAAAAATTTGTATCAATGCAATTGAATAAATAAATAAATAGAGTAATCTAGTTTTGTTCTTTCATACCTTGCTTAGACTTTCTACACCTTGTATATACATTCTTGCCCAGGAAAAGAAACGAACAAAATAAGATTGCTAATTTACGAAAGTAATCGATGATTTTAGAAGATTAAGGCTCCGTTCCGTTCAACTTATTTTTTCTGATCTGATCTGATTTTAATAAGTTTTGATCTGATCTGATCTGATCTGATTGGATCTAATCTGATCTGATCTGATTAGATCTGATCTGATCTGATCTGATTAGATCTAATCTGATCTGATTGGATCTGATCTGATCTGATTGGATCTGATCTGATCTGATTGGATCTGATCTGATATGATTGGATCTGATCTGATTGGTTCTGATCTGATTGGTTCTGATTTGATTGAAAATTTTAATGATAATTCATATTATAATATAATCAATATTTTTTTATGATTATTTTTTAATGAAACAAAATTAATTAACTCATATATTAGAATAATCATTCATATTATAATGTAATAATATTTTTTATTTTATGATTTTTTTAATGAATAATATTGATTTAATATTTTAATAACTAGTTTATATAAACATTAGAATAATTATTTAATTTATATATGCACTAGAATGTTATTTAATATAGATAATCAATGTTATTAATAATCATTAATATTTTTATTAAAAGATCACATCCTTATATTATCAATGTTAAGCAAAGAAATAATACATTTTTCATTAATAATTAAAGATTACTTTCTCGGGTTTCTATTTAGCTTGTTTCTAAAGTTTATTATTTTTCATTTTTAAGAAAACAATTGTGCTTCATATCATTTATTTTAGTCTACATAAATTATAATCACACAAAAAGTTTCATGTTCTTTCTTCTTATATTTTTTAAATAGAATNAATTTATTTTTTAAAAGAACCGTATCAAGTGAAACAACTAAAAAATATGGAATTTAAAAAGTAAGGAGTAATAAAGATATTCATAATGATAATAATAGTAGTAGTAGTAGTAGTAGTAGTAGTAGTAATAATAATAATAATAATAATAATAATAATAATAATAATAATTCTTATTTGGATCTGATTGGATCTGATCTGATCTGATTAGATCTGATCTGATCTGATTGGATCTGATCTGATCTGATTAGATCTAATCTGATCTGATTGGATCTGATCTGATCTGATCTGATTGGTTCTGATCTGATCTGATTTGATCTGATCTGATTTTAATAAGATTAAGAAAAAAGCAGAAAAAATAAGTTGAATGGAACGGGGCCTAAATTGTGGCAGTGGATTAAATGAGCATTTTGTTGGGGAAATTAATGAAAACGTGGATGAATCGAGAGTCGTGTAGAATACTTTCAGATTGAATATTTTGGTTGTTCAATCCAAAATTCAATCGGATAAAACTCGAAAGTATCAAGAACGAAATATGGAATGCTATGAAATTTTCGAACATCTTCTGACCATGGACTTGCGGGAATTTAAGGAGTTGCGGTGAGTAGAGGAGACGTGATCATGTCTCTTACCCAAGACACGCGATCCTTCGCGCGGAACTCTTCAAAAATCCGCACTATCCTTTAGGAAATTTTCTTTTTAAAGAAAATTCAAAAAATAAAAATTCAATTGAATTTTTTAATATAGCACTTTGTACAAAATAAAATTTTATACAAACTCAATGAAACGAGACCCTGCAGGGGCTGCCGCCCCTTGAACCCTGTTCGGGGGCGCTACCCCTTTAGAACCCCCGATGAAACGAGATTTTTATCGTAACAAACTCAATGAAGCGTGCACTCCGCACTACCAAACTTCTTTGATAATTATTAACATACCATTAGTCATAGTTTTTCCAATTACACTAAAATATACTCTGTATAACACATTTGTCCCAGTTTTAATTTAAGAGTAATTTACCTAAATAGGACTAAAACATATTGACCTTCCCAATATAGGACCATATGTTTTTATTTCTCAATGTAGAACTTTTGGTCATTATCAAGTAGTCATTATTCAAGTAAATGTCTATTATTACTGGACATTATTTCTTCCACAAGGTCATTATTAAGTCCTATTTAGAAAATAAAAAAGTTTAAGTCTTACATTAGGAAAGTCATTATGTTTTAGTCTTATTTAGTGCAAATTTAACTTAATTTAAACTTATTCATATTTTCTTAGGGAGCAAGATTGCAACCTTAGGCTCTTCTTATTAAATAGATGGGTTGTACTTGTAATGTTTGGTGAGACCACAAGAGAATAAAATTTTTCGTGTTGCAATCGTAGATTAGGAAAATTGAGCCACGTTAAATTCTTGTGTGTCGCTCCTGTTCTTTTTTCTCTCGTTTCTAATATATTATTTGTGTGTATGGTTGTGAAACGAACGAATCGAATCGAATATTGTGAAATTTTATTCATATTTGAAAAATGATAGCATTATTCATATTTATATTCGTTTTTTATTCGAATAATTATTACTATTCGTATTCGATTTGATATTAAATTCAAATATTAGTATTCGTATTCGTATTCTTTTATGAAATATGATTTTTTATTTTTTACGTTTTACAGCTTCAAAAACTAGTAAAAAAATAAAAAAATCACCTTAAATAAGAGTAGAATATAGAGAAAGTACCAAAATATGAACTCCATATTTTATCGTTAAAATATGGAGTTCGCACTGTGGTAATGTGACACTGCATATGAACAATTCACGATACTTTTTAGTAATGTACATGGTCATGAATAACACTGTAAATGCATTTCAACTCCTATTTCGAGAATAAAAATATATAACTCCTATTTTGATTTATTTTCATTATTTACTTTTACTTTAGTCTTTTTCCCAAAATTAATAGGGTACTAAAAATGACATGTCTACAACAACAACAATCCAGTTTGATCCAACGAAAGTAAGGACTGGAGAGAATGTGTGTAGGCAAATCTTGCCTCTATGGAGTACTCTGTATTATGAGGCAAACATGCATTAAATATAAAAGTCTATTTTTAAATTCGAATATATTCATTAACATATCGAATCGAATACATATACATTCGTATTCATGTTTGTTTTCTTTCGAATTCTGATAAATATTTACTCCGTATATTCGTATTCGTATTCATTTTTTGAATACGAAAAATTGAGTTCGAATCACGAATCGAATTAAAATTATTCGTTCATTTTACAACCCTATTTGTGTGTGTTGTGTTAATTCCTAACCGAATTTAATTGAGAATGTGATGAAGGATAGTCTCTAATGCGATTATCTACCAGGCTTGCATTTAAAATTCCAACTTTCAGGTCCTCTAATTGAAACTTTAATCAGGTAAATTTTATTCTACTTGGGTCTGGGGCATTTCCAAGTAGCTCCCTTTTTTAAACGGAGTACTTCGTATTTGATTGGGGCATGCGTTAGTTTGATTTTTTTTTATCTTAATGAAGTTCTCTAATCTCTACTAAAATATTCCTAGAAGTTCTACATCTCACTATGAGTTTACTCTATAATTGTGTTAGAACATCATGAAAGTGTATAAATATTTTCTTTATTCCGAATTTCTTTCGAAATAAGTTTCAATGCTGATTTTATGCATTCTTGTTTGCTAATTTTTTCTGAAACATGTTATTTAAGCAGATTGTGTGTACCATTAGGTGCTAAATATTAAAAATTCTGATTCAAATTTATTGTTATACACGCTATTTTTTGTTCCATAAAGTGCTGCTCTCTTAAAATTTGAACCATTATTGCTAAATCTGTATAGGAACTTAATTTATTAGAAGCATATATCATGATTTCAATTATCTGATTTTGATTCTTTAATGCTGAATTTGCACCAAAGTGAATTGAGACCCCAAATTTGATCGTTAAATTTGATTTCTAAATTAAATATGCACTTTATTAACTGATTTTTGTTTTGTATTTGAGTATCAAGAAATAATATTTTTATAGAAATTCAAAACTAACAAAAGCTGAGTTTTTTAATTTAAAACGATATACATATATACGAATATCATATATATGTATATCGTTTTAAATCTCAATATATGACTAAGAGTATGTTCTTTAGGACTGGAAAAAAAGAGCTGGATATTGGAAGAAACTGAAAGGAATTGGAAAAAACTGGAATGAACTGGAAGGAATTGTAAAAAACTGGAAAGAACTGGAGAAACTGGAAGATACTGAAAGGAACTCGAAAAACTGGAAGTTAAAAATTTAAGCTCTAAAGAACATGTTCTTAATCAATATAAAAACTTTAAAATTCCACTTTAACGTTGAAATAGTCAAAGCATAAAAATGGAAATATAAATTAAAAATATAAACAATAAAAAAAAGGTTGTTAAGATCCCCAGTAAAGTTTGCGTAAAACTAAGGGGGGTGTATTCAATATGGACTTTGATGGATTTTTTTGGATTTTAAAAGTCAGTGGGTATTCAATTGAGATTTTAAAAAAATGATTTAAAATCTAGATGTATTCAATTAGAATTTTAAAAAATCTTACAAAATCTTATGGTATTCAAAAATTGTGAAAGATTTGGTAGGCTTAAGTATAAAGAAAAATCTTATTACAAATCCTAGCAAGAAAGGAGAGATTTTGCTGGACTCCAATCGTATTCCCCTCTTTGGTAAAAGGTACGATTCATCTTCCGCCTCTCTCAAAATGGAATATTCTGCCAGATCCCACAACTTCCGCCAGATCCCACAACTTCGTTCCGACCCTAAATTCTCGCCAATGAACAGTGCTTCTCACAATCACCCTGCTTCTCTTGCGCTCTCGTGTCCTTCGGCGACGGCGATAAGAATTGAACATGTAGTGTTTCGAGGCTGGCTAATCGCAGACTCCAGCGACCCTCCTTCTCCCTAAAATCAGATCCAAATAAAGCAGCCTTTTTGCACTCAAGCAATAAAGCAAGTCTGCGATCGGAACTGATGAATTTCTTCCCTAAAATCGTGTCATCCCTGCTTGATGAAATTTCTTTGCACCCAAGCTTGGTCGTTAGGTCAGAGCTTTCTTTCCTTCATAGTTGGAATTGCTTTGCACCCAATTGGTTGTTAGGTCCCATTTTTTTTTGTCCGATCAACTTTCCCGGAGCGAAGGCGTCACTGGTTCTCATGTTGTCTTCCAATTCAGAAATGAGTTGGGAAGAAAGGATTTTTGAACTTTTACAAATCTAAACGAATCTTACCAAGTCTTGATAATACAATACATTAGAATATATCGAAATCTGCATAGAGTTTAAACAATTTGTAAATCTTACGTAATCCATGGATTATAAAAAATCTAACATAATCATTTGAAATCTGAATTGAATACACCCCTCTAAATATTTTACCTGCTGCACATGGCCTAAGGACTTTGTTAAAGTTTGAATCAGTCTCGCTCATCTGTGACATGTTTTTAAAAATACAAGTAACAGCCTTTGGCGTATATGAAACAACCTTTCGTGCCGTGTCTATTACGTAGTTCAGACAGGGCACTTTTTTTTGGAACAACACTTTAAAATGATAATGCTAATTTATAATGTTGTTGTCAAATAGACCTTAAATACAAACTAAATCACAATTATAAAACCCGTACACACCAAAAATACTAACCTCTAATGTTATTGTCCAACACGATCCTAGAGACAGATTAAATCACAATTATTATGCCCGTATGCACTATAGAAATTGATACAATTTAATAATAATTTGTCATATTGAATATTGAGAGATATATCCCTATATATAGGGATTACAAGAGAGAGTCCTATTCCTAGTAGGAAAGGAATAAAGTAATTATGGTAATACAAGAATAAGAAAACTAAATAAAATAATATTAGGAGTCTTCCTATTATCCCCCCGCAAGCAGATCAACGGATACGAAGGGCAGCTTGGAACACAAATAATGGAACGGAGTCGGAGGAAGCGGTTTTGTTAGGATGTCATGAGCAAGCTGCTCAGAAGAAGGAACATGATGTGTAGTCATAGTGCCAGCCATAATCTCGTCTCGAACAAAATGACAGTCAGAGCCAACATGCTTCATGCGATCATGGAGAATGGGATTGTTGGTGACACAGATTGTGGACTAATTATCACAATAAATCTTAGGTTTCGTAGGCAGAACATGCAGAGCATCCATAATGTAACGAAGCCACATCGCCTCTGCCACCCCCGCGGCCTCAACACGATACTCAGCTTCGGTGGAGGAGCGCGAGACGCGAGTCTGTTTTTTTGTGCACCATGAGATAAGATTCGGCCACAGCATAAGAAGATACCCAGTGGTGGAACGACGATCATCTTTGTCATTAGCCCAGTCAGAGTCCGAATAAACAGCAAGATCAAGAGAGCCTTTTCTGAACAGAAGGCCATGAGAAGAAGTACCCTTCAAGTAGCGAAGAATACGTTTGAGAGCCAAGTAATCCTTCTCAGTAGGATTATGCATGGTCTGAGAAACTCGATTCACAGCATACTGAATATCAGGGCGAGTTACCGCATGATAGTGTAGACCACCCACAAGGCTACGGAAAAATTTTGGGTCAGAGAAGGTGGACGAGATTTCCTGGGTTGGCCGCGCCGCCATCGGAGTGACAGTGGGTTTGCAATCAGTCATGCCAGCCCATTGAAGAAGATCAAAGATGTATTTTGTCTGATGAAGCAAGATAGTATCCGCAGAGCGAGGAACCTCAATGCCAAGAAAGAAATCCAGAGGACCCAAGTCTTTGAGGCGAAAATTTTTATGCATAGCCTGAGTGACAGCAGAGATGAGATCAGAAGAGCTCCCTGTAATAATGATGTCATCAACATATAGGAGAACAATGACCATGCCGCGGGAGCTGTGAAAAGTGAACAGAC
Source organism: Cuscuta campestris (assembly GCA_900332095.2). Lineage (NCBI taxonomy): Eukaryota > Viridiplantae > Streptophyta > Magnoliopsida > Solanales > Convolvulaceae > Cuscuta > Cuscuta campestris. Next base: position 843,381 of record OOIL02000404.1, on the reverse strand, counting down.
TGGTGTCATGACGACAGCACTGAAAGCCAAGTCCCTGCAAAAAAGTAGCAAAACAGGTGTACCAAGCACGAGGAGCCTGTTTAAGGCCATATAGAGATTTGCGTAGCTTGTAAACAAACTCAGGCCTATTTGGATTGACGTAGCCCGGTGGTTGAGACATATAAATATCCTCATCGAGTGTACCATGGAGAAAGGCATTGGTAACATCAAGCTGGTGAAGAGGCCAATCATAGTGTAGAGCAAGAGTGAGTACCAGACGGATGGTTTGCTGCTTGATAACCGGGTTGAACGTCTCTTTATAATCAATGCCATACTCTTGATGGTACCCTTTGGCCACTAGACGAGCCTTGTACCGAGAGACGGAGACATCCGGATTCCGTCTTATGCGATACACCCACTTGCAACCAATAGGATCTCGGCCCTTGGGTAGGGGCACCAAATCCCATGTGCGCTGTTCATTCAGAGCTACAAATTCCTCATCCATGGCATGGCACCAATAGCTATTCTTGGAGGCTTGGTGATAGGTGTGAGGTTCAGAGGTAGGAGGAGAGGTATCAATGGTGGTAGCAGTATAGGTTTTAGGCTTGAAAATGCCTGATTTGGCACGGGTTTGCATGGGATGGGCATTTGTTGTGGTGAGCAGTTCTGTCGACGGTCGACCATGTGGGGGGTGAGCAGGTGATGGTATCGACCGTCTGTAGAGATTCAGAGAGGGGTTGGGAGGGCGGTCAATCGTGGGGAAACTAATCTTCTACAAAATGAACATGACGGGAGACATACGTTTTCTGAGAAATATGATCATAATACTTGTAACCCTTTATGGTGGGATGATAACCCAGGAAAACACAGGGAGTGGAACGTGGATGAAGCTTGTGGTGTGTGTGAGGGCGAAGCCAGGGATACACAAGACAACCAAAAGGACGAAGGTGAACATAATCTGGAGGCCGACCATAGAGGGCTTCAAAGGGGCATTGGTTATTTAGGGTGGCTGTGGGTAGGCGATTTATAAGGTAGTTGGCTGTAGCAAGGGCTTCAACCCAAAAGGAGACATGAAGGTGGGAATCATATAGTAAAGCAATGACAGTCTCAATGAGATGCCTGTTGAAACACGGGTTTAACGTGTTTTCGTACTTAAGCCGTGTTCGTTTTTATGACAGGTTTTGATAATGCCAAACCGCTGTGAATGAGACAAGTTGTTGAATATACAAGGCGAGAAATAAATATAAGAGGAAAGCAAGAGAACAAGAGCTAAAAGAGATCAAGAACGAAGACCGTAGTCTTTAGCATCGTTGAGTCGGTCACAATGTGATCAAGACCGACCCAAGCTTTGCACTTTGGCTCTTTAGGCTAAAACATTTTTTATTGAATTTTACATATCATCAAAATTATTCTTAAACATGCTTAAATATATTAAAAACACTTGGTGTTCGCCCAAACCAAAAACCAAGCCATCCAGCGTTCGGCTTTCGGAAACCGGCATTCGGCATTCGGTTATCGGCGTTGGTTTTTGGCGTCCGAACCAACGAAGTGGTTTTCAACTTTTTATGATTGGTTTTTACTTCTGGGAACATTTAAATAGTTTTCCATCAAAAACTCTTCAAAAACCACCTTTCGCTTTTTGTCGTTTGATAAAAACCACGCGAAACGGCATAAACTTGGCTAGCCGCGGTTTTTACTTAAATGAAGTGGTTTTCGAGTCTTTTTGTGTGGTAAGTGTTTTTTAATGCATTTAAATGGTTCTCCAATCAAAACATCATGAAAACCACCTTTCGGTTTTGTCTTTTAGTAAAAACCACCCGTGTACGGCATTGACTTGGTCAACCATGGTTTTTACATTAACGACGTGGTTTTCAACTTACAAAGCTTGTTTTGACATCACAATGCATTAAATAAGTGTTTTAAATACTTAGTTTTTACTTTGGAGGACTTTGCATTTTTCGGTCGGGTTTCAGCACCGGTCGGCTAAGCTATGGTTCTGGACTAGCCATCTACCCAGCGATGGTAGATTTCACCCATGCATGGGTAAGTGATCCCGGGATTCCAGAATCATGCCACCCAGCGATGGGAAGATCTTCCCATCGATGGGTAAGCAGTCCCTTAGCCAAACCAATTTCCAGAATCATGCCAAACAGCGATGGGAAGTTCTACCCATCGATGTTAAAGCCTTGGTGCAACATTACCACAAGGCAGAATGCCCTTACCCAGCGATGGGAAGCTTTACCCATCGATGGGAACCCAGCGATGGGA
>OOIL02000404.1:802295-832129 GCA_900332095.2 Cuscuta campestris | reverse complement strand
GGGGGGGTTGGATGAAAAGTAAATATTTTTTGGTTTTTTTGATAAAATGAGGGAAAACAAGCTCAAAAGATAATCAACTTCTCCAACTAAGGTAACCCACGAAACACCGCCAAGAACCCGAAACAAAATGAAAAGAGAATAAACGCGAGTTGAACATTACACGTATAATAGGCACGTAGACAATATATTACGTAACTTACGCACTTAAGAATAGAAAAACCAATCAAAAGCTGAGTCAATTCATTTTCTTAACCACGATATGGAGGATTGTCAACTCTCCAAACGGCCCGGAATCATGCAATTCAAAGGCCCATTTTGAAATATACCTTAGAACCCCAACTCACCAATCAAGCATGAAAACATACTTCCACTATAGAAAAATTTTATAAAAGAGCGAATTTTTTTTCATTATAACTCTCATGCATAATCTATTCACAAACCGCCAATACCTTATGCATTTTAATAAACTTTTTCTCCTAATGAAGAGCACATTTCACAGATTTCCATGAACTTCTCAAACCAATGACGTTTTTTCTATTCACATAGAAGAACACAACGTATTTTCAATAGATCAAGAATTGTTTATTGCACTTAAACAATCTCAATTTAAAGAAAATGGAAAACAAACATATAACCTAACAAAATCACTTTATAACGAATTCTAAGGAAAATGAATCAACTTATGGGGCTAAGAATTCCAAAATCCTTAAAATCAACGAACACAAGCACAACAAAGAAACACGTATGAATTCGGAGTTTATTTAACTATCTTATGGAGCTAAAATAGCTTCAACAAAAACCGAATTCTACATAAAACCTACTTATGAATTTGAAACAATTCAACCAATTTAACAACTTGTGCAATAATTGAAGAAAATAAGAAAGAATCAATTCTCATTCATAAGGAATTATATATGAACATTTAAAACAAGAACATACACCCAAAAGAACACCAACCGTTATATTTTTTTCAGATTTTTTTACATGAACAAGTAACGAAAAAAAGTGATAAATTGGAAAAACAACAACACTTGAACATGGAAACAACAAAAGAATTGAAAATTTAAAGGGTTGACTTCCGGATTAAGTCCGGAAGCCAATTTATTTGGGTACCTATAGAAGATGAAGATGAAGAAATTGAAGAATGGAGCTCTCTGGTTCGTTCCCCCTCTCCCTCTGCTGCGATTCCTTGTCCAATTTATAGCCGGGAGGAATTTTTTCCATTGGAGAGTTTTGAGTAAAGAGAGAGAACAAGGAGCCGTTGTTGACTTGATTTGGAGAGCAATTCATGGCCGAACGTTGAAGGAGAGGCGTTACTGCCGATTTGAATAGGTCGCTGCTCCTCTCCTGGTCTTGCCCTAGCTTCAATCGCAGGAAGCATTTTTTTTTCTTCTTGCGTGAGTTTGAATTGGGGGGAGGAGACTTGGGCTTATCTTTGTTTAATTGAGTTGTTGATGATGGTTTGGGCTCCGGTCCAAACTTAATCTGCTCTTTTCAAACTTGAGCTTCAATTTGACCTTTTACTACAATTTATTCCAAAACAAATCTGGTAACTTGGGTTAGAAAAAATAATAATATTAAAATAATAACATGTTAAAAAATGATTAAAAACAACTATTTTTGAATGGAATTAAAAGGTTTGTAATAATAGGAATTAAAATAAAACTAAGCTAAACAAATGAATATTAAACAATAAAAATACTAAAAATGCCAAAAAGAGAATAAAAAATATTACCCCAAACCCGAGTTATCAGATACCATGATACAATTTGATAATAATTTATCATATTGAATATTGAGAGATATGTCCCTATATATAGGAATTACAAGAGAGAGTCATATTCCTAGTAGGAAAGGAATAAAGTAATTATGGTAATACAAGAATAAGAAAACTAAATAAAATAATATTAGGAGTCTTCCTATTAGAAATGATGAATAAAATATGCCACACAAATACTCTCTCCGTCCTAGAGTATTTGTCTACTTTCATTTTTACACACCATCTAATGCATTTCTTTAATCCATTTTATCTTGTAATTTGTATATTAAAAAATTATAGAAATTATATATTAATAATCTACTCCCTTCGTCCCATAAAACCTTTCTCCTTTCTTTTTTTATCCGTCCCACAAAACACCTCTCATTTATAGTATTAAAAAGTCACTTTAACCCCTTACTTTTTCATACCCTAACTATCACATCATACTTTTTTACTAATAATCTATCCATCAAATCATACTTTTACTCATCACATCAAAGGACATTTTTGGAAATTCAATACCAAAATACACTCCCCTTAAATCCCACTAAAAAGCAAAACTCTCATGTTTCACGGGACGGAGGGATGTAGTATATGTTAAGACAAATCAAACAAGATCACACATGATTATATTTAGGCTTACACATTGAGAGAATTTGATGAGTCAAAGTGCTTAGATGAACAGTTTCAAAAGTCAAAATTGAACATAAACAGGGGGACGGAGGAGTACCTTTTTATAATACTTGAAAGGTAATGAATAATGAGCATAAATTTGAAAGCGGCAATTAAGAAAAGATAAAATAAATATAAAAGAATTACTCCTTTGTAATTAACATTAGAATTTTGAATATTTTTCAATAAGACAAATTAACTTTAAAGCTGCTGAAGGCTACATTTGATAACTTTTACAAAAAGTTAGAGTTGAACATTATAAAAGTTTGTCGGAAATTCGTATTACTCCATTCATCTCAAAAATAATTTCATCTTTTTGACTTAACAATATTTTAAAACGTAACGTTGTTGACAAATAAAAAAAATCACATTATTAGTTAGAATGTGTCTTTAAAGAGATAAAAAATAAGTAAGCACATACTCCATCCGTCCCTAAATAAACTTCCCTTTTTGACTTTTTGAGGATTTAAGGGAGGGATATTTTTGTATTAACTTTCCAAAAATACCCTTGATGTGATGTGTAAAAGTGAGATGTGATATGTAGATTATTAGTAAAAAGGTATGATGTGATATGAAGGGTATAAAAAAGTAAGGGGTAAAAGAGGTTTTTTAAAGGAAAAGAGAAATTTATTTGGGGACAAAGAAAAAGCGAAAAGGGAAGTTTATTTGGGACGGAGGGAGTACTTGTTTTTAAAAGAAAAGGAAAGTGTATCCTAAAGTTTTGGATCGACAAAAAACCAGATATGCATCGCGACATAAATGAAGTTAATTAGATTTCACAAACTAGTATCACGCCCGTGCGTTGCACGGGTCATAATTAGGTTACTAAATTAATATCATTTTTGAAGAATTTAAATTGGTATATAATGGAATATAGATATTTCATTACTCTAAAGTACAAAAGTTAGTTAAATGATTTGCAAATTTTTAAACGCTTCTTTATAAACTACATTACTCGTATACTTTGTGTGAGCATTCTCTTCATTGTATATCAAAATTTTAAAGACATTGCAATTTATTAGTTTTGAAACTGCAACATACAGTTGCCCATGACTAAATATTGGTTTTCGTAACAATGATTCAACATGTTTCAGATATCGTCCCTAACAATAATTCAATAATTTGACTTATTTGGCAATTATTCAATATATTAATACATTTATTTTGGAATTTAGAGTTTTTTAATTTTATTTTCATATTTAAATGGTACCATTTACTTACCCTACGGTATTTATTTTCTATTTTACTTTAGAATATTTACTATATTTACACATGTCCATGCTTGTAAATTATAATATTAATAGTATTAATTTTAGAACATTTACCATTGTTACACATTTTCATGCTTATATTATTAATTTATAATTTTTTATTTTTGTATTTAAATGGTACCATTTATTTATTGTACCATATTTATTTTTTAATTTATTTGATAACACTTACCATTTTTAATTTAATTTAATTTAAATACCTAAATGGCGTAGCATTTAAATAAAAATGAAAACATACTTAAAATGGAAGAAAACAATTTAGGCAAAATAATTAAATAAAGTATAGATTATTATTATTATTATTATTATTATTATTATTATTACTAAAAATCAAATTTACATTTTCATCCCATTAAATTTATTTTATATTTATATGAGTGTTGAACATTTTATTATGCCTAAAAACTAAATTATAATTGAAATTTTAACTCAAATTTGGAATGACTGAATTATATATGTCAAGAGTGTTCTCAAATTTAGTAGTATCGCCAATAGGAATGTCACACCTGTTAAATTTTTTTGTATGGTAAATTATATATATATATATATATATATATATATATATATATATATATATATATATATATATATATATATATAATAAAAATACTACTTGTTTTTTAATACCAAGTAAGTGGAATTCATATTTTTATATTATATTTCTATTTCCATGTATACTAATAGTGATAATATTTTCGTCCCATTAATGAATCAGTTTATATGTTTCCATATAATTTAATACATGCCCAATTAAATGGAGTATTATTCCATATATGTAGGCTTCCATTCAATTCCATAAATGAGGTCAATTTAAGTGTTTAAATATAATACTCCGTATTAAGCTAATTAATCATGAGTAATTATTAACGGTGGATTGCATATCACGTGCCAATCAACGGTGATTTGGGCATGTCACTTTGGGCGGGAAAATAAAAATCTAATTTCCCCTGCTTTTAAATAGTATATAGATATAGATTATCAAACATACTTATTTTGTTTTTAGAAAGAATCAAACATACGTAGTACTCGTATCTTTATATATAAAATTTGAGAGTTAGGTTTCTAGAATTGTGACATGTGGCGCTTATTGGGCAATTATTTTGACATGTCAGCATGCCATGTCATCAAGTTATATTTAAAAAATTAATTAATAAAAAAACTTATTCTATGAAAATTAAATTTTGTATTTGTTACACACAAATTTCTCAACATAATCGCGTTTAAAACTTTTATATCTTAATTTTTTTTGGAAAATATTTAAATTAAATAATATATTTTGTAATTGAAAAAAGAACTCATATTCAAAAACCAAATCAAAAGAATAAATTTATTCTAAAAACGGATAAATTGGTAAAACTGAAAGAAATTACATATGAATATTTATTTTTAGAGTAAATTCCATAGTTGGTCCTTTATAACAGGGGGTTTCCATATTTAGTCCTCTATTATCAAATATTACTCCCGTAGTCCTTTTTTTAAGGGTATCTTTCCACAAATGGTCCTTTTTTTGATCTTCTGCCGTGTTTGTGTAAATTTAAAGGCTAAAAGTATAATTTGACGTCAACATTATGTCTAGTGACGTGTTCTGATATTGGTTAGGCGGATAACACAAAAATAATGGCTATGATTGTGAGCTAGGATTTTGACGAAAGATCACATTTGTAGACTATAGTTGTCGTAAAAAGTGACTGTAATTCACAAACGACGCAAACGGAACAGCCTTTGGAATTGTGTATGACATAAAAGATATATTATCATTGTGAAATTACACTTTTAACCCTCAAATTAACACCAACATGATAGAAGATCAAAAAAGGACTATTTGTGGAAAGGTACCCATAAAAGAAGGACCACTTGGGTAATATTTGATAATAAAGGACTAAATAGGAAAACCCCCCTGTTATAAAGGACCAATTATAGAATTTACTCTTATTTTTACTTTGAATTAATACTAATTGGAGATATTTTCCAACTTTGAAAAAAGAGAAATAGATATATAAAAGAAAAGGGATTTTAATGGGCATGTCTATTTAATAAAGTAATAATTTTATTCGGTATATATTTAAAAAATACTAAGTTAAATAAAAAGTATGTTCCATTTTAAAATTAGTAAATTCTATTTTTAAATTCTTATTTTCTATTACAAACTTTGTAAAAATTTAAAGATGTGTGCCACAAAATTACTATTTTCCATTAATAATTTTTGAAATGTTGAAGACTTAGTATGTGAGTATTTATGTGTGAGAAATTAATTATTAATTTGTGTTCCTAATCGAAATATTTATGGTATAATATTAATTTTTATAAGTGTAATTACTATTAATTAAAATTCTTGAAAATAAAAAACATGCTTATTTTGATATTTTTGTCAAAATAATATAAATAAGCAATATTCTTACTTATTTATTCATCTGACCGTCAACAGCAATGTAACAAATATTAGTGGATAATAGAACTTTTTTATGTTTAAAATTTTTAGATAAAAATATTTACAATATTTATTTTATGATAGTTTTTACAGATACAGAAGAAGAGAGGTCGTCATCGGCTATAACCCCGCCTCATTGAACACGTTCGAGAAAGAATGTGCTTTGTGATTTGACAAATAGTATTTTTATTATTCTGAATTAAATATTTAATTTTCCAGTAACTTTTCCCAAAAAAATCTATACAATTCTCCAATCCGAGAATAATTACACAATTCATCGTGCTTTTAAGTGCATAAAAGACAGAAGAGAATTGATCTATCTTCAATAACGTAACACATGTTTTAAATTTCTTTGAGCATGGTAATAAAACAATTATCTTTGTGTATTAACTAACTATATGTATAAATTATTATGTACTACGTAAATTAATATGGTGGACACACTCAATGTTGAATTTCCATCTCCCAGGGATAAAATTTGCAACCTTTAGAGATCAACAAAATCTAAAAGATGTTGTCGAAAAAATATGACAAAGCTTCAATGTTTGAAGCTTGGATGATTTTCAATACACAGTATGATGCGGGATAAAATTTGACGTGTGCAAAGAATTTCCAGAATTTCTAGATCTTTTTGTGTACAACCACAAAGTGCAGAAATGGTCCGATGCAACAAAGACCGTCAATAGGGAGGCTACAATATGTGCTTCCAGAAACCACCTTCAATATGCAGGCTACAATATGTGCTTCCAGAAACCAGAGAGTTATACAACTTGAGAATAGTATTAACTGTCCAGCGAGGATGTATAAGTTATAAGAGCTTGAGAAGAGTTAACAATGTTCTACATAACGCATTCATAGAAGCATGTGAAGCATTGAGGTTATTAACCGATGATAAATAACTTATTGAAGGTATTAAAGAGGTTGCTAAGTTAGGATTTGGGAATATGCTAAGAATGTTGTTCGTACAAGTATCATGAGTCACCCACAAAATGTTTTAAAAAACAATAAGAACTCCTGTTGAATGAAATTTATTTGACCGAATGTGAATATTGTGGAATCAAGTTACTTAAATATAAAGAAAATTTTTAAACCTATCAATCCATCTGAAATGCATTATATGAAAACAAAACTCTTTAATTGAGTACTGCATAGAAACAAATAAATTTTTTTTTGCAGAGCTTATAATCTCCCGAGAAGACCTAAAAAATTTATGCCTAATTGAGATTGAAGAGTTGCTTATTTGGAATGGATGGTCTTTAAAGTAATTCAGTGGCATGCCATTTGGAGATGACAATCAACTTAATAGATATCAAAATAATTTTTTGGTAGAGGAGTTAAACAATGACAATGAAAAGTTGTCATTTGATCTTAGAGGATATTTATCTATGATGAATGAATATCAGTGGAATATATATCTAATGAAATAATGGAAGTCGTGATAGCTGAAAGAGAGTTCTTTTTTGTGCATGGTTACGGTGGAACTGGAAAAATATTTCTCTAGAAATCATTATCTGCTTTTCTGAGGTCAAACGGTAATGTTGTCCTGAATGTCACATCCAACTACATTGTAGCATCGATTTTTCCTAGGGGAAGGAGACTCGAGATTTTTAATCCCTTTGGTGCCAACTGAGTGCTCATTGTATGCCATCAAACAAGGGAGCCCGAAAGTAGACCCAATCCAACAAGTATAATCATACAGGGATTATCATCTACGATTAATATATTTTCTTTTGAGACGTTGAATTGCACAATGAGAGATATAATGAGTATATCTAATAATAACTTCATAAATTAACCATTTGGAGGAAAAACAATTGTACTCAAAGGTGATTTTATCTAAATTCTTTCAGTTTTACTCATAGCTTTGAGAGTGGAAATTGTAGGTGCTACCACCAATTCCTCACAAATGTGGTTGTATTGTAAAATTTATACGTTGACCAAAAATATGAGATTACATTAATCTACACTCTCTTGCACAGATAGTGACACAAAAGTTTTTTCTGATTGGATAATCAAAGTCGAAGATGGAAAATTTAGACAAGTGATCAATGGAATTGCTGACGTTGAAATCCCGCCTGAATTCTTGATTCTTGAAATAAGTTATCCCCTCAAGAGAACAATGGAATTCACTTATCCGAACCTACTAGAGAACATGAAAAATTATTTTTTTAAGGATAGTGGAGTATTATCACTCACGCTCGAGTTTGTTGAATGGTAAATGAATTTGTCCTATCCCTTATTCTAGGAGGTGAAAAGGAGTACTTAATTTTTGATTCTTCATGCAAAGTTAACAATTGGATAACACTTTAGTTTTTTTAATAAAATCAAATGTTCTGGGATCCTAAACCACAAAACAATTTTTAAAAATAGGGTACCGATTATGTGATTAAAGAACATTGACCAAATATTTGGATTGTGTAATGGTAGAAGATTAATCGTTGAGAAGTTGAGAAAGAACATTATCACTGCAAATGACGTTTTGGGAAATCAGTTGGGAAAAAGATTTATATACCCCGAATGAATTTGATATCATTTGATTCAGGACTACCCTTGAAATTCTAGAGAAGACAATTCTTAATATTATTATATTTTGTTATGACTATTAACAAAAGTATAGGTCAAACATTGTCTTTTGTTGTATTACTTTTAACTAATTCAGTATTTACTCATTGTTAGCTTTATGTTACTTTTTCACGAGTGAAGGCAAAGACATAATTAAAAATATTGGTTCTAGATGATAATGGAAATCCTTACAACCATGCCAAAGATGTTGTGTACCCTAAAGTCTTTCAAAAAAATTGGAATTAAAAAAGATTTTTCGAGTACACTTCTAGTTCCTCAAATACTATTTATTCTACTTTGTCGTTGTTCATTGATTAAAAATCCTTTTAGAAATATATTTTATTTGAATCCGGAAAATATATTACATTGAAAACAAATTGGAATCGACAAAAATTTTGTTCGACCCCGTGCGTCGCATGGGTAAAAATACTAGTTTATTTAAAAAGGTGAATTTATGTAATTGAGTAGTCAATAATCAGATTGAGTTGAATAGCGATTGAAAGAAATACTCTTCCGTTTCATATTAATTTTCACATTCTTTTCTGGATTGTAAAAGTAATTTAAAAGAACCAATTTTTGTGCCAAAAGTAGATGAACTAATAATTTTTTTTATTTAAGAAAACAAAAGGCTTTTTTTTTTTGGCGAGAAAGGAGTATGTGCCTGTTTGGGAACAGCGTTAGCGATTAGCGTTAGCGTTTTGAAAAAGCTATCTACGGGCAGCGTTTAGCGTTAGCGTTTTCAAAGCGATCTGCACCGTTAAAATTTTATTCAAAGCGCTAACGCTAATCTCTAACGCTATTCTCAAACAGGCCCTATATGTATAAACGAATTAGAGCGCTAGGCTAGCGGTGTTTCACTTTCACACCGAGCCAGCTCCACTCTATGAAGAAGAATATGTCTAAAGGTTTCTCCTTCATTTTCTTCGCCCTACTTTGGACATTCTGTGGGGCTCAAATGCGCGGCGGCGCCCCCGCCCCAGCCCCCGCCGGCGGCGGAATATGGTGCGTCGCAAAGGAGAACGCCACGACGGATGCACTCAAGCGGGCGACGGATTGGGCCTGCACAGAGGGCAGCGTTGACTGCAGGCAGGTGGGGCCCAATGGAGTCTGCAAGAACATCAGCGCCTGGAAAACCACTTCCTTCATATACAACAGTTACTATATTCAAAATCCCAGCGACGTGGGTAGGTGTTATTTCAATGGCACCGCTATGCTCGCTCATCACGACCCTAGTGAGTACACTCCTCTCCTCCATTTTCACACTTTTACATATCAATAAGGTTTGGTGTACACCAAGTGTATCAGAGATCGATAGTTCCAAAATATATAAAAGATTTCCAAAATATAGGAGATACCAAAACATTTTCATTTAAAAAGGTTGTGATATATTGAGATATGAAATCTGGAATTTATTATTGCTTCACCAAACATATGCAAAAAAAAATTGATACCAGTAAGAGTCTATATATAGTACAACGGGTTGTACCAGAAGTGAGGTACAATGTAACCAGGTACTACACACTCATTTTCAGGGGCGGATCTAGTTCAATGGAGTAAGGGGCAAATGCCCCCAACTAGTTTTTTTGTAATAAGGTAAAAAATGAAAAAATTAAATTTTTTATGTATATATGCCTCCAACAAAAACTAATGTGACCCCATCTAATTAGGCTAAATTTAAATTTTTTTAGTAAAGTGTGTTTTATTGCATATAATTAATTTTTATAAAATAAAATTTCACATAACCTATTAAAATTGTTTTATATCAATAAATGTTTAAAAATAAAATTCATTAATTTTAGCCATTTCAAATGGTCTTCAAAAAAGTTTGGGGCGCCACTCCTTAATAATAATGCTCCTATCTAACTGAATTTCTGGATCCGCCACTGCTCATTTTAGAGTAGAGCTGTATTGATTTTTGCCTATGGAAGCAGTTAGGGTTTGCCATCACTCCTCTCCTTGTTTCTCGTTGGATGTCACGCTGCTCTGCAAATTTTTACCGGTTGTGTGGTTCTTCCCGTAGAACCCGCCATACATGGGATATAATTTGTGTATCAAGAGATATGAGTACTAAAATCTTCTGCATTCATCAAACGACTCCTTCTACTCCCCTTCCAGTACCTTTTTGCTATTTTGATATTGTTGCTCGCTATTTTTAAATTTTGACTATATATTATGTTAAAGTACTCCCGTACATTAAATTATGATATTGATTTACTATCAATACATTAATTTTAGAACATGTTTTGAAAAATCATAGTTTTATAATATAAAATCCTCAGTCCCAAAATAATCATTTTTCATTCTTTTCTTTTCCGTCCCGAATTAAAAAATTTATTAAATTATTATAGATATTTTTTGAAAAATATATAAAATGTTGGAAATTGAAACTAATATAAAATGCTACAGAATACTATTTTTGTCCCTGGGTATTTTTTCAGTTTGGACTCTTTGCAGTCAAAATTGACGAATTTTGACTCATTAAATAAAACTTATACTAGATTCTGATACAAAAATAACATTATTAGGTTTTCTTATATCATATTTTCAAAATATTATATTATGTACTTCTAATTAAAACTATACTAACTAAATATACTTTATAAATTTTATGTACGTCTAAGTCAAAAGTAGAAAATAATTGATTGAAAAAAATTAAAATTAAGCAAATACTCATAGATAGAAGCAGTAATACAAAAGTCATTAAAAATGGAAACACAAAATGCATATATAAAGACTTCTTTGTTCAATTTGTCCATCCCCAAATGATGTCTCATTATTTGCTTTTTGACCATAGAAAAATGAGATGTCAAATTTTACGTGTTTCTTTGTGTTTGTCACCACATAACAGCTATACAAGATTTTACTTAAATATGTTAGTACAAAAAGTAGAAATATTTTAATTTAATATGGTGATTTATTAATTTAATACGGTGATTGAATGTAGTTATTTATTTTGACACACCTTTATTAGCAGGGAGTATTATCTTATTAGGTCTTTTAAATTAATTAATAAAGAATTTTAGTATATGTTTTTTCACTCTTCTATCTAGTTTTCAATATCATTTTGCATATGCGGTCACGCTTTCTATTTTCTATTTGTATTATTTTTTATTAATTTGAAAGGTAAAAAATGCATATCTAATAAATACTAAAATAGTAAGACTATACTCGTGATTTAATAAAGTAAAGGCTAGGAAATGAGTTCTTATATAATACTCCGGGGACCGGGGTACTCTGTAATTTCTATGTAATACTTCAGACTTATCTTTAGTTCATTGGAAGGAGAAAAAGTAGAAAAAGATTAATTTTTGTTTGAAAAAATAATAATTGTTTGCGTATAAGTATTCATATTAGTTTTTAGATAAAACATAAATAATTTTTTATTTATTTATTTTTTGAACTACTTTTATAAATTCATAAAAAAGTATTCTACTTGTGTTCTTTTTCTAAATAATTGAAAGTTTTATTTCTTCTTCCCAAGGCATTTCCCTTTAAAATATGAGGAATTTACCTCAATAGGATTAAACTATAATGACTTTTTCAATATAGGATCATATATTTTTATTTTTCAATGTAGTAGGATCATTGGTCATTATCCATTATTCAAGTAAATGTCTAATATCACTGGACATTATTTCTTCCACTAGACATTATTAAGTACTCCCTCGTCATACAAAACTCTTCTCTTTTCCTTTTTCATCCGTCCCAAAAAACCCTTCTCTTTTCTATTAAAAAGTCACTTTTACCCCTATTAATTTTTAACTTACCTATCACATTACACTTTTTCTCTATTAATCTACTCATCACATTCTATTTTATCCAGCACATCAAAAGGCATTTTTGGAAAGTCAACACCAAAATACACTCTCCTTAAATCCTTTGCGGGACGGAGGGAGTACTATTTAGGGTATAAAAGGTTTAAGTCTTATATTTATAAATGACTTATATATATTTTAGTTTTATTCGGTGCAAATTTTACTTAAAATATAGAAAAACTTTTCTTTTGGTAAAAGAATAGATTAGAGAGTGGTGGGGAGAGGTGAGTCAAGAAGTGAGAACTTATAAGAATATTTTTTTTAAATTCTAACGGTCGAATTCCAAAATAAATAAATAAATTTGAATTGATAATATAGCTGTTGGAACGAAAACCTTTGCAGCATAGCAAGCGATGATGCCTGTCACCTCCGAGGGGTCACGACCACTGTGGCACGGCGCAAGGAGCGCGACGGTCGGTCACCACCTCCGGTTTGCTTTCCATACCTCATCTAATTAGAACTTAAAAATATCAAACTAAACAAATACTCTTAGACGACTGAAATAGTACTCCCTCAGTTCTTGAAAAGAGTTCCATTTTTGATCAAGTGGTAAAATAAGGAAGTGTTAAATATATATTGACCAAGTAGTTGACTTTTAATTTTATTCTTGATGTGATATATAGATTATTAGAGAAAAAGTATGATGTGATAGATAGAGTAAGAAAAAGTAACGGTAAAAATGTTTTTTTAACTTTTTTATTAGAAAGTGAAAGTGTTTTGTTCAAAGTGAAAAAAATGAAAGAGTGATTGTTTTTTAGAATGAAGGGATATGAGGAGCATCGATGGACAACAAATGCCATGTTCAGATTGAGATTTTTCAGGAATATGAGGAATATTATCGATGCACCAATAAAAAGGTGCCAAAAGACAAGGCATTTAGCCCTTATAAATCCCACAATATTATTTCTACATATAGAAACGTTTGGAGGTCAAATAATATTACGGCAAGTCATTATTCTCTAGGTTTTGCTTTATTCGAGATTTTGTCTTGAAACAACTTTCCTAAGTAGGAGTAAGGTTTTCATATATTTACTCTGCAAATGCACCCCTGAGATTCTACTTGTTTCTTGTTGTTATTATTCAATTCATATTTCTTCTTCATTTTTCCCTACTAAAAACTTGTTGGATATTATTGAATTTTTGCAGGCATTGTGGAGTGCCGATTTCCAAGGTAAGCAAGTCCAACTCTTTAATTTACGCAAACCTCTCTACACAAAAACTAATTAACACATTGTAAATTTGATTTAGTATGAGTAATTGCTGATTTATGCTCATTGTGTACGTGTGCATGCATGCAGCGCTGCTAATGGCACCCAATTCATGGCTTTTGGACCGTCACCCAGGCGCAGTGCCGGTTTCGATTACATAAACTCTTCAGTAAGATTGGGAAATTACGTTCGAGGTTGGGTCACTGTAGCCCTATCATTCCCAATTCTCTTTGTACTTATGATCGTCTAAGGAAGTGGAAGTTGGTTCGTTCATACCATTTGTCAAGTGTTCAATGCAATCCCACTACACATAGGGTATTGTGCAAACGACTTTTTGTAAACGTTTAACATTGTGGTGTGTATACTTTGGATTATTTTCCTTCACTTATGTTCTCGATGGTATTCACATTCTTTTGTTGTTGTTATGTCACAAAAGTAACTTTATTTATACGGAGTACAATGAAATTCTTTAATAATGAATACGGAGTATAAAAGATGTTTTACATTCACCCTAAAATATATGCATGGAAGAATATAATGGCCCATACGACAAAGCAATGGTTAGCCAATATTTATTTTGTAAATAGGCTAAGACGCTAAATATCGTTAATGTGTCAAGTTTAGGGTCTAGTTGTAATCTTATACTTGTGTCTATTCGTGATTCGGGTAATAAAAAACCCAAATCTATTGTGCATAAAATTTTAAAGTTTTACATGGTATCAGAGCCATGCATGGATCACTAAACCCTAGTCGTTGCTGAACGAAACGTCCGTTTGTCGTCGCTGTTGCTCCTAGTGATCGTCGCTGATTTTCTGTCAGGTCGGGTGCACATCCATTGACGGTGAAGAATACTGCATGCTATTTGATTGTTGCAACCAATCCTTGTTTGGCTTCTTCAATTAGGGTCTGCTTGAATTTGTTAAACTTGTATGTGCTTCTGGGAAATGTATAACTCGGCCTTGAAAATGTATTATATGTATTGGGGATTGGGAAATGTATAACCCTTGAAAATGTGCATTATAAAAGATTACAAGACATGTCCAAATGTAGCCTAATTCCCACCGTTATAAAAGATTACAAGACACGTTGACAAAGATAACAAGAAAACCTTTTAAGGACATAAAAGGGACTTAAAGGTGCTGTAATTTATGCATAGTGATATACTCCCTCCGTCCTATAATGATCTTCCCAGAGCACTATTCCAACTTCACGAGAATTTATATTTATTTGTGTTTTTTCATGGCCTATATGATAAAATAAAATATTCTTGTCACCACTTGTTTTGTTGAACTTTTGGTGTAGTTTTTAAATATGTATGTTTTATTTTTTATTTCTATACCAATATTTAAATAAAATAGATTGAAAAAACTTGGGATTTTTCTTCGTTTTGCGAACCGGGAAGATCATTATAGGACGGAGGGAGTATGTGATTTTCATGCAACTCCATCTATAGGAAACAAGAAATACGTGATCACTTTTATAGATAATGCCTCTAGCTAGGTTTTCTTATATTCCCTCCGTCCTAGAGTATTTGTCGACTTTTGATTTTTTAGTCAGAATTAGTAAATTTTGACCTCAAATTAAACAAAAATAATACTCCGTACTAGATATTGATACAAAAATATTTTATTATATTTCTTATATTAAATATTTTCAAAATATTAATTTATCTAATTAATACTCCCTCCGTCCCATGAAACATGGGAGTTTTGATTTTTAGGAGGAATTTAAGGGGAGTGTATTTTGGTATTGAATTTCCAAAAATATCCTTTGATGTGATGGGTAAAAGTATGATTTGATGGATAGATTATTAGTAAAAATGTATGATGTGATAGTTAGGGTATGAAAAAGTAAGGGGTAAAAGTGACTTTTTAATAGAAATGAGAAGTGTTTTGTAGGACGGATAAAAAAAGAAAGGAGAAAGGTTTTATGGGACGGAGAGAGTATATAATATACATTTTAATTAATTATAGGTCAAAGATTGAAAATAGTTGATCGAAAAAAGTTAAAACTGGATAAATACTCGGGGACGAGGTAGTATGTATCTTTTGCATTTAAGGATAAGTTTTAGAAATTTAAAGGTATACAAAATGAGGTAGAGTTGCAACAAAATGGCTTGATTAAAACGCTTTGAAGTGATACATGAGGTATATATTATGACCTTAGCTATTTTCAATCTGTTGGTATGATTCATGAAACCATCGCTCTCTATACAACACAACAAAATGGAATAGCCAAGCAAAAGAATTGGACATTAAGAAAAATGGTAAAATCTATGTTGTCCTACTCAAGTTTGAGTGAGGATTCTGGGGAGAGACTATATTAATGGCCTGCTACTTGTTAATTAGAGTTCCTCACAAGAGGAGCTAGGTTATCCTTTATGAATTTTGGTATGGGATGTAACGCCCCAAAATCAAGTCTATCAAAAATAATAAATTGAGAATAATTAGTTAATTATTGAGAATAAGTTGATATATGTGAAAACTTACTTGTGACAGTTTCGTTTTAGACTATTGATAGTTTAATTTGTTGGTTTGAAAGCATGAATAGTTATGGTTTGATTAGAAATAAATGATTCCTAAAAATGCCACCACAACTATTGCGACTCATCTGCCCTGGAAGGGTAGCAAGTTTCTAGCTTTGCATGTTATATATATTTACTAATTAGGAAATTTATATTTATAGAATGAGTCAGGCATCAACTCACGGTCATAGTAACACACAACACAACAACGACAAGCACGTTGATGCCCACTCCAAACCGTCTAGCTTCGTTCCCTAGCAAAATTCCAAATAGCCGAATATTCCCTTAAACGCCTTACGTAATCAGAACACATTGGTGCATTCACCATCCGGTTGAACACCATTTTGCCTGCCTTCCTGTCATAGTTCTTGCAGCTTATGGTGAATGCACCAATGTTTCAGCCACCTCCTCCACCACAACCTTGTCAGATCACCTTCAAAACACTGAAACACATGTGAGCGGAAGAGTTCCTCGGGGACCAAATCATTATTCCCCAACTAGCATTAAATTGGATTGACCAGGTCACCAGGGTGCTGAAAGACGTGAATATTCCAGGAACGGATCCCCTAGACTAGCAACTCAACTGCTCCGTAAAGGAGCGTACAAATGGTGAAAACACGTTGACAGTGACGAGAAGACACCGAAACCCTAGACTTGGGCCTATTTTAATTGGTCTTTCAAGAAGGAATACATAACGCCCCGCTTCAGTGAGGAGAAGCGTACAAAATTTATTGAACTGTAGTAGGGGGACATGAACCTCGATGAGCTACTTCAAAGGTTTGGCCACCTAGCCTAGTTCGACCCTACGCTGGTATCCACACCGGCGGAGTCGATTGAAGAATTTAGGAAGAGGTTGCGCCCTGATATTCTACCACATGTGTCTATACTGACTACTACAGACTTCTCAGAGGCCTATGATCTTATGGCGAAAGCTAAAAAGGATGTTGATGACTACACAACAAGTTTGAAAGCTGAGAAAGTTGGGCCAAATACCCGACCCACACCTAGCGCATCACATGGTCATAAGAGGCTGTTCGGGGCCAAATAGCTCCGGTGCCCCCCGTGGTTTGGAAAATTGGCACCAATACCCCCTCTATTTTCAAAACTTACTTCCAAAGTCCCCGTGGTTTCAAAATGCTGCACCCGTGCCCCCTCTGATCATTTTCCGACCGTTTTCCGGCGAAGAGGGGGCATTTGTGCATAATTTTTAAATCATAGGAGGCATTCGTGCTCATTTTTTATTTTTCGTTTATTATTTTTGTTTTATTTTTTTTAAAAAATATTTTCTATCTCTTTTTTCTCTTCCTATATTTTTTTCTAATTTATTTTCAATTTTTTATAATGTTTTAAAATTTTAAAATTTTTTGTGTTTGAAAAAAAATAAAAATAAAAAGATTAACATACATTGCATCTATTTGAAATTAAACATTTTCACTTTTTGTTACGTACTTATTTGGAAAATTCAAAAAGAAAAACCTAGAATAAAAAAATAAAAATATGGAAAAATAAAAAATAAAAATACACAAAAAAAGCCTGTACAAAAAAATGGACAAACCTAAAAAATTCCTTAGAATTGAGATGTTCGAAAAAGATATTCATTTTTATTTTTGTATTATTTTATTTCTTATTTTATTCCTCATTTTTTTGAAATTCTCAAAAAAAAAAGTTTAGTTTTTTCAGAAAAAACAAAAAAATGTTGATTTGAGAAGTACATATACATTATATGTTAATTTTTTCAAATAAAAATAACTTTAAATTTTATGAACATTATAAAAATAATTTTTAAAAAAAATCTTTATTAATAAAAGAAACAAATAAAGGAAAAAATGGAAAAAAACAAAAAAATAAGCGAGAAATAAATATCACCACCGATACTCCCCATGGTTTAGTAAATATGCAGCAATGCCCCCCTTCTTCGCCATAAAAATGGCCGGAAAATGATCAGAGGGGGCACAGGTGCAGCAATTTGAAACCACAAGGACTTTAGAAATAAGTTTTGAAAACAGAAGGAGTTTTGGTGCATATTTTACAAACCACGGGGGCTTCTGGCGCTATTTGGCCGGCTGTTCGGGGGTACCTTTGGTACCCAGGACTCCAAGAAGACCAATTCTTCGCCGGCTCAATCTCAAGCGGGGTGCAACCGATCCAATCCCTCAAGTTACCCAGTTTGCAACCTGTGCGGGAGAAACCATGTGGGCCAATCTTTTCACTCTCTCACAGTAGCGATTCCAAGGAGATGCATCACTTGGACATTCCGTAATTTTAACACCCCAAATTTCTTTCGAAGGGCATAATTTTTATTTTATCTCTCTGGGATTAAATTTTCTTCTTATTCAATGATGTTTTTGTTGAAAAAGTAAAAGACAAATCATATTTGTAGTTGAATGCCAATGAAGTGTTCGAAGATATGCCCAAATGACAGAATGAAAAAAATACGTCTTCAAATTTGTGGCCAAACACAGAAAAGAAAAATAATTTTAGAAAAATAACTTGTTAAAAAAAAAAAAAAACTTCTCCCTCACAAATTATTGTCCCTCAAGATCTGGTACAACTTCTCCCTCACAAGGTTGCACTAGTCTACATGATACTCTCTCTCCACTACCTAGCATCTTCCTAAAGGAACTCAACGGATAGCTCGAAAGAAAAGACCCACTACTAACTTTCGTCCATATCCCCTCCGTGTGAGACGGCTCCGCGCCCGCCCCGACTGCAGACTCTCGTGGCTCGGGGGTTAGCAGCATGGGGTGTCGTGGCGCGGCCTCCGCACGACAAATGGGGCATGACGACTGACCCCCGAACCATTGGTCTATGCACTCTGCATGAAAAGTGTGGTGGCAATTTGGCAGCATTCTTACGGTCTCCCCCTCATGCACTACGCTCAAACAAACCGAACACTCTATAACGGTTTCGTTCCCCTCCGCCGTGGTGAAAGCAGAGGCCGGAAGCGCCGCCACAACGGAGGGGTGTAGCCCCGTCTTCGGCGTCGGGCGAGAGGCGGCAGAAGTGAGCAATAGTCGTTGGATCGCCGTGCGCCGCCGGTGGTCCGGACGGCTTAAGAGGTGAAGGAGAGTGAGGAGGAAGATGACTGTCGTTACTGAGATTATGGCAGCGATCATGATCTTGGTGTTGAGATCAACTGGGGATTTGCGTTGAAAGGGCGGCGAACCGGTGTCCTCGTCGAAGCCCATGGCCACCGCGGGGTGCCGGCGGAGGTGGTAGGAAGTGGTGGCAGAAATGGAGAAATGAAGAAATCAAGAAAAAAAGTGTATGGTCGGTTTTAATAGTCTTTCTTTCTTCTTGAATGATGATGCGGAGTGAATAAATAAGAGAAGAGAAAAGAGCTTCGAATTTCAATAGGTTGACCGCCGAACATCCAATTCCTTGTCCATGCGTATCTTATTATGGTCCATAAGAGGTGACAGTCTAGTCATTCCATTGGCTTAAGATTTGGTTTAATTTTGGTAGCTCTACAAGTTTCAAATTAATTAGTTCATTAATCTACCATTGTTCTTCTTTTCTTTATTTAATTTTAGTTGTACATCCCAACTTATTTTAATTTATGAGTGATTCTATGGTGGACCTAAGATCTACATGGATTTTTTTATTTTTTTAAATTTTAAAAGTATCGATACTTCAAAATACTTATTTAGCATATACTTTTATCATGAACTTTAAATGCATGTAATAATTAACCTTAATTATATTAAATGCGTATTGTATTCCTAGTAAATATGCATTCTGTATAAACGTAATGATATACTCCCTCCGTCCCATGAAACCTTTCTCCTTTCTTTTTTTATCAGTTCCACAAAACACTTCTCATTTCTTTTAAAAAGTCACTTTTACCCCTTACTTTTTCATACCCTAACTATCACATCATACCTTTTTACTAATAATCTATCCATCAAATCATACTTTTACCCATCACATCAAAGAACATTTTTGGAAATTCAATACCAAAATACACTCCCCTTAAATCTCTCCTAAAAAGTAAAAGTCTCATGTTTCATGGGACAGAGGGAGTATTACTTAATAAATCAATTTAACTTAACAATTTTATAGCTTAGTGTTCATTTGAGAACATGTTTAAATGTTTTCAAATTAATCTAAATAATTAAAAAAATCAAATTACTAACCCTAATTGAAAATGTTAACATATATTTATGATGGTTTGTAATTTTGCGTGTTTATGTCAATAAAATTTGATGAAACTAAACAGACATAGATTGTTGAAATATTGGAAAAATAATATTGCTCTCTTGAATTATGAAGTACATGATAGAGTATATATAGGAGAGACTCCTAACACAACTAGGAATATAGAATAGAAACTAACTAACATACAACATCTACCACAAATAGGATTAGAAAGCTGACTAATAATGAAACACTACCACAACCAATACTACCACAAGTAATACTATTATTATTGTCTAACATAGATCACCTTCTGAGAAATAGCGTGATTACTAAATCTCGTATATATGATGGAGGAGCATCTATTCGGAGAAAAACAACGGTTAATTATCAATTAATTAAAATTGACTTTTTAGTAGGTTTGATCAGCACTTTGTAGATGACGACGTGAGACTTTGTAGATCAACTGTGTAAGGGAATTCTTGAACATAAACAACAAATCCCATGCCCATGCATGGCACAAACACATTTGTCAAACAATATTATCTTCATATCATTAATTGAGACATTATATTAATCACCCATTTAAATATTTTATTTTGCTCACTTTAGTGTACCTCCATTACAATTGGCGAATTCTTCGTCCTAAAAAAACTTAGTGTAGCGTTTAAGATAATGGTAGTGTGGCGGATTCAAAAATAAAAATAAAAATAAAAAAAATTGACAGAGGGCACATCGTGAAAGAACATGGCGTAATTGGCGTTAATTCAGGGGCAGTTCGTGCTCCAATTTTTTTAAAAGTCAATTTAAATTGAAAATTAAGTATTCTAAAAACAGTAGTGGAGTACTCGTATTGCATTGGAATTTTCAATACGGTCCTGCTAGGGGTACACCACTTGGTGTACCTCAAATGAACACCATATACACCCCTCATTCCCATTTCATAACCAACCCTACCCTCTCATTCACAGATCTCTCCTCCTCACTCTTTCTTCCTCTTCAGATCCCTCAACTTCCTCCCTCTCTGCCGATGATCAACGGATTCAACGCAGCACCAGGCTTCATCATCTCCTTTTCTAACTCATTCTCTCTTCCTCCCTAGATCTTGCATCTCTCTTCCTCTCCGCCGATGATTACCTTCATCTTCGGCGCCCCCAGAAGTTGCACGGCGTGGGCTCCCCGCAGCCGCCCAGAAGCGCCATCATCATCGTCATCATCGTCCCCGAGATCTAGATCGGAGTAGGGCGACGAACCACGCCTTCAATTCTTTCGCCGCCACCTGCTTCCCCCTCGTCGCCCGCTCCTCTATGATCGTCACCGCAACTTTCTTGGTCTTCAACAATGTCGCCGGAGCAGTTGATTTTGGCAGAGATGGTGGTTCAATTTTCACTCAGAGTACACAGACAGTAAATGTCTGTGTTCAAACAATTACAGAATTTTAGTGTCTGTGTAACTAAACAGCGTTGATTGTTGTTTTTTCTTTTGTTTTAAACATAATTAAATTTGTAAATGCTCTTGATACTCTATTTTTTTGCATATTTAACGGGTGATATTTTCATCCAGGTTACACAGATAATAAGTGTCTATGTATCAAGAATTACATATATTTAGTGTCTATGTAACTAAACAGTGGTAATTATAGCTGTTTTATTTTTTTTACAATCTATAGAAAATTGTGAAATGCTCTTTATGCTCCACTATGTGTATATTTGTTGGATTAGTTTTTATACAGGTTATACACACAATAAACATTTTTTTAATGAATTACAAACGTTTATTGTCTATTTGACCAAACATTACTTTTTGCTTTTCTATGAATAATTATCTATCACATAGACATCTACCGTCTGTGTCACTGAAATTACAGACAACTAGTGCCTGTGATAGTCTTGATGAAATGTTTTTGATCAAGAATTACATATATATATATTGTCTATGTCAATGTAACTAAGCCGTGTTAATTGTAACTCTTTTTTACAATATAGAGAAATTGTGAAATGTTCTTTATGTTCCATTACATGATATATTTGATGGATTTCATTTTTATACATGTTACATAGACAATGAACATCTATTTCTGATTAATTAAAGACAGTTTTTGTCTATGTGACCATAAAACACAACAAATAATACTACAAAGAACAAAGAACTAGATGTAGTAAAAAAGGGGGAGATGTAGTTACAATAAAGTGTAAGTTATAATATAGCACAATGAGATATTGTTTTCAAGAATGAGAAACAAACAAAGCAGAATTAAATTTCCCTTTTCAATTCCACCATTAAAGCAAGCAAAAGAACTGAGAACATCCAAAATTGTATCACACCCAAACTTTATATACCAAACATTACATCCTACAAAATTTTAGAATAAAAAATTCTAGTGACATGTGATGATTACATCTTTGCCATCACCAATATTGACTTCGGCCATCGTCTGCAAGAAGCAACCTTTCAGCACACAACTTCAACACATCTTGTTAATGTTGTAAAAACTAAAAAAAATGAGAAGTAAATTAATGCATTGGTAAATTAATAACAAATTTAAATCAAAACTAACAATACATTCTAACCAACACATTGACTATCTATGACTATGAGATTCACTTTTATAGGTAGTTAACGATTTTAACTGAAGAATTTACTTAGTGTCTGTATATAGGTATTTACAAATATGTAGTATCGGTGATTACAGACACACAGTGTTTGTGATTAAAAATTCACAGACAGTAAACATTTGTGAGCTCCGTGTATGCTCAAGAAAAGTAATTCAATCACAATTATTATTTATCACGAATAAAGAATGTTTATGAAGCAAACATAAATCATGTACACTTTCTAGATAGTAGAATTCATATTTCTCATGTGCCATTGAACCAAAGTAAAACACCGGTGATTTATTGACTGAAAAACCTTAAACATTGGTGATAATGAAATACATAGATTTTAAGCTAATAATACACACTCGAAATACATTTCAAAGCAACTTTTAAAATAAGGCAAACTATTAATTAGTATACACGCATTTCATAGTAAGTTTTGAAATTGAGCATCCTTATTTGGAAAAACAGACATTCTATGCCACTAACAAACACTTTCAAGTATTTATGAAATAGAACAAGTTCTTTTTTTAAATACAGACATTTTATGCAAGCAAGAAGCACATCATAGACATTTCAAAACAAGTTTTGAAATCGAATACTCTTAATTAGAATACAAACATTTTACACCTGTAAGAAGTACTACACAGACATTTCGTAATAAACATGAAAAATGCCCAATTACAACATGTTATTAATGAAAAATTAGCAGCTGAAAGAGATTAAAAAAGGAAATAAACAATTGAACAAGTTCAAGAAACAATGATTAAATCTAGATTTCACAAAAGGGAAGGATTGAGCGATTGAATCTAGATTTACAAAATAAAAACCCTAAAATTGAAATATAAGTATTTATTATTACCTTTAATTTTTTATTTTACCGTGGCCGGATGGGTGCAAAAAATTGAGGAAGACGAAGGAGGAGCTCTGGGAGAAGGGCTGGTCTTCCAGTAGTCGCTCGCTCCCTGCTTCGTCGGAGAAATCTGAGAGAGAGAGAGAACAGGGGTTATGGAAAGATGGGGGGGAGAGAGAGAGAGAAAGAGAGATGGAGCGGGGGAGGGGGTTATGGAAAGTTAAGGGGTATGTATGGTGTACAAGTGATGTACACATATGGTGTACACATAGCTTTTTACTTTTCAATATGCTTACCCACACACCAACAAGGGAAAAATATTATCCAATAATTTTCTTAAAAAATAACCGGATTGTATATGTGGTATAA
Source organism: Cuscuta campestris (assembly GCA_900332095.2). Lineage (NCBI taxonomy): Eukaryota > Viridiplantae > Streptophyta > Magnoliopsida > Solanales > Convolvulaceae > Cuscuta > Cuscuta campestris. Next base: position 807,934 of record OOIL02000404.1, on the reverse strand, counting down.
TTTGGCCTTGTTTGAGAAGAACGTTTTCAACTAGTGTTAGCGTTTTGGATAAAATATTAACGGTGTAGATTAATTTGAAAAACACTAATGTTAAACGCCACCGTCAAATAGCCTTTTCAAAGTGTCAACGCTAATCTCTAACGCTGATTAATTCGGAAAACACTAATCTTTAAATGCATTTTTAATTGATTCATTCACCGTACACATATGGACTCGAATGCTGCAGTAATGCAGAGACAGCTTCAATAATTGGATGTCGTGCTCCTGCCAATAATTTCTCGAAATTAAATGTACTGTCCTCTCTCCCAATTGCATTTGCGTGAAGGCCTAAACTAAAATCATCTCAGTTTTGGATTCTGGAACACAATTAGATCCTTCTTCCCAAATGGCGGAAACCGAAGTCATATCTACCTGCTTAGTCGGAGCTGCTGCGGCGGCTTCTGAAACCTCAAACACCGTGGCGAGGGTGCACTTAACGCCGTGGGATCTGCAGTTCCTCCACATCGGACCCATCCAGAAAGGCCTCCTCTTCCGCATCCCCAGCTCCGCCGCCCCGGGATTCATTCCTCGCCTGAAAACCTCTCTCTCATCCGCCCTCGCTTTCTACCCTCCCCTCGCCGGCCGCTTTGCGGCCGAGCCCAACCCCGTGGATGGCACCACTTCCCTCTTCGTGGATTGCAACAACGCCGGCGTGGAGTTCGTCGAAGCCAAGGCCGCCGGCGTCACCGTCGCCGCCGTTCTTGATCCCTCCAATAACAACGTGCCCGGAATCGTCCGATCGTTCTTTACCCTCAACGGAATTCGCAACGTGCACGGGATCTCCAAGCCTCTGATGGGCGTCCAGGTGACGGAGCTTCACGACGGCTACTTCATCGGATGCACTCTGAACCACACCCTCGCCGACGGCACTTCCTTCTGGAACTTCTTCCGTTCTTGGTCGGAACTATCCCGCGGTCTCCCCCATCTTTCCACGCCTCCCGTCCACCACCGCTGGTTCCCGGACAATTTTCCCCGTCCGGTTCCTATCCCCGGCGAAATATCGTTTCCGGGCAACCTCCCGCCCTCCCTCCTCCCGGAGAGGGTGTTCCACTTGAGCAAAGAAAGCATCGCGAAGCTCAAAGAGAAAGCCAATTCCGAAATGGGAATGCCCCAAAACTCCATCTCCTCCCTGCAGGCCTACACGGCCCACGTATGGCGGTCCCTCACCAGAGCCCGACGCCTCGATCTAGACGAAGACGTCCACGTCATCATGGGCGTGGGAACGCGGGCAAGGGTACCCCTCCCCGAAGGGTACTGGGGAAACGGCGCGTACATGGTGAAGGTGACGGCGAAAGCAGGGGAGGTGTTGAACAGGGGATTGGGGTGGACGGCGTGGCAGCTCAAGGAAGCAGTGGGAAAACAGAGCAGCGAGGAAGTGGAAAAACACTACAGGAATTGGGTGAGATCATCGGATCTGTTCGGGGAGGGGGAGCTTTTGTCGGCGAACGCACTGCTCATGAGCAGCTCTCCGAGGTTCGACGTGTACGGCACCGACTTTGGTTGGGGGGAAGCGGTGGCGGTGAGGAGTGGCGGCGCGAATAAGCCGGACGGGAAGGTGACGCTGTATGGCGGACAGGAACAGGGGAGTGTTGATATTGAGATGTGCATTGATGGCAGGACATTAGAGGGACTGGTAAAGGATCCTGATTTCTTGGAGTATATACGGATTCAGTAATTCCATGTATTTTCTGTAATTCCATGTATTTTCTCACAGCAGGCGAGGCACACACAGACACATAGGGTCTCTTTGGGAATAGCGTTAAAGATTAGTGTTAACGTTTTGGATAAAATTTTAACGGTGCAGATTACTTTGAAAACGCTAACGCTAAACGCTGCCCGTAGATAGTCTTTTCAAAACGCTAACGCTAATCGCTAACGCTATTCCCAAACATGCCCATAATCTTTATGCTTGGACAGATATTTTGTGTGTCTATTTTTGGCTTGGTGTACGTGTGTTATATTCCAAATGTGGTGTATCTAATACGAATATCTTATCGGATAGGGAAGAACTTCGAGCGTTCTTCAAGCTCTAAGAATATCAGGTAGAGAATGATGGAAAACTTCGAGCATTTCCGAACTCCAAAAGAATAGAGGAGGAGATTAGGGTTTTGATATTTCTTTATTGATTCCATAATAACGGGAAATGATTACAATATATAGACAGTAATACGGTAACACAAAATGACCTAATGGGCTCGGGCCCATACTAAAGTAACTAAACCCTAAACTAGATTAAATACAAAATAATAATAAAGACTACTAATTAATAAATAATATGACTAATATATTACTCCCTCCGTCCTCCAGTTTTTGTCCACTTTCATTTTTACACAACATCCAATGCACTTCTTTAATCCATTTTATCTTGTAATTTGTATATTAAAAAATTATAGAAATTATATATTAATAATCTATATGTTAAGACAAATCAAACAAGATCACACATGACTATATTTAGTCTTACACATTGAGAGAATTTGATGAGTCAAAGTGCTTAGATGAACAATTCCAAAAGTCAAAAGTGGACAAAAACTGGGGGACGGAGGGAGTATCCTATCATTCTCGCCCCCTTAGAAACCACCTTGTCCTAAAGGTGGAGGTTCCCACTCAAGCTTTTGGACATGTGAGAACGTGCTGAACCAGAAAATAGTGAGATGAATAAAGTAAAATTTATAAATTATAGTTATGAACATAACAGTTGTAATAATAATAGTAATAATAATAATAATAACAATAATAATAATAATAACAATAGTAATAATAATAATAATAATAATAATAATCAAATTAAAAATATATCGTTTTTAGATTAATTGGTTGAGGAGTAGAAAGAGTTTGAAGAAAATGAGAGAGAGTGCCATTGGTAAAGAGAGAGAGTGCCTAAACTTGGTTTTTAGAGTAATTCGTAAAGTAGAAAGAGTGTGAAAAAAATATATCGTTTTTAGAGTAATGGGTAAAGTGATAAAAATCATTGACGTTACCATCCCAAAACTTAAAAGATGGGTTGGTGGCTTTGTGTTGTTGGTAAAGAGAGAGAGTGCCTAACAATAGACCAGAGTCCAGTTCAATTTCTGACAATTACGCTAGGAGGAAATTACGCAAAGCATGAGACCTCTGCAAATACTAGGTACAAGTTCCACTCTCAACCATCAATCTGTGATTAAAGTCTAATTTATTTTCTCTCAATAACCATCCTGCCGGATTTGAGAGGACCGTGGGTAATGGGCTCATCCTTTATAAAGGATTAAGCTATTTGTACAATTGTACCCCAAGATTTGTACCTTAATTTGTACACCACTGGTATGCACCTTCATTTTGTGTCAGTGTAATACAAGGATAATAGTTTACACAGATACAAAATGTTAGTGCAAATTTTTGTTAACGCAACAATATTTTGTGTCAAGGTGAACTATCAAATGTTAGTGTATACTTTTGTAATTTGAGATATATTTTTAAGTGTAGGTGTAGTAGGATTGTTTTTTAAAAGATGAGACTTGGCCACATGATTAAAATCATTGACCGACACCACACATGGGCACATAGCACACTGTGTCTGGTGTAGAAATAGCATTGGTAAATGGTTCTTGAAGCAAGAACGTTAGAAATTCAACCGTCAATGGCAGAAGTTGTGGTCTTCTCTACGGGCTCCGTTGCAGCTCCCTCTCCTGCAACCGGGGAAAGATCTAATGTCTCAAGAGTGGACTTAACCCCGTGGGATTTGCAGTTCCTCCAAGTCGCCACCATCCAGAAAGGCCTTCTCTTCCACAAACCCAATCCTCAACAACAACAACAACAAGAACAGAGCCTCTTCACCTCCACCCCCAAATTGATTCAGCACTTAAAAACCTCTCTGTCCTCCGCCCTGTCTTTCTACCCTCCGGCCGCCGGCCGCTTTGCCGTGGAGACAGACCAGGAGAATCACACCTCTACCCTTCACGTGGATTGCAATAACGCCGGCGTGGAGTTCGTCCAAGCCAAGGCCGCCGGCGTCACCGTCGCCGCGATTCTCGATCCGACCAACCCCGACGTCTCCCAGATCCTCCGATCTTTCTTCCCCCTCAACGGAGTCCTAAACGCCGACGGAATCGCCAAGCCTCTGATGGGCGTGCAAGTGACGGAGCTTCACGACGGCTACTTCATCGCCTGCACTCTAAACCACGCCCTCGCCGACGGCACCTCCTTCTGGAACTTCTTCCATTCTTGGTCGGAAATATCCCGCCGCGGATGCCCGCAGATCTCAAAACCTCCTTCCCTCAAACGCTGGTTTTCGGGCAGCATTCCCTGCCCGATTCCTCTGCCGCCCCGCAAAGAATTCCAACCGGAAATCTTCTCATTATCCTCTCCGAGAACAGAGACGATGTTCCGCCTGAGCAAAGAAAACATCGCCAAGCTAAAAGAAAGAGCAAACTCTGAAGTAATGGTTACAACCACCGCCGCCGCCGCCCCAATCATCTCCTCCCTCATGTCATACATGGCTTGATAGAATTTATAATTAGGATTGGGTAGAGACAACTGGATTGGGCAATAAGACACTTGGGTTGAACCACATTAAAAGATTGAATCCAATCGATTACTTAGTTCAACTCAAGACCTTATATACCGATAACTTTTCTATTCAATTTTCCGATGTGGGATAGACTCTAACACTCCCCCTCAAGTGGACAACCGGGCCATTTTGAATCTAACTGTTTGACCACTTGCAAATGGACTCCCATCCCTTGACTTTTTTTTTAATGAGCGTCAACACCTAAAGGACCACGAGTCGCTGGGTATGGACTTCCAGACGAGCAATCGTGTTAAACAGGCCACAGGCCGTTGGGTACATACTCCATACGGACAACTGGGCTAAAGACTAACGGGCCGCTAGGAATGAACGTCTAGACGGACACCTTGACAAACGAGGTGGGCTAAAACTGGCTCTGATACCATGTAGAATTTTAGCGGAAACTGATCTGGTTTTACTAATCACAAGCAAGTGTATATATACAAGTACAAGCGGGCTTAGGGTTACAAGTGGGCCCGATAAACTAATTACAGTCCAAAATTACAAATACCCGCTAACACTCCCCCTCAAGTTGGTGCATGAAGATCCTGAATGCCCAACTTGCACAATAAAAAATCAAAACTAGGTTTGCCCAACGGCTTAGTAAAAATATCGGCCAACTGGTATCGAGTAGGAACATATCGTGTCGACACCTCATGCCGCTGGACACTTTCTCGAACTGTGTGACAATCAACATCCACATGCTTCATTCGTTCATGAAAAACAGGATTAGCTGCAATATATAAAGCGGACTGGTTGTCACAGTATAATCGGGGAGGATATAAAATAGGAACTCCCAAGGCTAGTAAAATTCCTCGCATCCAACGGACTTCCACACAAGCATTTGCCATAGCTCTGTACTCTGCCTCTGCAGACGATCTCGCAACAGTGGTTTGCTTCTTTGTCTTCCAGGATACCGGAGAGGTTCCTAACATGATAAAATACCCGCTAACAGACCGACGGGACCTGGGGCAACTGGCCCAATCAGAGTCACAATAGGCAGAAATTTGTAAATTGCTGTTAGCACTGAGATAAATGCCCTGACCCGGATGACCTT
>OOIL02000404.1:750001-800471 GCA_900332095.2 Cuscuta campestris | reverse complement strand
TTTTATTAAAAGGAGGTAAAGACATAACTTGAGGTGACGGATGACCAAGACGCTGATGCAAAAGAGAAATAGACTCGGCTTTGGACGCTTGGGCGAAGGATGGAAGGACATAAACTCCATTGCGCACTTCACATCGTCCAATCTGCGTCTTCGAAGTTCGGTCCTGTATCACACAAAATTGGTCATCAAAGAAAACATGACAGTTATGAGAGTTGACAAGACAATTCACAGAGATCAAGTTGCACTTTAAATTAGGCACATGAAGAACATCAGTTAAAATCAAAGTCGGAGAGACTTGCACTCGTCCACACGAGTTGGCCATCACATGAGCCCCATCGGGCAAGCTTATAGTACAAGGAGGCCGCTGCACTACATCAGTCAAACACGAAAGCACCCCTGTCATATGATGAGATGCACCACTGTCCACGAGCCACTCACAGGACACAAGAGACATACCGTGCAATTTTTCAGAAGTAGATGTGCAGAATCAACAGAGAAAACACAGGGCAGCAGAAAATACAAAAGAGTAGTCGGATTGCAATACTCCCCCTCAAAAGACACGGGGCCAAATTCAGCAGATCAACAACCCAGTGCCCCTCAGCCGATCAGTAAGATATCAAAGACAGTAAAACCAAAGAAAGAAAAAAAATGGCAGCAGCACACGATATCAAATTGGCAGCGCACACAACAAGATATCAAATTGCACACAATATCAAATTGCATACTTTAGCAGCCCATGATGTCAATTGCACGATCAAATTAGCAGCACACACAAAAAAAAGGAACAATTAAAGGCATAAACCAGCAGCGCACGATCAGGTCTTCCGTTGAAGAGGAGGAGACTGTTCGGCGAACACACAAGGAACACGGCGTCGGACGATCGCACACACGCCGGAGAGCAGAAACGCGCGTAAGGCTAGGGTTTAGGGCTCCGATACCATGATAGAATTTATAATTAGGATTGGGTAGAGACAACTGGATTGGGCAATAAGACACTTGGGTTGAACCACATTAAAAGATTGAATCCAATCGATTACTTAGTTCAACTCAAGACCTTATATACCGATAACTTTTCTATTCAATTTTCCAATGTGGGATAGACTCTAACATGGCTCATCTCTGGTGATCAGTGACTCGAGCCCGAAACCTGGAAGCCCACGAAGAAGTTCACATCATGATCATCGTGGGTGCCCGGAAAAGAATGAATCTTCCAGAAGGGTATTGGGGAAACGCGGTGGTGTTTGAGACGGTGACGGCGAAAGCCGGGGAGGTGCTGGGGGGAGGGCTGGGATGGGCGGCGTTGCAGATGAAGAGAGCGGTCCAGAAGTATACAGAAGAAGAAATGATGAATCAGTATGTGGGTTGGGCAAAATCTCCCAATTTCGTCGGGGAGAAGGGGTTACCGACCAACGTCCTGGCCATCAGCAGCTCTCCGAGGTTCGACGTGTACGGCACGGATTTTGGTTGGGGACGGCCGGTTGCGGTGAGGAGCGGCGGGGGAAATAAGCATGACGGGAAGACCACTCTCTTTGCGGGACGGGAAGAAGGGAGTGTGGAGATAGAGCTCTGCCTTCACCCCAACACATTGCTCCGACTAAGAAATGACCCAGAGTTCTTGGAGTATGTCACTTGCTAAAAAGGAAAGTAACACAAACTTTTGTGCTCAAATTTTAGTATCTTGTTCTTCACAACTTCCTCTTCAAATTAATTCAACACTCAATTTCTCATTTTGATGCTTGGAATGTTGTTGTGCAACTTCTTTGCACCTGTGTTATTGGGAATTTTACTCTATTTTTGGTAAATTATTGATTGTTGTTATTCCAAGGTTGTTCTTTGATGATTGTATTTGCCTCTAGTGTTTATTAGAGAAGAGAACTTGTTCTATCCTTTTGGTTATGAGTGATTAGTGAATGTTTTGCTATTGTTGAGGAACCGTCATGATTTTCTCCTTGAATTTAGAATAAATATTGCACGGAGTAAACAAAAACATGAATGTAGAGTTACCATAAAAAATAGGAATAATTAAAAAAGGGCTTGTTTTTGAAAAGCAAAAGCTTAGTGTTATAAGATTGAAAATAATTAATGCTATGTTTGGAAATATGGATTTAGATTTCAAATCCGGATTTGGCTCAAATTCCATGTTTGGGAAACCTAAAAATTTTGAATTTGGATTTGAGATAAATTTTTCTCATTCATAACAAAGCTTAATTTCAAATTCATGTACCCTCCTTGTCATTTGAAATTCAAGATTTCAAATTTTGGAATTGAAATGCATGAATTGAAATGAAATGCTAGTTGCCAATCACTACCTAAATGAATCGGAATAAGGTTAGAAAAGAAGTAACTGAAAACTCACCGAAGGTAGCATGAACAATCGTTGAGGTCATTGTCATCTCCATCGTTTAGATCCTAAGAGTCTTCTTCATCAGAGCTCGTTGGTGTCTTTTTCTTTGGCCGGAGATCGTAAGCGTACTGTCTTCCTTGAATTTGGATGAAGTTTGCAATAGAGTAGATATACAGAGTATTAATTAGTGGGAGATTGTGGACCTGCAGTTAATATGGGATGTGCTTAAAACTTACTAAAAAGTGTAAAAGAAGACCGGTGAAACGGTTCTTCCCAAAAAAACCCTGGTTTTGTATATAGTTGGGACATTGTGCTCACAAGCAGATTGAAAGAGAATTTTATTCTCTAATCACGAAGGTGATGAAGAATTGGGATTAAAATAAACAACAATCATACCTTAATCTCACTGCCCTTGAAATCATCTTATAACACCGATTGAAGATCAAAACTATAGTGCTAAGATGAACAGTTCCAAAAGTCAAAACTGGACAAATATAGTGGGGCGGAGGTAGTAATAATAATAATAATAACCACAACTTCCCACGTTTTACAATATTGGACCGGACGTATTTATTTCCAACATACACGAAGGGAGAAATGGATTTTGAAGTAAAATTTTTCGCTATTACTAGTATTTTAACTAACTCGTGTCATGTACGGGTGATACGAAATTGTTAGTGATTCTACAATGTGAAGTATTAATGACTTAGCTTTTTTTAATGAGCCTGTAAATATGGGCCTGTTTTTTAGTGAATTATTCCGTGTAAAATCTTTTGGGCCAGTTTGAGTTTAATAAATACTTAAATAATTTTATTTTAAATCTACTCAACTGCCATTAATAATTAAAAACAAACTTTTAAATTGCAAGTCACACAACTGGGAATAAAATTGTGTTTTACTTTTTATAACAACAACAACAACAATAATAGTAATAATTACAATAATTCTCAAAGTCACTGTAATAAAAATAAAAAAATGTGCTCGAGTGTTGAGAGCACCATCACTTCATCTTCATGCAAATTTAGCCCTACACTAAGAAGAGGCGCTAAGAAAACAAATAATAATAATAATAATAATAATAATAATAATAATAATAATAACAATAATAATAATGGTGGCGGTAGCTGAGCGCTAGCTGCTTAGCGAGGGTGGCTGGCTTCGTGTGCGGCGTCTTGTGCTAAGGCCATGTGATGGGGAAAGCAGTAAACTATGGCAGCGTCGACGACGACGACAAAACATGGCAGTGTTGTAAAAATAAATGTGATTGAAGTATCACTGACATCGATGGAATTTTAATAGATGTTGACATGGACGATGTCATCGGTGACATCGTTGGTGGCAGCTGGGAGAGCCGGCATCGGCAACGATTGGGGCGGTATCATTTGTGGCATCGTTGGTAGCACCTGGGCCGGCATCCCCGGTAGCGCATGACACAATTGAGAGACAATAGAGCTATGTTTTAATATATATTTGAAGGAAAGAGAGAAAAGAGGGTGGAGGCGTGGAAAGAGATTGTGTGTGCAAGAGAAGATGAGATTAATTGTGTTAATTACTCCTATTTAGAGGAGTTTAAGTTTGAACTCTTACTTTGGAGACATGACATATGTCTTACTCCTAGTTTGATCATTTTCCCCTTAATTAACTACGTAGTAGTTCACAATTTATTTTGGTTAATATTAGAGTGTTACACCTTTATTACTTTTTTTATCATTAGAAATAGATCAAAATAGATATAGCAATATAATACTCAGTATTTGTCAAAGTTGGAATACAATTTAAATTTTAAATTTTGTGTACTAAATGGAGCATTAAAATATTCAATTAGATCAGATAAACACTTTTGCAAAAAAGAAGAAGAAGAAGAAGAAACTAGACCGTATTACTCCGTATTAGACAATAGCAAATAATAAGAGCAAAAGGTAACAACAACCTTAGTTTGTAACCACGGGTAGAAAATTCGATTTTTTTAGTGCTTGGAACTTTCTTTATTGAATTATTGTAACCTTTGAAAAGTCTATTTTTAACGGAGTAGTATTATCTTTCGTGCAACATATAAACGAAGTGCTAATTAATTAGAACATGTTCTTTAAAATTAGAAAAAAAGAATTGAATGTTGAAATAAACTCAGAGAAACTAGAAAGAAATGGATGGAATTGGAAAAACATAAAAAGGACTATGGAGTACTATTAAGAGAGTGTTTGAGATTTATTAGCTGATAAGGAAACAATGGGGATCCTTCGAGTGTTCCCTTACTCCAGTAAAATAACCAACAGAAGATTAAGAGAGAGTAGGGTTTGAGACACAAGAAGAAGAAGGAGAAGAGAAGGCCTTAGAGGCGGCTGAGTAGACAGGGAAGAAAAGAGAAGAAGAGAAGTACTAGGGTTTAGGCTTGAATGATCTATATCTTTATTCTTAATGGAAAAGGTATTTATAATATTCTAGGACCCTGTCGGTTCGACTCTCTTGATACGATCCGGGAAAAGAACCGAAAAGAAAAACCCGGAAAGGAGCTTATATTTCCACTCGACACCCTAACTATTACAATAAATAAAGTTGTTCCCAAAAGCTAATAATAATAATAATAATTAATAATCCTCTCAATAAAAGAATGCATTAAGAGACGAAATCATCACGCCATCTCAGAGGTCGTCTAGTTCTCGTTCCTCGGCGAACCACCGGAGGGTCATCCCCACGTTGCATGTCCTGCATGTCACGGTCCCCATGTTGGTTCTCCGTCCCCCCATTATTATTCACAACATCCCCCCCGGTTGGACAACCACCTTGTCCGCAAGGTGGAGAAGGGGATAGCACCGGCGTAGCTCATCCACGGATTCCCACGTAGCTTCAGTCACGCCACCCTCCGTCCATTCCACAAGTGCTTGCTGCTCCAAGCCACCATCCACCAGGATAGTTCGATAATCCAGCACACGCAGAGGCTGCGACACAGGGCGACCATCCACGTAGTCGCTCGGCAGGGTTGCTACGGCTGCCGGCGTCCGGGGTCCCTTGTAAGGTTTGAGGAGGGATACATGAAATACAGGATGAATTCGGGCATGATCCGGGAGCACCAGGCGATAGGCAGTCTCCCCAATTCTGGCCGCCACCTCGAAGGGACCATAATAGCGACGAGATAATTTGTGAGAAGAGCGGCGATGAACCGAAACCTGCCGGTACGGCTGTAACTTCAACAAAACCCAATCCCCCACGGCAAAACTTAACTCACGACGTTTTTTGTTAGCCATCTCACGCATCCGCTGTTGTGCCCTCTCGAGATTAGAACGTAAGGTCCGTAAAAGCTCTGTCCGTTCCGTAAGTAAGGAGTCGATCGAAGGCAGGGAACTCTCCCCTGGTGTATAAGGGAGGAACGAGGGTGGCTGCCTTCCATATAGCGCTTGAAATGGTGTCATTTTGCAGACCCGAATGAAATCCAGTATTGAGGGCGTATTCGGCCCAAGGCAACAACACAGTCCAGCGCGCCGGCTTAGTGTGAGTAAAGGCGCGAAGATACTGCTCAACCCCCCTATTCATCACCTCTGTTTGCCCGTCTGTTTGGGGGTGAAAAGCCGTGCTTAGCTGGAGGTTCGTGCCACTTGCTTAAGAAGTTCCTTCCAAAGCTTGCTGATGAAAAATTTATCACGATCGGATGTAATAGTTTTAGGGAACCCATGATGCTTTACCACAATATCTACAAAGAGAAATGCAACCCTGTGTGCGTCAAAGTCCGCCGGCAACCCGCCCAAATGAATATACTTTGTGAGGCGGTCGACCACCACGAGGATTACGGACATCCCTCGAGATGGCGGCAATCCCACTATGAAATCTATCGAAATATCCTCCCAAACCTGTAACGGGATCGGAAGAGGTTGTAATAATCCGGCCGGCGGTTGAGACGAATACTTAGTGGTCTGACACACCAAACAGGCCGCCACATAGTTCTTGACGTCCGTCCGCATACCCTTCCAGTGAAACCCCATTACCAAGCGCTGAAATGTACGATGCACACCCCCATGTCCCGCCATAGGAGTGTCATGATGCTCACGAATAAGGACTTCCCGTAGGGGTGAATTTGCTCCAATGCATAAACGATGCTGATAATAGAGTAGGCCATCTCGCACAGAATAAGGTGAGAGTAAGCCACCTCTGGCATGCTCTTCGTGTAGGCGGCGGAGGTCAGGTTCTGTGGTATTGCCCTGGCTGATGGATTCTAGAAGCTGCGGTACCGGAGTAGACATAGCCAAGAAACTCATCAGCAAAACATCCTCCTCATGCATTCGAGAAAGGGCATTGGCGACTTTATTAGACGCCCCTGTCTTGTATTCGATCCGAAAACAAAACCCAAGGAGCTTACGGACGTAAAACTGTTGATCGGGGGTGACTTGCTGGACCAATTCCTTCAAGCTGCGTTGGTTCGTCCGTATTAAGAATTCACGCCCCAATAGGTATTGCCGCCATTTTTGTACCGCCTCAACAATGGCGTACAATTCTTTATGGTATGTAGAGGCGGCTAGAAGCTGCGGACCCAACTTCTTACTAAAGAACGCCACCGGTTGTTCATCTTGGAGCAAAACAACCCCAATTCCCGTGGCACAAGCATCGGTCTCCACCACGAACAACAACGAAAAATCGGGAAGCCGTAAGACCGGTGTAGAGATCATTGCGTTCTTCAAGTCCTCGAAAGCTTGTTGGGCAGTGGGATTCCAATTGAAAGCATCGCGCTTGAGTAAGTCAGTGAGGGGAGCCGCCAAGTGAGAGTAGTGCCGGACGAACCGACGATAATACCCGGTTAAGCCCAAAAAACCCCGCAACTGCCGTAAAGTCCTTGGTACAGGCCACTGCACCATTGCCGCTATTTTGGAGGGATCGGCGTTAAGAAACCCGTTCGAGATAATATGCCCCAAATATTCAATCGAGGATTGACAAAAGCTACACTTGGAACGCTTGACAAAAAACGAATTACCCCGAAGCAATGCCAACACCGTCTGTAGATGTGAAACATGGGCTGTGATGTTGTTGCTATAGATCAAAATGTCATCAAAAAACACAATTACGAATTTCCGGAGATACGGAGCAAATAAGGAGTTCATGCATGCTTGAAACGTCGACGGCGCATTCGTGAGTCCGAAGGAAATGACAAGGAATTCGTAATGACCCTCATGTGTTCGGAATGCCGTCTTGTACACGTCCCTGCCGTACATCCGGATTTGATGATACCCGGATCTCAAATCCAACTTCGTGAAGCAACAGGCAGCCCCCAATTCATCAAACAATTCATCCGCGGTGGGTATCGGAAAATGATCTGGAACAGTGACGGCGTTAAGGGCTCGATAATCCACACATAGACGGAAGGACCCGTCTTTCTTCTTAACTAATAACACCGGGGAGGAGAAGGGGCTGCGGCTAGGTCGGATAATACCTTGGTCCAGCATCTCCTTAATCATCTTTTCAATTTCCGTCTTCTGAAAATGTGGATATCTGTAGGGGTGCACATTAACTGGTGCGGTGCCGGCACTGTAAAAATAACCGGTGATCAGCGGCATGACGCGGTGGCAACCCAGACGGAACCGCAAATACGACTGCATAATCTGTCAATACTTGCTCAATAGCCGTCGGGCAAACTGTGGTTGGGGACGACGAAGGCGTGCCCGGCACGGAGTCGAGAGTGTTCAATTGGCCAATTTCCCCCAAGAACTGGAGTTCGAACCACTCAGTGACTTTGGCAGAGGTCCTTAAGGCATGGAGGGAATTTAGAGACACTCTGCGAAGCTCCGGACTACCCCCTTGCAGCCTCACTGGTTTCTCCTGCCAAAGAAATTCCATGGTTAACGCCGCATAATCGTGAGTGACCCGTCCTAATTGTTGTAACCACTGCACGCCCAAAACAAGATCGTGGCCATGAACGAACAGAACAAATAAATCCACCGTAAATACCGTCCCTTGCAACTCGAGATCAACACCAACGCATTGTTTATCGCATAAAAGGTAATCGCCGTTTCCCACATAAACTCGAAACGGAGGCATAGCAGACACGGGTAATTGCGCTTTGGAGACGAGGTCGGGGTGAACAAAATTATGAGTGCTTCTGCCGTCAATCAATACCTGAACCTCATGCTTCCCAACACGGCCTTGCAACCGAAGAGAGCGTGGAGATGAAACCCCCATTAGGCTATGCAAGCTAGAGATATCGGCTGCCACCACTGTCTCATCGGGAACCTCCACCAATGGTTGATCGTCCTCCTCGTCGCCCATAAGAATAAAAAAACGGCCGCATTTATGGTCTCTGGACCACTTTTGATCACAATTATAGCATAGGCCTTTAGCATCTTTCTCCAACTTTTCTGCCCGCGAGAGACGTTTAATCGGCCCAGTTGCTGGAGTACTCTCTGGCGCAGGTTTCCCCAAGCCTGAAGGGACCCCCAGGGTTGAAGGCAATGCTCGAATGCCTCCAGAACCAGAGCGGTTCCACAGAAGTTGGCGTTGAGAGACCGAGGTAACAAGGGCTGCATGTTTGGCCTCTAATTCATGAGCGAGAGCAAAAGAATCGGACAGCGATGTGGGTTTCAATAGGCAAATTTCATGCTGCAAATGTTGTTTTAACCCTGCGTGGAATAAGGATATAAGTGTCTCCTCACTGGCCCCCGTGACGTGTTGTAAAATCCGCTCGAACTCTGTTTGATACTCCATAACGCCCGTCGTTTGCCGGAGTTTTGCCAACTGCCCAATATAATCCACAAAGTGAAGGGGATCAAACCGAAGCTTAAACTTACGGATGAAGTCATGCCAATCGTCGATCAAACCGGCATTCATACGCCAACGGAACCAGTCGGCCGCGGGACCCTCCAACATCAAAGCCACACATTTCAAACGATCGTCGGGCGGTGTGTCATAAAACTTGAAATATTCTTCCGCCTTATAAAGCCAACGAACTGGATCCTTGCCGTCACATTTGGGAGATTCCAGTTTCGGTTTTGGGGTGTATCCTGGCGTCCGCCCACCCGTACCGGCTTCTCCCCCAGAACCCGACGCCGAACCGTGACCCCCTGGTGGAGGACCAAGTATGGAGCGGTTCGAGAGGATCGTGGCCTCTAACCGAGAAAACCTAGTCTCCAGATCTTGCTGCATCTGAACTAACGCCTGACTCATGGACGTCACGCGGGCATCCACTGCCGCAAGTGTGGGATCCGTAACTTCGTTCGTTATAACGTCAACGAGAGCACCACTGATAAGGAAACAATGGGGATCCTTCGAGTGTTCCCTTACTCCAGTAAAATAACCAACAGAAGATTAAGAGAGAGTAGGGTTTGAGACACAAGAAGAAGAAGGAGAAGAGAAGGCCTTAGAGGCGGCTGAGTAGACAGGGAAGAAAAGAGAAGAAGAGAAGTACCAGGGTTTAGGCTTGAATGATCTATATCTTTATTCTTAATGGAAAAGGTATTTATAATATTCTAGGACCCTGTCGGTTCGACTCTCTTGATACGATCCGGGAAAAGAACCGAAAAGAAAAACCCGGAAAGGAGCTTATATTTCCGCTCGACACCCTAACTATTACAATAAATAAAGTTGTTCCCAAAAGCTAATAATAATAATAATTAATAATCCTCTCAATAAAAGAATGCATTAAGAGACGAAATCATCACGCCATCTCGGAGGTCGTCTAGTTCTCGTTCCTCGGCGAACCACCGGAGGGTCATCCCCACGTTGCATGTCCTGCATGTCACGGTCCCCATGTTGGTTCTCCGTCCCCCCATTATTATTCACAACATTAGCTTATGGATAAAGTGATTTCTACAAAAGCTGAAAGCAAAAACACCTCATACCTGCTTCTCCGAAACGGTGTTCTATATACAAAATAATGGATTTGTTTGGGAAAAGTGTTAGCGATAAGCGTTAGCGTTTTGAAAAGACTATCTACGGGCAGCGTTTAGCGTTAGCGTTTTGAAAGTAATCTGCACCGTTAAAATTTTATTCAAAACGCTAACGCTAATCTCTAACGTTATTCCCAAACAGGCTCAATGTTGGTGAAAAGCAAAAGCTGACATGCCAAACAGAGTAAAATCACTTTCACTCAAAGCAGAAGCTAAATTGTTAAAAGCAGTGCACTACCAAACACCCTCTAAATCTACAGTTATAAAGAATTTTTTTTTAAAATTAATACTACCTCCGTCCCAGAGTATTTGTCCACTTTCATTTTTACACACCATCCAATACACTTCTTTAATCGATTTTATCTTGTAATTTAATTTGTATATTAAAAAATTATAGAAATTATATATTAATAATCTATATGTTAAGACAAATCAAACAAGATCACACATGACTATATTTAGGCCTACACATTGAGAGAATTTGATGAGTCAAAGTGCTTAGATGAACAATTCCAAAAGTCAAAAGTGGACGAATATAACGGGACGGAGGGAGTAACAAAATTTCTCGATTCTAAATTATCAAATAATTTAAAGGGTCTACTTTAATTCTATCATTGAAGATTGTAAGCGTCTCCATATTCTCTGTGCAGGAGACCTTAGATTTCGTTTTACTCCTCGTTCCGGTAACGAGGCAGTGCATTTGTTAGCGCGTAGTACTTGCTATGATGATGTTGCAAGGGAGTGACTTGACACACCCCCAAACTTTATTCCCTTGGTTTCCTTTTTTTTTTGAAGGCCCCTTGGTTTCCTAATTTAATTGCTTTGTTTTAAAAAAAAATTTAAAGGGACCATTGTACTCTATCATGAATTTGCCCCCGAAAAATAGTGTATAATGAATGATGCACCCAATAAAAAAGGGCCCATACATCATAAATATAATGAAGACTACGCACGATGGGAGGTAGTTGTGCATTTATAATGTTACACAAATATTCTCCAACAGCAGATATGTACAATACATTTGTAAGGAGATGTCTAAAGACTAAAGGGGAAACCATTAATTTAAAATAAGCATTTATGATAAGCATTTCGTGCAAATTTTAAAATAAAATAAATTTAAAAAAATTAGCATTGCGTCTCATTTAAGTTTTTATGTATTTTATTTTGGGACAGAAAGAGTATATCTAAAAACATTAATACGTTTGTGTCTTGCTCAAATTATAATTTTTTAAAATATAACTATTGAAAATCATATGTTTTATATTTTTATCTTACATCAACTTGAACAAATTTAAGTAATTTAAATGCATTTGTAAAATAGTGTGTATAACTACCTGCTTTATAAGATGCACTCTAACTTTGTTAATAACCCTTTGTTAATTTCCAAGCATTTAAGTTGATTTTTGTGTAGAAATATTTGCACTAAATAGGACTAAAACATAAGTCATTTTCGAATATAGGACTTAAACTATTTTATTTCCTAATAAATACGGAGTAACACTTAATAATGTCTAGTGGGAGGAGTAATGTCTAGTGATAGATGTCATTTACTTGAATAATGACTAATGGTAATGACCAATGGTCTTACATTGAGAAATAAAATGTACGTACGAGATCCATAAACTAAACTAGAGGCACTCGTTTGGGGATACCACCCAACCCGACAGTTAATATTCTATTGTTCGGTTTTCTGGATTTGTACCTTAAGCGAAGGCTAGTTTAGGAGTTGGTAAATCAATCAGAAAATTCTACTACAAACCGTTATTTTCTACTACGAACCGGTATTTTCTTTCATCCTTCCCGAAATCTTCGTATCGCGCAGAAGCCCTGAAGCCAACCTCCACTTAGCTCAAGTTGTCATACAATTAAATAATTTCTTAAGTTTCTTTGTAATATACATCTAACAAAAATAATTTTGTACTAATATAAATTTAAAATTTTATTTAATTTGTTATAAAGTACAGAGTATTATTTCTATACTAATATAAATTATCAATTTCTATTTGATTGATTATGATTATAAAAACATTAAAGCACTTATAATTGGAGGGAATCTCGCTTCGCCCCATTGTCTGCCACATCAACATTCCACTAATTTTCAGTCCCGCCCCAAATTCATGTAATGTTATTACCCTCAAAACCAGTCTCTTCATTTCTTTTACATTATTCTTCATTTTTACTAATTCAAAAATTATTTAAATTTAATAAATATATATTTATTAATAAAAACAGACTAATAATTTTAAAAAATAAAATTGAAAAGGATTGTAACAATTAAAAAATTAAAAACAAGATAATACACGATTAAAATTATGAAGTATTATATTTATAAAAGGTGGAATTAACATGATTAAAATTAAATTAATAAAACCTTAAAAATAAAAGAAAAAAGTTGAAGTTGAAGTTGAAGATGTGTTGAATTTATTGAGTTAAAAGCTAAGGTAAAAAATATTCTCGGTGAGGCGCGCCGCAATGGACGGCCGCTCGTCCAAAAGCATCACGTTTCACTACCGGTAGGGTTCCGTAGTGACTTCTGTGTGGGGCGTCCTGCAGTGATAGCCCAGCGCGCGCGGCGAGCATGGAAGTTCCTGCGGCGCGACGGGTTTTGGGTCTCCATTGTAGATGCTCTTAAGACATCTCCCAAAGTCCCAAGGTCTCAAATACGTAGTATTATAGGTATAGTATTGAGTGAATACTTGTAGCACCTTAAAGGGTGTCACATTTGCAGCTAGCATTATAGCCAAATGGTCTAATTATTAACTTTTGCTTCCCAACGCAACATGGAGTGTGGGTGTGTGCATGGGCCATGCATTAAACCATGCACGTGACTATACGTCTATACCCATGACTACGTAGTACGGACATGGAGGAGTAGTATTCATTGCTAAGCTGATTATGGGATATGCTAGGGGTAAAGGTGTACCCCAAATGTACACCACCCATCTCCTTACTATTCATTTTATTTTATTTTTATTTTTTATTTCTTTTTGAAGTTTTCTTGCTTTTTTTGTGGTGATGGAGGGGTGGGGGATATTTGAGGTACACTTTTGGTGTACCCCTAGCATCTAGGTTGCACGGGTTCGGCAGTTTGGTGCCGCCTCCCGCTCCGGAAGCGACGCGGGGACGGATGCGCCGACGGGGACGGCTGTTGACGTACCCGAAACGGATCTACAGGTTTGGATTCGTCGGGTAGGAATTGGGTACGAATCCAGACGAATCGGGTAGGAATTGGGTACGAATCCTAAATTGAAAAGTTTTTAAAAATATTTGACCAATTAGGATTAGGATTTGGAAAGTAATTTAATTAAGCCTAAGAGACCTGGATCCGCCGCTTCATTCCAAACGAACCGATTCAGAGCAGAGACTTCTACCGCCGACGGGGAGGGATCCAGAGCTTTAATTCCGGTTAATTCCTTTGCTTTTTCCAGCGACAAGGTAAGTTAATTCTTTTCTTTTCTACCCAACTTTAATTTCCCCCTTTTTTACGGAACCAGAGAGACTAGAGCAGTAGAGCACTACTTTGTTGCTCTTTTTTTGACGGATTTGAGCACAGACCAGAGCAGTAGAAATTTAATTCTCCTTTCTTTTTTTTTTAAGATTATTTTATTAATCTAGTTTGGACCCTTGTTTATTATTGTATTACTGTTTTTGGACCATTTACATGCCTATACTTAATTTTTTAATTATATTTTGTTGCCGAATCCTTGCCGCCCCGCATCCTTAAATTTTTAAAAATGCCGATTCCCGAATCCGTCCCCGTCCCCGTATATGTACCTGCACCCGTCCCGGTGCAACCTAGCCTAGCATTTTCCGTTGATTATATATAGCTCCTTTCTGGCCAGCCCTAGCACTGCATCTCTCCATCATTATCTTACATTATCTTACAGGCCCTATCAATTCAAAGAAGAGAATTGAGAAGAAAGCCCAGAACTGCTCAATTACATCTTCTGGATCACTCCTCTCTTCCCAAAATTACCATCCACATCGATCTATCCATTACCCTATATGGCTTCTGATCTTCTTCTTCTTCTTCCCAGCAGCAGCAGAGCATGATGATTGTTGAAAATAATGGAATAATAATATTGCTCCTTGAATTATGAATTACATGATAGAGTATATATATAGAAGAGATTCCTAACACAACTAGAAATAGAGAATAGAGATTAACTAAAATACAACTTCTATCATAATTAGGAATACTTAATATTATTGTCTAACATCCCCCTCAAGCTGAACTCTGGCTGAAGAAAGAGGAAGCTTGGACACTAGCCGGAAACTAGAAACTTTGAGAACAGAGAAGTTTGACGTGCGCCGGTGGCTGCTGACGTCGTTGGAGAGGAGAGAAGTCTGACATGCACTGGTAGCTGCAGACATCGTTGAAGAAGAGAGAAATTGACGTGCGCTGGTAGCTGCTGACGTTGAAGAAGAAGAAAGAAGGTTGACGTGCGCTTGTAGCTGGTGACGTCGAAGAAGAATAGAGAAGGCTACTGGAGGTGCCTGTTTGACTGAAGATCCTTGACATTTTTTGTCTTTTTCTTGGATCCGGGCAATGCCCTATTTCCTTCTTGAAGGGGTGAGTTGTAGAGGTCTTGTTTCCTCTTTCACTACTTCCCCTCTTGGCTTTGCTTTTGTGCTGATTTACTTTGGATTTTTATTGGTTCAACAGAAGAGAAAAGAAAATAGAGGTGAATAGAGTGGAGTCGCCGTTGCCGGAATTACCGGCGGCAGCGACGAAAGTGAAGAACTCTTTTAGGTCACCAAGATCGGTGGCTCTGATACCATGTTGAAAATAATGGAATAATAATATTGCTCCTTGAATTATGAATTACATGATAGAGTATATATAGAAGAGATTTCTAACACAACTAGGAATAGAGAATAGAGATTAACTAAAATACAACTTCTACCATAACTAGGAATACTTAATATTATTGTCTAACAATGATGATGATCGATCAGTTGTTTCTTGTGTGTGCCGCTGGTACTCTTCTCCCTGCTGCAACTACCCACTACTGTCTCCTCCAAGCTCCACATTCTGGAGAGCGCCAAGGCTGAAGGGGCAGTCTGCCTTGATGGCTCTGCCCCCGCCTACGAGTGGGAGGTCGCCAAAGACGACGCCAACAAGCGCAACTGGGTCGTCTACCTCCAAGGAGCCGGATGATGCTTGAACTCCACCATTTATCAAGCCCCAGACTCTACTGAGAGCTGTCGTAGTCGGGCTATCAGCCCCTTTGGCTCTTCCCGCTACATGAATGCCACTGTTTTTGGGCATTTCTTGAGCCATCGCTCGAACGAAACTTATTTCTCGAACTGGAATCGCGTGATCGTGAGGTACTGCGACGGGGCCTCGTTTGCCGGCGACGCTGACAAACCCGACCCCGTCACGAACCTCTACTACAGAGGGGCTAGGATCTTTCGCGCCGTCGTCAGGGACTTGATGGCGAGAGGAATGGAGGACTCTAGAAACGTCCTTCTTGCCGGAGGGTCGTCGGGCGGGTTGGGCGTGATGATTCACTGCGACGGCTTCCAGCGCATGTTCTCCTCCGGCGTTCGAGTGAAGTGTCTCGCCGACTCTTCCCTCTTCCTTCACGTGAAGGACTCCGTCCGTGCCAAATTCTTCGACACCGTTTTCGGCACCATGGTGGGGATGCAACACCCCGGCGGCGCATTACCCACCCGGTGCACTTCGAAAAGGAGTGTGAAAACGTGTTTCTTCCCGCAGAACCTGCTGTGCTACATCGAGTCGCCGCTCTTCATTGTGAACCAGGCGTTCGATTCATATCAGGTCAGACACACGTTTTCCGAGGATTTGCACGACCGGATCAAGTACCGTAAGGTCGTGACTCCCGGAGAGATGGCGCTGCTCCGTGATTTCAGGCGGCAAACAATTGCGGCATTGCCCCCGACGAGTGCCAGGAATGGATACATACTCACATCAATATTCCAGCACAGCTTGCCCTCGGGCATCGGGTATAAAGGACCCATGTTTGCCGATCGTAAATCCAAGTCTTTCGAGAGCGCGTTTCGGGACTGGTACTTCGACCGGGCGCGTGTTCATTTGATCGACCCTGCGGACAAACCCTTTGTTCCTTAATAAAGCCGCCGGCCAATTAGTATGCACTTCAAAGTTACGAACTCCGTATTATTATTATTATTAAGTGTTGACGTCTTGTGTAATCGTTATGCAATTAGAAATGTTGTGTAGGTGTTTATGTTAAGGCTATTTGGTTTTATTGTGTTTATGTCCATATGTGATATGTTAATTACTTTTGTCAAAGCAATTAGTGTGTACTGCTTTGATTTGCTATTATTTTACTCCGTAACTATTAAGTGTATGTGTTGTAATTGTGATGCAAATACAAACGTTGTGATGCAATATATATATATATATATATATATATATATATATATATATATATATATATATATATATATATATATATATATATTTGTTACTAATTTGAACACAATATAATCATATTATCTCTATTTTTATAATTTTTTTGATGTAATTTTTTAATAGATAATTTATATTTTATAATTTTACACCGATAATCAAATAAATTGAATTAGAAATTTTGTCGTTCAATATAACAAAAAGAAATATATTTTTTTATAAAAAAAACTACTCCCTCCGTCCCAAATTATTTGTCACTTTTGCTTTTTTAACAGTCGCGGGAACTTGTGTTTATTTCTACGTTTTCATTAGTTATTTGATAAAATAAAATAATATTGACACCTCTTATTTCGAAGAACCTTTCTTGTAGTTTTTTGATATGTAATTTTTATTTTTTATTTCTTTACCAATATGTAAATAAAATGAATTGAAAAAAATTGATAATTAAGTGTTTCTTGAATAATGAGTGCCCCGTACAATATGAAGATATGTCAATTACGTATGGATGCAGGAATAATTATTTTTCCCTTTTAGACATCTGTGTAAAATGATGTACAAAGCTAATGCTGGAGCTTATTTGAATAACAATATAAATGCTTACCTACTTCTCATAATTATTTTTCCCTTTCAGTCCCCATCTTTTGCACGTTCTTATTTTATTTTAATAATAATAATAATAATAATAATTATTATTATTATTATTATTAAAGATTTAAAGTCCACAAGTGGATATGTTGAAAATCCACTTTCTTGAAAATCTTCAAAACAAACAGTGATTTCTAGGTCCACCATGGAATCTGAGTTTATAGCTTTAAACAAATGTGGTGAGGAAGCTGATTGACTATACCACTTTCTAGAAAACATACATTCTAGGATGGGATAAACCGGTGCCACCAGTTTGCATTTATTGTGATTGTCAATCGTCAATAGGACATGCAAAGAGTAACATGTATAATGGTAAGTCCAGACATACTCGTCCAAGACACAAAACTATTAGACAACTTCTTACAACTGGGATTATCACAATTGACTATGTGAAGTCAAAAGATAATCTGGCAAATCCGCTAACAAAAGAGTTAACAAATGAATTGCATGAGAAGTTGGTGGCAGGAATGAGTTTGAAGCCCTTGTGTTAGGACAGTCCTATGAAGGAAAACCCAACCTGGCTGGTACCAGGTCCAATGGGACAACCTACTTATAGGATGAATCGTGGTCACTATAGGGCCGGAACCGGAACCTCCGGTCAGTCCCTTCTGTTCCTGCTGAAGACAGTGACTCCCAAAAATGATGAGGTTAGCATATAAATATTCTTTAATGATTCTTAACCAATAGACACGGTGGTCTAAGTGGATTAATCGGAATACTCTTAAAGAATCGTCTATGTAAGAGTGAAGTGTGGTCGCTTCAAACGGAGGATCTTGGGCTTAATCCTCTAAACACTCTCGTAGAACCAGGCGCGTGTCCCACGACCAAAATGGACACAACCATGAGAACACAACGACGTTTGGTTGGGATCTGTGTATGGTATACTATCGTTTACACAAACAAAAGTACATTTCAAAAACATCATGTTCTACTGAACAGCCAATAAAGAAGGTATACCTTACAAATAGCGTTGTAAAATGAACGAATCAAATCGAATATTGTAAAATTTTATTCATATTTGAAAAATGATAGCATTATTCATATTCATGTTTGTTTTTTATTCAAATAATTATTACTATTCATGTTCGATTTGATATTAAATTCAAATATTGGTATTTGTATTCGTATTCTTTTATGAAATACGATTTTTTATTTTTTTACGTTTTATAGCTTTAAAAACTAGTAAAAAAATCACTTTAAATAGGAGTAAAATATAGAGAAAGATGAAATATGGAGTTCGCACTATGGTAATCTGACACTGCATATGAACAATTCACAATACTTTTTAGTAATGTACATGATCATGAATAACACTATAAATGTATTTTAACTCCTATTTCGAGAATCAAAATATATAACTCCTATATTAGTTTATTTTTAAGTTTACTTTTACTTTAGCCTTTTTTCCCAAAATTAATATATAGGGTACTAAAAATTATATTGCATGTCTACAACAACCTATTTAGATCCAACAAGAGTAGGGACTGGAGAGGATGTGTGTAGGCAAATTTTGCCCCAACGGAGTACTTTATATTATGGGGTAAACATATATTAGATATAAATTTCTATATTTAAATTTGAATATATTCATTAACATATCGAATCAAATACATATACATTCGTATTCGTGTTCGTTTTCTTTTGAATTCTAATAAATATTTACGTTCGTATTTGTATTCATTTTTTCGAATACGAATAATTCAATTTGAATACGAATCACGAATCGAATCAAAATTATTCGTTTGTTTTACAATCCTACTTACAAAGGACAGGTTTAAAAGTGGAGACACTCACCTGTTCTATGCAGGTTTTCAACCGTGGGATGTTGTTGACCCCGAAATCAATTTTTCATTCATGTGGGGGATTGTTGAAAATTTTTGGCATTTTAATAGGCGTTAAATGTACCAACTTTGGACATAATTATCAATAGGTCCACTAATGGTTTTAACCATTAATTAATGGACATGTGTTCTCTTAAAAAGAGATAAATAAATATTTTGATATATTATACGCCAAAAATGGTAGAAGGGTGAATGATAAATTGATTCTCAAAATTGACCCGCTAAAAATAGAAGGGTACGGTTGATGCATGCACATGCATATTTTTATTGAACCAATCTTCTATTACTTTTACGTAATTTTTAAAATTAGTTTATTTTTACGGAGTTAACTGACCATTAATCTTCAGTTATTTGAGATGAATTTTGACGGAGCGTAGTGTAACGAACGTGTTAATGATCTCTCATTAAGACACCACTAATGTCACACCACTAACACACCACTTATGATGATAATTATTATAATTAGTGGTGATAATGGTGGATGTTATAAAAAATGAAAAACCATGCTAGCCTATTAAAGTGAATGGGGGTGTCACTCTGAAAGGAGACACCATACGTGAGAATTAGAGAGAGTATTTACTTTTCTTTTTATTCTTAAAAAGAAAGTTGAATCTTTGAGAGAGCTCTAGTTTTCCGGCTAATTTTTCTGACGGTCCTCATCATTTTTTCCAGTCGATAACACTTCGACAACGTTCTCGTTCGTAGGTGTGAGGTTGGTTCGTACAACCACCACACATGATGACGGTTTTATCATGGGAGGAAGATGCCCACAATCTTTAGTATGGTAGGCGGGCACTATTACCTTAAGGACAGCTCCAGCGACTCCGCTGCCCTTCTACGGTGTTCTATTTTGCAAATTTGGTTCCCGAGTTCTACGTCCCAGTTCGCTGCTTCTTTTTAGTGCACAAAGTGCTTATTGTCAACAAAGGCCTTTGAAGATCGGAAGCTAATTTTATTTTATTTATTTTAATTATTAATCTGAATAAAATTATAAATTCGGATTATTTTATTTCTTTTAGATTCTTCCAGGATCGTTCATCTTCAATTCCCCTTCAATTGTAATCCGTACGATCGTTGTAACAACCGTTATATAATTAATTCTTTAACTTGTTATGAACGTTTAATTTGTTTCTGGAGGTAAGTAATAAGTATTTACTAAGAAGTATAATGTTACACAATTAAGCTCTAGCAACTGGCGATGTCCAACATCTGTCACAGGATGTCTAAAAGGGAAAACAATATTTCCTCCATTTATGGTTTGTTTAATATATGATGACATGCAAAGTCTATTCAATTTTAATTTTAAAATAAATTTTAATTACAAACGAGAAACATCGTTCAAAGAGGAATTGAATTAATCATAGTCCGTTATCATAAGATAATAAATAAGAAAATATTCTATTGACACATTGTCCTAGATAAATAAAATAGAAATAAAAATAGAAAATTTTATTGTGTCCTTACTTTTTCCATTCAAATTAAATAAGAAATATTTGCACTAAATAGCACTAAAACTTAAGTCATTTCCCTAAATAGTACTTAAATTGTTTTATTCCCTAAATAGCAATTAATAATGTCCACTGATGGCAAATATTTACTTGAATAATGACTAATGCATAATGACTAAAAGTGCTACATTGGGAAGAAAAACAAATGTGGTGCTATTTAAGGAAACTCATTATGTTTTAATGATATTTTAGTAAATTCCCCATTAAATAATGCAATGAATTCCATCTGCAAGCATATATTTATTTACTATAAAACATTGCTATATGCCATTATTTCCGTTTATGGGCGGGCAATAATGGTCCTCAGGCAAACATGGGCACATGATATTAGTATCACTACAATGAGTTTTCAACATGTCATCACAATACCAAGAACAATGTCCTACTAAATCTATAGGATCATCCACGCTTCCGAATCGTGCAGCATTCACCATATAGCATAAACTATAGCACTTGCAATAGTTTGGATCACACTCACTTGATACTCCACCCAATAAAATTAATTTAAAAATAAGTACTTTCACGAATACCATCATCATGGTCTTACTATGAAGATCAATTTTCCTATTGTCATAGAAAAGATAATATATATATTGATAACAAAAATTGCTACTACAATGATAATAAGAACTGAATTAACAATAATAAATACTCGAGTATACTAGTAGTATATTATTATTATTATTATTATTATTATTATTATTATTATTTTTATTGTTGTTGTTGTTGTTTTTAATAATAATAATAATAATAATAATAATAATATTATTATTATTATTATTATTATTATTATTATTATTATTATTATTATTACTACTACTACTACTAAATCAACAGCTTTGAGAGTTGGAAATGACAAAAAATAAGAAAGGTCTATGCAAACATATATATTGAGCCATATTTTATTTGGTGTATGATACTTATATTTTGAAATTACACTGAATTTGGTTCAAAATGACCATTTTATAGAATTTAGAATTTGATAGAGATCACTTGGGTTAGCTATAAGACACATTGTTAGTAACTACTCTCTCTATCCACCATAGATCTTCGCAGACACTATTCACATGGTCAAACTTTACTCACTATGTTTGCTCATTTTTACTAGTCATTTCGTAAAATAATATAGTCTTGTCACATCTAGTTTTGTAGAACTTTTCATGTAGTTTATAATTACTATATAAATTTTATTTTAAAAATTTAATCTTATAATCAATTAAATTGAATTGAAAATAAAGTCGGTCAAAGCTTGTAACGCGTAATGGGAAGATCTTAGGTGGATGGAGGGATTATATTAAAAGAATGAATCTAATCCTATTCTAATCCAACTAAAAAAATTTATAAATCTTTTATTTTCTTATTTATTTTTTGACATGAGATACTGTAACACCTCCTCATGTAGACAACCAGGTCATTTTAAATTTATTCGATTTACCTTTTGCAAATGTATTTGCATCCCCTGAAATGAATCGATATTGATTACCGTATATTATTTGCTTGAGCACCACGCCTATAGTGTCACGCCATTGGATATGAACCTTAAGACTAGGGATGACAATTCTACCCCGAATCCGACTTTTACCGACCCGACCGGAGCTTGTAATATCAGAATCCGAACTGAAAAATCAAATATCCGAAACTAACCCGAAAAAATTTAAACCGAACTCGACTTTTATCGGGTCGGGTTTGGGTTAGTATATTTGACCGACCCGACCTGTACCCGACCCGACATGTACCCGACTTTTAATAAGTTTATGAAACCCTTAATTCCTATATTCCATGTTGTTTTCATGTACATATTTTTAATGTTTTAAAACTTATTGCATTTTTTGTGTTTCATTTTTATTGTGGTTTAATCTTGTGTGTCATACATGTGTTGTTTTCTTTGTAATTTGTATATTGTTATTTGAAATTTACTATTTAGTTTTTTAAGGGTCATAATTATTTTTGTTAATATCATAAATATATAGTCTTCTTTAAATTTTAAATTTATAATGAATTTCAATCTTAAAATTTTCATGAATACTTTTATTAATATTCAAACCCGAATCTGACCCGACCGAATCTTGAACCGAATCCGAAACCGAAAAAATAACTATCCGAAATTGACCCGCCAAAATCAAACTCGAACCCGACCTAAGTCGGGTCGGGTTTCAATATACTCAAACCCGACCGAACCCGACCTGCCGTAATGGGCACACATGCCGTAGGGTATGCATAGTAATAATTGGACTAAACCCTAGAGCTAGCTAGGAATGACAATTTTCTTGAACCATATTAAAAATTAAATTTAATCATTTACTAGTTCAAATCATGAGCTTACAAATCTATTATTTTCTTTATTTTTTTATGTAAGATACTCTAACAAACTAACACGATGTTTTAAAAACTTTTACTATTAAAATATATTATACTCATATCAAATAATTAGAATAATGAATATCTAACCATATTAATTCCTATAAATTTAGGTTATTTAATTATTTCTTTAACCCAATCCATCATCATATCCATAACGTAAATTTTCAACTATTTGTAAAGGGTTTAATTTTCTAGGTCCAACCCATGATTTTTTAGGTTTATGAATTTGCAAATTAAGTGTTGAAACAAGGGGTAACACTATAGCGAGGATCTGCCTTCGAAATATATAAGCTTGGTCTGGTATCAGCGTTACAGATTAGTGTTAGCATTTTGAAAAGGCTATTCGACGATAGCTTTTAGCATTAGCGTTGTCAAAATTAATCTATACCATTGAAATTTTATCTAAAACGCTAACGCTAATCGAAAACGTTATCCCAAAAAAGCCAATAGTACCTCCAATCAGAGTGTCTACGTTGCTCCGATCATAAAACTGATGGTTCGTAGCCCCGGCAAATTCCCCCACCGTGGTCCACCACAAACCCATCACCCCACACCTTCAATTTTATTTCCTAAATTTATTTGACTTTTAGGTCAAAAAATTTTGACCCAAGAGTCAAACAAATTTGGGGAATAAAATTGACGGGGTTGGGGTAATGAGTTCGGGGTGGGCCGGGGTGGGGTTTGGAGAATGGTTAGGAGATAGGAACCATTGATTTTACAATCAGAGTTGTCATATTATGACATTATCTTTTATTCTCAAAATAAGGGAGTAGAACAAAGTTATATACTAGTAATAAAAACAATAATTAACAACCTTCTACGGAATAATAAAAAGTAAAATAATTAACAACCTTAGTTTGAAACTGTCCATGTTTGAAGATATAACTCCTTTTTCCAGAACGATCCGCTTTTTCTCTATTAAAACCTTGTAATTTTGGAATTGAAGTTTTTATTTATTGTAATGGATAAATCTTCCATGCACAATTCTATTGGTATATATATGCATCCACATTCATAGGTTTGGCATAACGTTTGATAAAATTTTGCGTGCTTTTATTACTTATAGTATTAAATATGCATTTATACTAAGGGACAAGAATCCAAGTAAGAGTAAAAGATTAAAAATTATACCCACTTTTTGTGGGATTTAACTCAATATGTATTTAATTAAGTGGAAAAAACGCATGCATCCTCGAATTCCTGTATCGTACAACCGGACCTACCTAGAGATAGGTACATCCGGGTACTACTCATTCTGAAGTGGAGTAGTATTCATTCTCGCACAAATATAACTATAATGTGGTACTCATTCTAAAAAAAATGTAGTACTCATTCTAAAATAATGTAGTACTCATTTTCACAAATTTATTCAATACAATTATAAAATTTATCTACAAATAACGTAATGTACATTCTAAAATAAAATAGTACTCATTCTTAAAAAACTTAATGTTCATTTTCAAATAAATAAAATCCATACCATAAATATTTTTTTTCTTTTTTCTCTTACACCTGCAGCCCTCTCCTTCGATCAGATCGATCGACTCCTCCAGGTGGGTTTGGGGGTTTTTCATACAGCGTCTCCCATCAAAGAAGGAATCGGCAGCCGGTTTCTTCCTCCAGATCTGACGCACATCAAAGAAGGAATCAGCCTATCAACATCTTCCTCCATCCACCGTGCACATCTCCCTTCCATACAACCGCTTTCTTCCTCCAGATCTGACGCAGCTCTCCTTCGGTGCAACTGCCTTCATCCGACTCGACCCGACTAGCTCCTCCGATCGACGCCATTTCTTCTTTGATTTGCCGGCTGTACCCAATTTTAGGTACAGCCCGTTGTATGGTATAATTTGCATGCATCCTCTCGTTTTTAATTTCATCTCTTCTCTCCCCTAAAAAATAACGCCCTAAATTTAAAGACTAAAGTAAGACAAAACATTGAAAATATATTGAAATAGGATTTCGTGGTTTTTATTTTCGAAATAGGACTTAAAATGTATTTATATTACCAAACATGGTCATGTACACTACCAAAAATTATAGTAATGTGTACATGTATAGTGTCACGTTACAACAACATTACCACAGTGTGAAGTCTTATTTCGAGAAAAAACATGAAAAATTTATTTTGATACTTTTCTCTATGTTTTAGTTTTATTTAGGGTGATTTCTATTTATGTTTTGTTAATGGCATTGATTTTTATCTTTCAAAGAATATTTTGAAAACTTGATAAATTCCCAGCAATCCAATGACACAAACGACACAACGTGGCTTAGTCCAACAATGGGATTGAGACAGCTCTGAACATATATAACATTTGCCGAAAAATCCCAGCAATCCTCTGCTGCGACGAGGGTCCTCGAACGACACAACGTGGCTTAGTCCAATGGGATTGAGACAGCTCTGAACATATATAACATTTCTAACATGAGGGTAAATATTATCGAAAGGCTGGAGCGGGCCCTTTCCGAGCCCTCAGGGGTTCTTAGAAACCTGATGGGGCAGCCAAGGCAGATTCCCCAAATGACAAGAGGGGTAATCAACCCGATTCTCCAGGAGCTTCAATTCGTACTCCTGAGAAGATTGAAAGGTGAGAGAAGCCATCACAAAACTCCTAGAGGTGGAAATGACCCGGAATAACCAAGAACACCAGGGATAACCTCGGGCGGCACGACGGGCACTAGTGAGACTCTGGGCTACCAGCTATCTGCACAATGTGGAGACTGGGAATTTGAGAGGCTCGGTGTTTGAGCGAATGTTCTAGGAACAGGTCTCAGTCAGTGACCGGTTGGGGAAGAACCTTGGAAAAGCCCCCGTAGGCTGGAACCACAGCCCAGCAGGGTCCGTCCGGAGTTGGGACAAGCTGGGCCTACATTTTTTGGAACATTTTGCAGGGAATTGTCGACCGAAGAGACACTTCACGTACCTGGCCTCCATCTGACAGAAAGGCAGCGAGTCCTTGAAGAACTTATTGACTCATTGGAGGAAGGAGTCTCGGGAAGTAAAAGGCGCTGATGATAAGTCAAGATTGGCGATGTTCACCGTAGCTTTGCAAGACGGGCTCATCCACACGGATCTTACGACCCATCCCCCAGATACCTTTGAAGAGGCTGGTCCGGGCAGGGAGGTACGTGACCTTCGAGGAGCGCAGAGGAGAGAAGAAAGAGAAGCGACAGAAAGAAGGGGATGGTAAGCCAAACGGGAAGAAGCCATTCAAGGGGAAGAAATCCCGGATAGCCAGTCTACCGGGTCCTCAAGTGTAACTAAGTTGCATAACCCCGTATTCAGTAAACCCGTAACGGACGTAATTACCCATGCAGATCAGCAACGCCTGATGACCTACCCCACCTACTTAGGGTTTGTAATGTGGAGGATACGGGCAAGTGGTGCGGATACCATTGCAAGAACGACCACAACACAGAAGATTGTCACACCATAATGAACAAGATGGCAAGATTGATCCTATGAGGACATCAAAAGAAATTCATCTAGAACCAGCTCGAGGAGGAGGCACAGGGAAACTCTTGGACATGGAAGTGAAAGGATGTTCAGGTTGCTTTGGTGGAACCCCAAGGCAAGAAACCCATCGGGCTGGATGAAGGAGAGAAAGAAGATTCGGAGCCGGCCTGAACCAGCTGAAGAGACATCATGGGTGCAACTACATCATTGGTGGTAATACGAGAGGGGATTCTGCCACAAATCAGAAGAAGTGGGCTAACGGAATCTCGGTTTGCAAGGTCATAGCTCCCCGGCATCCAGAAGGTAAGAAAATAAAAACTAAACCGATTAAGCTCTATGTATGACAAGGAATTAATGAGAATTAAGGCTACAAGAAAGAGTTGTTTTTAGAGTCTTTTAAGTGTCTTAAAATAACCAAGGAGAAGGGGGTTTAATAGAGTACCAAAAAATCATTTTTTGCAAAAATGAAAATTGATTTCTAGAGCGAATATTGCACAGACATGATAAAAACATGCATGTGTGCGGGGATAAAGTATTTTTGTAAAAATCCTTTTGTTTCCCGCAAGATAACATGGTAATTTGATGCTCCAATCACCTCAATTATCTCAATATTCAAATTTTGAATATTTAAGAATATTTGGGGTGTAGAAATTGAGTCCCAAAAATATTTTGTGTGTCAAACAATGTATAAGAAAAATATTTGAATAAAACATCATTGCTTACCAAAAATATTTTCTGATATCAAAACAAGTAATTTAGAAAATATTTGACACACCTTTTGTAACTGGCTCAATAAAAACATTTTTGAATAGTTAAAAAGGATTTTTCAATTGACTCTAAAATAAGTATAATTTTTATATAACTCTCATAAAACTAATTTTAGAGTAAAGAATATTTTTGTCATCCTTACAATATTTCCAATTCCTAAGACTCAAATAAATTAAAACTCTTCAGAAATCTTCTTCTTCACTTACGTTAGGTGCTCCGTTAGGCGTTTAGTCTTCATTAAATCCTGCTAGGGGTGGGCGCGGTCCGTGATGGTACGTGATACTACCGGAACCTATCACGGACCATTATTATTTAAATGGTTCGGTATCGGTACGTGATGAACACCAAAACCATTCGGTACCATTGCGTTTTGAAACGCAACGGTACAATACCATACCCATGCTCAAACCATGCCAAAAAAAATGAACGTACATTACTTAAAAATATTGAACTTAATGTATAATTTTGTATAAAAAAGCACAAGAATGTTGAATAAAAGTATTGACTTCAAATTTAAACGGATCATAAACATAAAGAATAAAAGATAACGAGTCCAAAGTTAAAAAATATTTTTTTTCCAATTCATATAATATCGGAATATTAATAACTATAAAAAATAATGTCAATAGTAATGATAAATATAATAACAACAATAATAATGAGAGAGTTTAAAAGTGAATAATAAAATACAAAGTACTCTATACACGGTAAGATGAAGTAGACAAATACTCCATAATTATTTGAGATATGTACTCCGTATATAGTGTTGGACGGTTTGGCCCGTGATAATCGGTTTTAAATATTTGTATCACGGTCCCGTCCCATTTGAGATCGGTTTGGTTTCGGTTCATGATTAAAAAAATTTATCCCGTTTGAAAACACTATAAACGGTTCGGTACCATTACGGTCCGGTATGGTACCATGCTAGTTCGGTTTTTTTGCCCACCCCTAAATCCTACGCTCATTCTAGAATACTTCAAGGGATTTGACACTTCAAGTCTTTGTGTTTATCAATGTATCACTTTTTCTTAACTTGAATAACTTGTATTTGTCAATTATCAAAACTCGTGAGTCGAGACTAAACAGTACAAAAAGGATTGAACTCATGCATGCATTCCAACACGGGTATCCATACTATCATACCCCCTTCTGACTTCTCCTTCGCGTAGCCCTGGCAGCCCCAACCATCGCCACCGACGACCCTGTATTGTCATCACTGCCACCTCCCTTCCTCTATCGCCTTTACCCTTTGTTGGCGTGCCTTTTCCATTTGCATCTCTTTTAATTTATTCGATTGAATTGGTATCTAAATTTTCTTATAAATTGGTTCTTTAGTTTCAATTTTTTGCTTCTTAGGAAATGATTTGGTAAAATTGATCTGAATTTACTTTTTCTAGATGTGCTTTTCCAATTGTTTTAAGCTTTTATTTTTGTGATCCAGTCACCATAAAAGTGGATGTGAACTGCGTGATGATTGCCTTGTAGTTGTGCAAAGCATTGGGTCGGATTTTATCATTACGCCTTTTTGTGACACTGTGAAGTGACATCTATGACATTACAAATGGGCATCTATGGTCTTATGAATTGCTATGTGTGATATTGTATGGTGTTAGATTTGACATTATGTATCTTTCTTTGGTACTATATTAACTCTTAATGCATGACGCCTACGATGGTGTTGATTTTGTGGTGTCGACGACAGTGGTAGAGAACAAAAATGTCGGCGGTGCCAATGAAAAATCAATAGGTGGATCGTGTGTTTTTGCGTGGTAGCGCGATGGGCGGAGCTAAGCACTGCGGGGACATAGTTTGAAGTTATTGGGGCAAAGACTTGGCAGCGGCTGAGACGTGGTGACGCTAAGAAGTGGCAAGCTACTGCGATGGAGTGCTGATTTTTTTGGGGTACTTTGCCTAAATAGGACTAAAACATAATGACTTTCTCAATATAGAAACATATGTTTTTATTTTCCAATGTAGGAACATTGGTTATTATCTATTAGTCATTATTCAACTAAATGTCCAGCATCACTTGGATATTCTTCTTCTCACTAGTCATTATTAAGTCCTATTTAAGGAATAAAAAACTTAAGTCCTACATTGGAAAATGACTTATGTTTTAGTCCTATTCAGTACAAATTTTACTATTTTTTCTACTCCTAGTTTTTTGTTTTATTAATTACGCCAATTACTTTTATTTAGAGAGTTTATGTTTGAACTTCTATTTTAAGGATATATCATATGTTTTACTCTTAATTTGATCTTCGTTCCAAAAAAGGAAGCAAAAGACGAGAGGAGCTTGCCCAATCGAAATAAACAAGGAAAGGTGTTATGCTCTATGTACCATCCAAAGCTAAGAAGAAGAAGGTTATATTTTTTTTTGCTTAAGGGAGAAGATTAAATTAATAAGCCAATTACTCCTATTTAGAGTAGTTTAAGTTTGAACTCCTACTTTAAGAATATGTTATATTTTTTTACTTCTAGTTTGGTTCTTATCCCTTTGTATTCTTCATAAGTTTCTTTATTACTAACCCAAATGAGTGGAGTTTGTTAAAATGAAAGAATTTGTGATGTGGATAAAAAAATCTCGAATGCCCTCTAAAATTTGATGTGGATAAAAAAATCTCGAATGCCCTCTAAAATAACAAATGCTACATCCGTTTGGAGTACTTGTTCAATTTTGACTTTTTGCACTCGATCATTTTTAACCTTTGACCAGTAATTAAATTAAATATATATTGTATATTAACTAGATAAAATATTATTTTGAAAATATTTTATATATTAAATATAATAAAAATATTTTTACATCAATATTTAATGACATTTTTATTTAATTTAGAGTTAAAGTTACCAATTTTGACCAAAAAAATCAAAAGTGGACAAAAAATAGACGAAGCGAGTAACTTATTTTTGAGAGTTTATAAATCAATTTTTATACAAGTATATGGTTTAGAAGCGTACACTTATCATTCACATTTGGTACTTTCGAGTATTCACAAGCTAAGGTGGCATACTAAAACGCATTCTTGATATCCAATTGAGGCATCCATATAAACTAAGTTGTTTTAAGGGAGAAAAACTAAAATAAGCACTATTAAAGTCTTAAAATACTCTAAATAGAAGTGCTATATGTTTCGAATCTGTGATTCCAATTTTGTCCTTTAATTAAACAGCAAATATTCATTACACACTGCTAAAAAATATGATTGTTTTTGGCGGTGTGATTGTTCACTTGTAACTGTGTAGTGGACAGTGTGATTTTTTATATATGAGAATTTAATGTGGCAATGTAGAATTGATCTATGTTGTTATATCTTACGGCAGTGTGTAAGCGTATTATTGTGTATGACTGTTTTCATTTATGAATTCTACACTGCCCAAAAAATGTATAAATCTTTTGTTTGTATGAATTCCACATTGTTTTCATCCATGAATTCCACACTACAAAAAATGTGTATGACTATTTTCATTTATGAATTCCACACTGCTTAAAAATGTATGACTGATTTCATTAATAATCTATTACACCAAAACACACTGGCCAAACATGGGCGTTAAATATGGAACTTAATTTAATACGTACGAACTTGTTTAGGCATTATACATTGGTAAATTACCTAGGAAGAGGATCTCACAAAGCTATGGTAAACGGCGTAGGATGATGTTCACGCACGTATGAGACACACGAATGAGGAGGAGACGCACGTATGAGGAGGAGTGGCTACGTGAATAACCTAAGTTTAATCAAATAATTAAAAGTAATTAAAAATAGTAGGATATAATAAAAAGTAAAGGGTATTCTCGGAAGATATGGACACTATAAATAGCTAAATTTGTATAAAAGATTAAGAAGTGCTATATGCGTAATATTGAGTGACTTAGAGTGCTACGTAGGGTGATTTCTTTTGTTTTAAAGTTGATCTGACCGGAATGAATTTGAATAGATCTTGTAACACCCTGGCCCCCACCCTAGCCGTAAGTGTTCGCTCATAGGATTGTAGACTGTCCCCACAAACCAACACAAGTCTTTCCCGCACACTTTGTCTTCACTCGTGAGTGCCCAAGGAAAACTTCCCAGGGGGTCACCCATCCTAGAATTGCTCCAGGTCAAGCACGCTTAACCTTGGAGTTTCTAAGTGATGAGCTCTCGAAAAGAAGATGCACCTTGTTGATATGAGTAGTACTATCAATCCTTTTGAGTTCTTCCCATTCCCATATTGATACGGGGTATTACAGATCTAAATTGACCTAACCATCCTGAATGAATTTGATATAAATTAAAATTTAAATCATTGTTATTATTATTATTTGAATTCGAGTTCAAATTATCATTTGAATTCGAACTCAAATTATTATTATTATTTTAAAATTATTTTTTTAATATTTTTCTAATTTGATCTAAATAGATTTGACATAATCTAATCTGAATAAATCTAATCTGAATGAATTTGATCTGATTCTAGTAACTGAAATAAGTTGAAGAGAACGGGGCTAAGTCAACAAACTCTGTCTCAAGATAATCATGGTTAGAGTTATTAAAGGATTAAAGGAGAGTCTATTTTGGTGTTGATTTTCTAAAAATGCCCTTAGATGTGATTGGAAATATAGGATGTAATGAGTAGATTAATAATGAAAAAGTATAATGTGATAGATAAGTTAAAAATTAGTATAAATAAATGTACGGTTTTTATGAAAATAAGAAAATTTTTTTGGGACGATTGAAAAAGAATGAGAAAGATTTTGTTGGACTGAGAGAGTATTTTTTATTAATATTTAACGTAGTGGCCGGACTACTAAGGTTTATCCCTAATTCAGGAAAAATAAAAAATAAAAACTTGTATAAATTTAGAATTGGAGAAAAACTATCCAAATTAAAAGCAAGCTAGCATGGTAAAGGTGTTGATGAAGATCTGATCTACAAGCTAGAGAGTTGTAGGCCAATGCCGGTGTCTTCCTTCTTATGTTGTTAGAGTCAATAATTGAAAGGCAAAAGTAATTGAAAAAATCTCTTATTAAAATTGAAAATAAGAAATTCAAGAAGAAACATCAAAAAGTAACAAAGACAAATTGGCAAGAAGAGAAAAGTAGCAAAGAAAATCAGGAAAAAGAGATCTGTCTTTTGGGTTAAATTATTTTTACACTAAATTAAAAGACTTAGCAACAAGTTTAGATTATTTATTTTTTCCATTTTATTATCAAAATTTCTACTATGTGATAAAAATAACACTTGCCTGTGTGAAATAGTTGAATTTTATCCAAGTACTAAAAATCTCATTACATATGGCTTCGACTATATTTGGAGTGTATTGATATATGTCATAATTACTTCCTACTCCCTCCACTCTAAAAATCTCATACTTCCTCCGTCTCCCAGTTTTTGTCCACTTTTGACTTTTAGAATTGTTCATCTAAGCACTTCGACACATCAAATTCTCTCCATGGAGTAAATTATTAATATATAATTTCTATAATTTTATAATATACAAATTACAAGATAAAATAGATTAAAGAAGTGTATTGGATGGTGTGTAAAAATGAAAGAAGACATATACTCTGGAATGGAGGGAGTAATTCCTATTTTGACTTTTTTTGTCAAGCAGTGATAGACTTTGACCACAAATTATGAGAAAAGTATATTTAGTTACTCCCTCCATTCTAAAATATTCTTCTAGTTAATAATCACACGGTCAAACTTTATTCATTTTCTTTACTTATTTTCTTTAGTTATTTAATAATATAATATAGTCTTGTCACCTGTTATATTATAGAATTTTTGATGTAGTTTTTAAATATATAACTTTTATTTTTTAATTTTACACCTATAACAAAATAAAATGAATTGAAAAATAAAGTCGGTCAAACCTCATAAACAGAAAGAGAAGAACGTATTAGGACGAAGGGAGTATAATATAAATTCAATATAATTGGGTTCATCTGAGAACGAAGGGAGTAGTTTTGATATATCAAATTTTTATATCATTTATTTATTTAGAATATGTTTAATTTGTAGTTAAAAGATATTATTGTTTGACTAAAAGAATCAAAACACGAAAAGATTTTAGGATGTGAAGGATATTATTTTACGAAGCATTATGGTAAAAATGGGTATATTTTGCATTTCATTAAAAAAATAGGAGTATCCAATGAAAAGTCAAATGGTCAAAGTATTGTACTCCCTCCGTCGCAAATTGTTCGTAATATTTCAAAAAAACGTATAAAATATCATCTCTTTTAAAACTATTTTATATACAAATTAGTAGATAAATAAAAAGTAAAAAATTACATCGTTCAAAAGTATATAAAAAGTTTTACAAAATAAGATGCAAAAAGAATATTTATTTTATAAACTCGTCAACCAAAATGTGTAGACAAACAAAAATAATCAAGAGAATGAAATACTTGGCTATGTGCTACACGCCCTTCTTCCATATATAACACCAATTCCGTGATTGGGGGTTGCAGCTCTTCTAGTGACGGTCTTCACGTGTGTCGCCCTTCATCCTCCTGTTTTATATTTTAATCAATTAAAAGTTAACACATATCAACATTTCATTACATTTTTCACACTCATCATAACACACATTTTCATCAGTCCATATCATATAGCTTTAAACCCCGTCACGCTCGATCAAGCTTCTCGTCAAGTCCACCATATATAACACATGAGATAAGTGTGGCATTCTCGGCAAGAGAGGTATTAAATACCGTAAAAAGTCATATACCCTCACCAGCCAAGTTGGGAAAGCAACTCATAAAAATGACGGGAGTGGAAGTGATATCCAAGTGCTTAGTCGGAGCAGCCGCTACCACGGCCGAGAGATCCGACGGCAGCCGCGGCCGCTGCCTCTCAAGAGTAGACTTAACACCGTGGGATCTTCAGCTCCTCCTGATCGGCACCATCCAGAAAGGCCTCCTCTTTCACAAGCCCACACCTCAACAAGAAAAACAACTCCTCATCAACTCCGCCGGCGGCGGACTCGTCCACCACTTGAAAACCTCTCTCTCATCCGCCCTGGCTCTCTACCCTCCGGCGGCCGGCCGCTTTGCGACGGAGACAAACGAGGAGAATCAGACCTCTGCCCTCTACGTGGATTGCAATAACGCCGGCGTGGAGTTCGTGGAAGCCAAGGCCACCTCCGCCACCGTGGCAGCCATTCTTGATCCCTCCAACGATGACGCCTGGAAGACAATCCGATCTTTCTTTCCCCTCAATTTCATCCGAAACTGGGAGGGGATCACTAATCCTCTCATGGGAGTGCAGGTTCTTTATTTGAGTTTGTTATTCTTCTTAATTCCTATTTATACAAAAAAAAGAAGTAAATTCAAAAGATGAATTTACTTAAATAACACTAAAACATAATGACTTTCCCTAAATAGCACCACATGTGTTTTTCTTCCCAATGTAGCACTTTTAGTCATTATACATTAGTCATTATTCAAGCAAATATTTGCCATCACTGGATATTATGGACATTATTAAGTGTTATTTAAGGAATAAAACAATTTAAGTGCTATTTAGGGAAATGATTTAAGTTTTAGTGCTATTTACTGCAAATATTTCAAAAGGGGATCCCAATACAAAACAACGCGGAGTAGAATATACCGAACGCCTAGGCCTGGACTGGAGGATCCATAGACCATAAGAGCATGAACAATGGTAAGACATATTCAGAGATTCCACACGTTGACGTGTCACAGTTCAACCAATCGAAAACAGCCTTGTCATGCAGTGGCATGCCAGTGGAGTAGCATGCTCTACAATGGCAAGTCATAATTTTTTTCAATGTTTACATTTTTTGACATATTTTAATTAGTCCAAGTATATTTATTTTTATTTTTTTGTAATTATATATAATTTAATTATTCAAAATTATTTTAAATTGTGTAGTCTTGGATATAATGTTAATTTAAAAATATATATTTTTAGCTTTAGAACCAAGGATTACGTTATTAGTTTTTAAAAAGGGAGTTTAATTTTTATTTTTTATTTTTTTTGAAGGAAGAGGGTTTTATTTTTAGATACAAAAAAAGATGGAAAAGAAACAAATACAAGACTGAAAGTGAGGCAAAAAAATTTAAAAAAAACATTTTTTTAAATCCAAAAAACAAAATTTAAAAAATAATATGGAAGTTTCACCTTTTGTAACTTTTTATATTTTTTAGATATTTATTACTCCGTATTATAAATTAGTTTTCATATATTTGTATCATAAAAATATATCTATAAAAATAACTAAATAAGAAGTACTAGTATTTCTTCTTTTTTCCAAAAGAAAAAAAAAAGAAAAAGAATTGGAGCAAGTAGCCTCGCACATGCCACGAAAAGAGGAGTAAGCAAGTCATGCCTCGCCCAAATCAACCGTGTCAAATCCTATGTGGCATGCGTGGCAGTGGCTTTGACACGCCACTGCCCATGCTCTAAGAGCACGAGCAATGACAAGGAGAAAATGAAATGTCACACGCTGACGTGTTATATTTTGACCAATAAAATATAGTCCAGTCATGTAGTGTCACATGAGTTGAGTGGCAATTCCTGCAATGGCAAGTAAGTATGTTTTCTACTTTTTTAAATATATACTTCATATTAATAATAAATATTATATCACCGGAGTATATTTTATCATAAAAAACCTTTCTCTCTTTTTATAAAATATTGGAGATTCAAGTTCATAATTATTGAAATTTAAAATTCTGAAATCCTAATTAAAGTAAACAAATTGAA
Source organism: Cuscuta campestris (assembly GCA_900332095.2). Lineage (NCBI taxonomy): Eukaryota > Viridiplantae > Streptophyta > Magnoliopsida > Solanales > Convolvulaceae > Cuscuta > Cuscuta campestris. The sequence continues at coordinate 764,563 of OOIL02000404.1, read as the reverse complement.
GAATCCAACATTTTACTAGCTCCATTGTTTCCTTCATCTGTCAACAAAAGCCTACAACCTTCTCCGTCGTGCAGACAAGCTAGAGCATCCAACAGATTCACAGCCTTCCAACAAATTCACAACCCCACTGTTGTGTCTTTGCCAGGTGAAAACCTAGATCGGTCCATTACTTCCTCTGATCTAAATCTTTTCTTCAATTTTCTTTGAAAAGAAGAAAAGATTCTTCAATCTTCCATCTCAAATACTCCAATAATAATTAATAAAAATAATAATTGTGAAACTAATATTGCCTCGTAGATGGCACGATAGGTGGGGTGGAACGCCCCTGAGTTGCCTCGCGCCTCGTCTCCACTCGCTGATGTGGCAGGGCGTGTCATTCCTTTGACACGCCGCTGGTGATGCTCTAATTGAAATGCCCGACGAAGTAGTAAATTAGTAAAAAATATTTGCACTAAATAACACCAAAACTTAAATCATTTATCTAAATATCACTTAAATTGTTTTATTTTCTTAAATAACACTTAATAATATCCAGAAGGAGGAATAATATTGAACATTTACTTGAATAATGACTAATGGATAATAACTAAAAGTGCTACATTGGGAAAAAACACATATGATGTTATTTAGGGAAAATCATTATGTTTTAGTGCTATTTAAGTAAATTTCCTGTGAGAAATGCAATAATTTGGGATTGAGCCCCAGAATTTTTTTCAAGAAACTTTTAACTTATATTAAAATAATTTAAAATGAAACAATATTAAAATAAGTAAACAAAAATATTTCATAGATAGATAAATAAAATAAAATATTTCAAAAGTTAGGGACAAAGGAAGCATATCATATTTACTATGTACTCCCTCTGTTCTTGAGTATTTGTTCACTTTGACTTTTCCAGTAAAAATTCGTAAATTTTGACTTCAAATTAAATAAAAATGATATTAGATATTCGTACAAAAATAGTTTTATTCATTTTATTATATGAAATATTTTCAAAATATTATTTTATCTAGTTAATGTACAATATATATTTTATTTATTTAAAAGTCAAAGGTTAAAAACAGTTAATTGAGAAAATCAAAATTGGACAAATACTCAGAAACAGTAGTACTACTCCCTCCGTCCCGCAAAAAAATTCTCCCTTCTTTTTTCATCCGTCCCAAAAAACACTTCCCATTTTCTTTTAAAAAGTCACTTTTACCCATACTAATTTTTAACCTACTTATCACATCACACTTTTTCTCTATTAATTTATCTATCACATCCTACTTTATCCATCACATTAAAGGACAATTTTGGAAAATCAACACCAAAATACACTCCCCTTAAATCCTTAAAAAGTCAAAATGGGAACTTTTTGCGGGACGGAGGGAGTAGTACATAACAATAGTTAGAAAGGCTTGGAAATAGCTTTTCTACTCTCGTGTAACGGAAAAGTCTGCTTACACACCTGGACCCTACTCTTCAAGTCGTAGGATCAAAGTGGCGTGTTGTTGTTTGTATAAATACTTGGATTTTACACTCTATTTCAATAATTTTATTTTTATTTTGGAATGATTTTTTTACTAGGGCACAAATACTTCTTGCTCGAAAAAAAGTTTAATTTATCAGTTTTTTTTATTTTCACGCTGTATTTAAAAAAATTGACGGGAGATGAGTGTTGAAATATTAGAAATACTCCCCCGTCCGGAAATGTTCTTCCCGTGTTGACTTGGCACGCTTATTAAGGAATAATAAAAAAAATGCAAAATTATCAAAAATGCACATACTATAAACTTTTAAATCTCCTTTTATTATTAAAAAAGTAGATTTGTGATAAAATAGAAGGGTATTATTGATATTTAGCCTTAAAAAGCATACTAAAAAAGGAAATGGGAAGATTATTTCCGGACGGACCAAAAAGGAAAATGGGAAGAATATTTCCGGACGGAGGGAGTAATATTATTGCTCCTTGAATTATGAAGTACATGATAGAGTATATATATAGGAGAGACTCCTAACACAACTAGGAATAGAGAATGGAAACTAACTAACATACAACATCTACCATAACTAGGAATACTTAATATTATTGTTTAACATCCCCCTCAAGCTGAACTCTGGCTGAAGCAAGCGGAAGCTTGGACACTAGCTGGAAACTAGAAACTTTGAGAAGAGAGAAGTCTAGCTGCAGACATCGTTGAAGAAGAGAGAAAATTGACATGCGTTGGTAGCTGTTAACGTCGAAGATGAAGAGAGAAGGTTGACGTGCGCTTGTAGCTGTTTACATCGAAGAAGAATAGAAAAGGCTACTTGAGGTGCCTGTTTGACTGAAGATCTTTGACATTTTTTATCTTTTTCTTGGATCCGGGCAATGCCCTATTTCCTTCTTGAAGGGGTGAGTTGTAGAGGTCTTATTTCCTCTTTCACTACTTCCCCGCTTTGCTTTTGTGCTGATTTACTTTGAATTTTTATTGGTTCAATAAAAGAGAAAGAGAAAGGAGGTTGATGATTAGAATGGGTGATTTTAAAGAGAAAAAGTAGGCTAAAAATTGGTGATGGAAAAAAAAAATTTGGATATGAGATTTTGATATGGTGGATTGGAGAGAAACACCAATCATTTTTTTTTCTTTTTTAGAAGATAGGATCAGTGGCGGAGCGAGGATTGACTTCCTGGGGGGCACAATTCATTCAAAAAATGAAAAAAAAATCTCATAATACTAACAACTTTTAATAAGCAAAGCATAAACTAACATACCTTTTAATATTCCTAATTCTGAAATAAAATAACGATAACGATTTCAAAAAATCATCTAATAAATGTTCAAAAATTAAAACAATCCATCAATTATTATAAAAACCAATAATTATAAATTAATTTTAAGTATTAAACTTAAAGATAATGAAAATTGTAAGAAATCCTACCATCCTACTTTCCTAGCAATTAGCATACAGTACGGAGTATTTTTTCCAAATACCAATGGTGGAAAAAAGACAAAAAAACCATACAAGATCCATCACATATTCAAACATATAGCAAATCCCAAAGTGACGAAGAATTATTCAAAGAAAATTCATAAATTATACATCAATTATACAATTCATACCTGATAAGTGATTCGCACGGGACGCTGGTCAACGAATTGCAGAAGAAGTGATTATTATAGATTTGCTGATTTCAGTGATTTGAGAAGGGGAGACGCCTGAAGGCGAAGGAGGGAAGGCAGATGCAGAACCACGGGAGTAGAGGCCTAGAGGGTAAAGGGTTTTTTTATCCGATTTTTAAATTTTTTTAGAGAAAGAGTAAAACGACGCCGTTTTACTAGTTTTTTAAATAAAAAAATTAGAATCCAGCTGTTCTCCATTCTCCAAAGTAAGGCCCAAAGGAGTCAAAGCCCAAAACAAACTACGAAGTTGCAGATTTGCAGCGGCAGCCGACAAGTCGGGGGGGGGCAGATTTACATCAGCGGCTCTATGTCGATATTACTATGCCGGAAAATCGCCGGGGGGGGCAAGTGCCCCACCGTCCCCCCCTCCCCTCTCCTCAGCCCCTGGATAGGATGATCTGAGAGAGATTGTGAGGAGTTGAGTTTTTTTGACAAGAGAGAAGTTTCTCCTTTGATTGTTTTTTTTGTGTGATTTTAACAGGTTTTTTTTTTCTTTTTTTTGAATGGAGAAGTTGATTTGAGAATAAAAAAGAAAAAGAAAATAAAGGTGAATAGGGTGGAGCCGTCGTCGCCGGTAATAGCAGCGGTGGGAGCAAAGAACCTTTTTTTAGGTCATCAAGAACGGTGACTCTGATACCATGTTGAAATATTAGAAATAATATTATTTCAATATTTCAAAGAGCAATATTATTATTCCAATATTTTAACAATGAGTGCCCCGGTACCTTCTATGTGGATCTGCCACTGCAGGTCCCTTAGAAGCACAAAACAATTCAATATACTGAAATAGTGTAGGTCAGAATTATCATTATTACTCCCTCCGTCCTATAATGATCTTCCCGGTTCATTTTACGAAATTTGACCGACTTTATTTCCGATTCAATTTATTTGATTGTAGGTGTAAAATTAAAAAATAAAAATTATATATTTAAAAACTACATCAAAAGTTCTACAAAACAAGTAGTGACAAGACTATATTATTTTATCAAATACCTAATAAAAATAGGTAAAGAAAGTGATTAAAGTTTGACCGTGTAAAAAGTGTATGAGAAGAACATTATAGGACGGAGGGAGTATTATTATTATTTTTAATATTATTATTGTTGTTGTTATTATTATTATTATTATTATTATTATTATTATTATTATTATTATTATTATTATTATTATTATTATTATTATTATTATTATTATTATTATTATTATTATTATTATTATTATTATTATTATTATTATCTAACATCTGCAACACAGGTAACAGAGCTTCTCGACGGTTACTTCATCGCGTGCACTCTAAACCACGTCCTAGCCGACGGCACCGCCTTTTGGAATTTCTTCCATTCATGGTCGGAAATATCCCGCGGTTACCAACAAATCTCCCAAAAACCAGTTCTAGAACGTTGGTTTCCAGACGACACAAATCCCCCAATATATCTCCCTCTAACCTTCAAAGAAAAAACCCTACCTCTCGGCGATCTCACGCCGTCTCCCTTCCCAGAGCAGATGTTCCGCTTGGCCAAAGAAAACATCACCAAACTAAAAGAAAAAGCGAACGCAGAAACGGGAGAGAAGGGATCTATTTCCTCCCTGCAGGCATACATGGCGCACATATGGGTATGCGTGACCCGAGCGCGAAGTCTCGATGGTGATGCAGACGTTCAAATGTCGATCACCATCGGCACCCGAGCTCGGGCGCCTCTCCCAGAAGGGTACTGGGGGAACGCGCTTTACGTGAAGATGGTGACGGCTAAAGCAGGGGAACTGTTGGCTAGAGGATTGGGTTGGGCCGCTTGGAAGATCAAAGAAACGGTTCAGAACGAGAGTAACGAGGAGGTGATGAAGCAGTACCTGAGCTGGTGGAAATCTCCGGTGTTTCTGGGGGAGAAGAAGCTGTTCAAGGCGAAGAACACGCTTGTCATCGGCAGCTCTCCGCGGCACGACATATATAGCACGGATTTCGGGTGGGGAAAGGCGGTGGCAGTGAGGAGCGGCGAGGCCATTAAATCGGATGGGAAGGTCACTCTTTTTGAAGGAGGGGAGGAGGGGAGTGTGGACATAGAGCTATGCATTCATCCCCACACTTTGCTTGGTCTCACTAATGATCCTGAGTTCATGGAATATGTCACCCTTCCCCATTCTCACTAATGAAAATGGTGAAGAGTTTGGCCTAATATGAGGAGTTAGATGTGAAATTACTTACTCCTGTCTCACTACTCGTTTGAGTTTTAAGTTCTTCAAAGGTTTGTTGAGTTTTTAATGTTGAGTTTATCGATCCTGTTTCAAGAATAATCTTACTCCTTCCAAAAATTATAAACTCTTTTACCTTCACAAGGTTAAACTTTATTCATTTTCGTTAGTAGATGATTTTAATAATTGTAACACCCCTATCCGCATAATCTAAATACATCGGTTAACAAATCGGGATATGCTACTAATGTCAAATTCTATAATGGACCTAAGATCCACCCTGGACCTACATATGAGCAAAATAAGCATTTCTTTATTATTTAAATAAATTTATTTTTTAAAAAAACAAAAAAAAAAGATTTTTTATGTGAGAATGCCCATAAAATTGATATACACCCAAGGTGCACCAAAGAAGCACTTGCTACTAATATTGTATCCAAAACACACCATATTTTCAAAAAATTCCAATTTAAAAACATTCATATCAAAATCCACTTAGAGAATCCCTCTTTGGAGTAAAACCAAGTAGTGCGAAAGCTTAAGTAATTAAAACAAACACAATTTGGGACTCATGCCCAATAACGTGATAAGACAAATGGAAATAAATATAGATTCAAGGTCATAAACACACAAACATAAACTTATCTTATAAATTTTCATTACCGTCATACAACACCCAAAGATAAATAATCAATATTCCTCATTTTATCAATTACTCATTATTAAATCAATTCTATGTATTTTTAATTAACAAAATATGAGTTAGATTGATCATATGTGCAAACGTTGCATAAACAATTTCATTAATTCGAAACATGGCTCTTCTGGGTGAAACATTTTGATTCGTTTGAATAAATTACCATTTATTCGACTAAACCAGTAGGAACTCCTCTAATTTAGTCGACTGGATGATGATTTAGTCGAATAAATCAGGGCATATGCAACCTCACGATCCTGCGCTTTGACTTGGTTCTCCGGTGGCCTTTGGGGTTTTTTTGGTCATCAAACATCATAAGTACATCATATAATAATTCCTTATCATTCATAGATCATTTTATCAACTAAAATCATAACTTTAACATCAAACAACGAGTTGGTGATTTCAGGTTTATCAAATTCATCATACCTATCTTCATGCTTCATGATCACAAGCCAACGCTCATACTTAGATACACACATAATCAATCAAATAACAATCATGAACGAACATGAGTTTTGTTCACGTACTCACCTCGAATCGACGAAGGGTTAAACTAGGATGAACGATAGAAGCCTTACCATGCTGGTCGACGAACGGGGCAGGTGTACTCTTCTTCTTCTTCTTCTTCTTCTTCTTCTTCCTCTTCTTCTTCTTGTTCTTCTTCTTCTTCTTCTTCTTCTTCTTCCTCTTCTTCTTCTTGTTCTTCTTCCTCTTCTTCTTCTTCTTTTCGTTGGGGAGATTGGCAAAGGGATGGGCGTTAGCGTGACTAAGTGTCGTGAGTGATTTAGGCGCACGTAGGAGCATTTATATAATCTAGGAATTCATGATCCATAATCTATTAATGTACCTAAATAAAATGTACTTCTAGGCCAACTTGCTCTGGATGCAGATTCGTCTACTCAGTTGGATTTTTCTTGTCGAACCCTACACAACAGTATAGTTTTTATAATTAATTGACAACTATTTATAATTAACTCAAGGTCGGTCTCAATAATTAATTGTAATACGCTGGGTTAGGGGGCGTTACATAACAGACAAAAGTAATTATGGGCTCCTAATTAAGTTAACATCATGGTCTTGTAGGTTGTAGCTATTATATATAGAATCTTTGACTCTTTGTGTTCAATAAAGTCATTCATTCAAAATTTTTACATGGTACTAGAGCCAAATCCCCCTGTGAAATCCTAGTTTCTCTTCCATCAATTTTCCCTATGCACGTGTCACTCGATGTTTGTGCAACGACGGCACCGGCACCGTAGCAGGTGTCTCAATACATGCATGCCCGTGATGCATCGGGGTTTTCCTCAGCGCAACCTTTCATAGAATAGGTACCTGCAGGAGCTCGTCCTTGTTGCTGGTTTTGATTTCTCAGTGGGTTGGATCCCGCCACCGAGCGTTGACTCAATGCTGAACATTCTGACGCCGTCTCCTTACAACTGGAGCAGCTAGGAAAGGTTCGCCAGGATTGGTGGGACAATCCTTTCGGAAATGTCCAGGTTTATCACAACCTAGACATATTCCTTATGCGATCCAGCATTCTCCGGGGTGATTCCTACCCCACATGTCGCACATCGGGTGCTTCCATCTCCTTGTTCTATCACCAGATGCCACAAATTGGGTTGCTACACATTTTCCCTTTTTTGAGTGTGGGGCACTAATGGTCCCACCAAAGAATCTCTTCCCACCAACAGGTGGTCAAGCACTTGAACTTGCATGTTCAGTCTTCAAACTCTTCCCGTAATCGCTTAGATCTTTCTCCTCTATGCTTAGGATAAATCTACAATACGAGTGATAGACACGTGTGGCCTAAGGTCAGGTCACTGCCTTTTTCGAAACTTCTCAATGCGATTAGCCATAGTACCAACTAGCGTTGGTGCAAACTGAACAAAATGGAGGAACTTCTGTCGGTACTAATGGAGTGTCATACTTTCCTGCTTTAGTTCAACAAACCCAGCGCATTTCTCCTCACGAAAACGAGCAGGAATATACTCCTTCTTGAAAGCCCAACCAAAGAATTCTTAAGTCCAACGTTTGGGTGTATTCTAATCTTCATCACCGCATTTCCACCACTCGTAAGCTCCCCTGCGGAGTAATTGGGATGCAAGTTTTGGACAGTTTGCCTATGATATGTTCAGATCTTCCAACACTCTAGTGTTCTGCTCGATCCAGTCTAGAGAAATCTAGAGTTCAGCAATTTTATCCCCATAGAATTCTTCCGCGCCATTATCCTTCAGAGTTTTGAAGGTAATCTCACGTGTTTATTGTTCGGCACTTGATTAGCATGACCGTGTGCGGATTCTTGACTCATTCTACAAATAACATGAATTCCTTTATTAGGACTCTTTATTTGAGTAGTCAAGTTGATTAACAAAAATCTCAAGGAAATACAACAATTGCAATGATTGAACACAATCAAAAGAATTTTGAGAAGAAACAACGGAATTTTATTATTTCTAAGTGTTCGCATTTGAATCAATGTTCAGATTGCGCTGAGTCCATAGGAGGGTCCTTGACACCAAAGTAATAGATGCTATTTGCAAAATCAACACTAAAATTTTCTTCAGGGTTGTCTCATTTCCTTGCGGCTTTATGGCGCAGATAAATTTTCAATTTAGTCATTCTCGCGATGCGATGAGCACGTTGATAATGGATCAAGGAGTCGTACACTTCTCGCTTATTCTTCTGTGTCTTGCCGAGTACAAAATTTCAATTTAAGTCGACACTTAATACGATTTCAGTACTAACAGATGTCATCTAATGAGAATTTGATACAGCCAATATTTATCACATAAATTTTCATTACCTTTCGTAGAGCAGAGGGATGTGAGAGTCGTGGATGTGATTTTTTAATAGCCAATATTTGATTTTTTTATCTGAAAATCGGGTTTAAAACCATTTATTCTGATACCAAATTCTAACATCGTAATCCGTCAAGGTCCATAACCCCTTTCAGACTTAAATATTAACTTGGTAACGTAAACATTTAAAACATTTCAATATTTAAAACTTAATTTCATCATTATAAACTATTTAGAAATAGTAACAAAGTTTATCAAATTACGGGAGCCTAATAAATAGTTTTACATCACAATCATTAATTCATTTTTTTTTGAAATAATTATTGAACAGTTCAAAACCATCACACATCCATCTGACATCTTGTGTCCCCATTTGCCGCCAGGATCAATCAAATCATTCTTTATTTTGTTTACTTGCGTGTAGCAAATAAAACTTACTACACGCTCAGCGTTGAAGCTGAGTAAGGATATCTAATGCATCGAACATTCACATAAATTGAATCTCAATTCATAATCAAATCATTTAATATCATGCACATAATATTCATTTCAATTATTTAATACTCATAATGTCAACAGTATTCTTAAATTATTCTTAGTCTAAGGCCAAATCAAAACAATGCTATTAAATTATTATTAGTCTAAAACCAATTCATATTGATTACAAAGCTCTTAAACTATTCTTAGTCTAAGGTAGAACACAAAATCATGACCTACTCTACAAGTCATTATAGGTCACACTCAAATAACCGAACAACAGACTACTCACTGTCGGGTGGGTGGTATCCCCAAACGAGTTATTCTCTAGTTTGGTTTGTGGATCCCGTACGTACATTTTTACCCAGGCTACCAAACATCATATCCACAAGGCCCAAACTAATTAAGTCACATGGGATATTTATTAGAAATCTTCTAGATAGTCTTAATCGTTTATAATCATTATTTAAAATAGGATACTATTTTAATCAAGGTTCAATTGTCATAATTAACAATCAATAACAATCATCATAAAATTTAATGACAAATAATGGCCTAGCGTCGAGTGTTAACACCTTAGCTTACCGTCATGCATTAAATAAGGTTCTTGAATTTATTAAAACATTATATTTAGCTTGGAAAATACACTCATACTGATTTATAGTTGCATGGCATCAAAAATAAGATTTTATAGTTCAAAAATCATGTTTGTGGGAAAATTCACAGATCAGACGGTACCTGTTACGGTACATGGTACCAGCACACGGTACCTTAGTACCGTTCCAAACAGTATCGGGTACCATCTCGTACCAGGTTTTGACAGAGCCGGTTGGCCTGTGGCGGTGCCTGGCTACCATCCCAACGGTAGGGTCTACCGCCTGGGCGGTAGCTCTGTACGTATAGGCGATAGCTACGTACCGTATCTGCACAAAATTTGAACAGTGTCATCTATAACCTCGAGTTACTTTTCAAAAATGTCATTTTAAGCCATCAAACTTCATGTAAACTATGTAGAAATGTTCTCTAAAGTTCATAGATCATTCTGATACCATTCATTCGAAGTTTTAACAATAATTTTAAGATCTTCATTTATGGTTCATCAACTATGTCAAACACAAAACTCAACTAAATGACTGTTTATGAACGTAGAAATGATCTATATGAACATTCTAATCACTACATATATCTAAAGGCTTACCTCGGGCTAAAATAGATGTTTTGGAAATTTTTCGGCAAAACTTCCAGCAAAGATTATGGCTAGCTCATGCGACCTCTCACTCTATGGACAGCACGACTGCACTCCTCTCTCAACGAAGAACAGAATAGAAGAAGAATGAGAAGGATTGGTGAAGAATGGAGAGAGTTATAATCCCTTATATAGGAGGAGCTTGGAGGAAGAAGCCAAGCCATCCTCTATAGTTTTGCATCATTGAGCGGTCCGTGAATTGCGTAGTGGAGTCGGAGGTGCAGTCTCGGAGATTTATACGCATCTCCCAGATTGGGACGAATATTGGTCCCAATCAATGTACACATTTTGGTTCAACTTTCTCCAAATTAAAATCTGATTGCACCGTTACGATCAAAAAGTCAAACTCTACGCAACAGTATAATTTTCACAATTAATTGACAAACTTTATAAATCACTTATTTTTGGGTCATTCTCAGTAATTAATCAATTATTAATTAATTAATTCTGATAGACCTATTTTTGGGGCGTTACAACTTCTTTGTTGTGATGTGTCTGTGTAAAATTTTAAGGTTTATGGATTTCTTAGCTCCATAAGTTGTACGTTTTCCTTAAGTTTCGTTATTGAGTGATTGTTTATGTGATCATGTCTTTGTTATTTTCATAAAAATTTAAGGTTGTCTAGGCACAAAAAAAACTGTTAATTTAATGAAAATATGTAATGTTCTCTTATGTGAATAGACTAGAATCCTGCAAAAAATTTTAATCATTATATGTTAAAATTTATTAAAGTGCATAAAATATTCTTTATGGATAATTTATGCATGAGAGCTAGAATAAAAAAAAATCGCTTTTTTATATTTTTTTCTTCTTCTTTTGGAATCATTGTTTGAGCGCTTGGAGAGAGTTGGGGTTCGAAGTATTCTTCAAAACGGGCCTTTGAATTACATGACTCCGAGCCTTATAGAAAGTTGACGATCCACTATATGTGGTCAACGATTTGATTCAACTCGAGCTTTTTAATTATTTTCTATTCTTATGTGCGTAAGTTTGATAATATATCATTTACGTGCTTATTCTATGTGTAATGTTTGACTTGTGTTTGTTCTCTTTTTTTTTGTTTCGGATTTTTGGTGGTGTTTCATGGGTTTCTTAAGTTGGAAAAGTTGATTATCTTTTGAGCTTTTCCCCCCATTTTATCAAAAAACCTAAAAAAAAAGAATATTTATTTTTATTCAATCCCCCGCCCCCTCGTTTTTTATGTTATAGTATTAGTTTTTATTTACTAAGTTTATATATAAGTGTTTGTTTATAAGTTATAAATATAAGTTTTTTTCTACTTTATTGTTTTAGTATATTTTAAGTATTTGTTATGTGTTTATAATTTATATTATAAGTTCTTTGTTTATAAAAGTTATATTTATAAGTTTTTATATTTATTCAATTATAAGTTGTATAAGTTCTAATCATAGGTCTAGTTGTTAGTTTTATTTTTATTTTATTTCGTGACAATGTGTGTGTATGCTAAATTATGTTTTAGGAAAGTATAAACTTTCTCTGTGAAATCGACCTTTACTTGCCCTAGTTATATTTTTATTTTATTATATTGTTAAATATATCAATTATTTAATATATTTAATATATTTAATATTATATATTATAATTATGGTTGTTAGCTATTATAGTTAGAGTTATTATTATATAATATTACCTTATATAAATTATTAGTCATTAATGTGGAGAATTCTAGAATATATTCCTCCACCTATAAATACATACTTTGTATTGCTCTCTTATTTCATTCAATCAATAAAGCGTTTTTTATTATTTTTACATGGTATCAGATCCTTTCGCTCTCAGTGACCTAATACATCCCGCTTCCTTCACCGCCGCCGTTGGTGATTTATCCGGCGACGGTGGCCTCACTCCTAGTTGTCCCTCCAATAATGATCTACCATACTCCTCCATCCGGCTCCGAATCCATCACCACCGCTTCCTGATTTTAGATCATATCATCACCTCAACTTGCTTAGTCGGTAGATCTTTGGTCAACATGCATCTCCGGCAGTACCTACCTCATCCCTTGTTGTTTCTTCTCTAACCCAGTCGCGCACGTCAATCTTCTCCCTTCTTCGACATTAGCGGCATGAGTCTGCCTGCAACGGCTCTTCTCTCATCCTCCTCGAAGCAGGCACATTTCTTTCCCGACAATCTTTCTACTTCTCTTATGGTCCGAATGCATTCAATTTGCTCTAGTCGAAGATATGTCTCTAGTTTCTAATCACGACTCTGGTCATCATTCAATTTAAAGTTAGCGTTCAATCTTCACCGTTCAAGACGTTGGGAGCATGTTAAATATATCAATTATTTAATATATTTAATATATTTAATATTATATATTATAATTATGGTTGTTAGCTATTATAGTTAGAGTTATTATTATATAATATTACCTTATATAAATTATTAGTCATTAATGTGGAGAATTCTAGAATATATTCCTCCACCTATAAATACATACTTTGTATTCCTCTCTTATTTCATTCAATCAATAAAGCATTCTTTATTATTATTTTTTTTTTAAAAAAAACTTAGCATGGTATCAGAGCCTTGTTGACTAAGAGGTCACGGGTTCGAAACTCAGCGCCACCCAGTTTAAAAAATTTAAGGTTTCACGTGCAAGGCTCGAAAAAAAACTACGCCTGCACGTGAGGGGGCGTGTTAAAATATAAGTATCTGTTCCTGGGCCACAACCACAAGCTTAAGCTTTTGGTTGCCGTTCTCTGTGGCGTCCCATCCCTACCTCATTTTTCATCTACTTCTAATAGAAAATAATATTTCTTCATGGTATCAGAGCCTCGTCTCGGAGCCTAGCCTCGTAACCCCCGTCCCCAAAACCCAAGCGCCGCCTTCTCCATCTCGGCGCCGCCTCTCTCTCCCTGCTCAGCACCGCCCCTCTCTCGGTGTTGTCTCTCTCTCTCGCTGCCCGGCACACTGCCGCCAGCGCCCCTCCCCATCTCTGCCGATCTCCCTGCCTCCAGAGAGCTATCGGCGCTACCCCCTCCCTCTGCCGGCGCCGCCATGTCTGACAAAACATCAACCACCGGCGGATCTCCATCACAAACCACTCCACACTTGGCGTTCACAACTATATCTAACGTCAAGTTGCATGTCCCGGTTCTTCTCAGCTTCTCGGAACCGAACTACAAAAAATGGACCTGACTTTTTCTCCTATTGGTGCGGCGGTTCTCCTTGGCCGACTTTCTCAACGGCAAATCCATCCCCTCAAGCGCGGATGATGCGGAATGGTTCCAACTCGATGCCCTCCTCCAGGGTTGGATCCTCTCTACCGTGAATGATGAAGTCTCCGACTTGGTTATCTCTTCTACAAACTCGACATCGGAATTGTGGAAATCCATCTACTCTCTCTTCCATGATAACAAACCCGCGCGGGCGATGCAATTGGAACATCTCTTTCGCACCACCCACAAAGGCTCTCTCTCTGTTGCTACATATTGTCAAACCCTGAAGAACATCGCGGATTGGTTAGATGACGTCGATGCTCCCGTTTCAGAGCAGCAGCTTGTCCCCCAGGTGCTCAGAGGTCTGCCAGATGATTTTCGAGCTCAAACATCATTCTTGCAATTCCAAACACCGGCCCCGACTTTCCTACAGGTCCGCTCGGCCCTCCTCCTTATTGAACAGCAGCGGACCGACCTTGGCTCCAGCAGAGACACACCGGGCACGGTGCTCTACTCCGGCAGCAGCCCTGGACTCCTCGTCGGCACAAACAACAGCCGCGGTAGTGCCCGCGGCAGTGGCGGACAGAGTGGCAGTGGCGGCCCAGGCGCGTCGAACAACCGGCATCGTGGAGGACATCACCGAGGTCGTGGTCGAGGACGAAGCCCCGGATCTTATGCACGGCCCACCCAAGCTCAGCCCCCCTGGCAGTTCTCCCACCCCAACCGAAACCCCGGCCTACTCGGCCCCAGGCCGACCCACAACCCCTCGCCCCACGCCTACTTTGCCTCCCCCCATAGCCCGAACACCCAACCCCCATCCTACCCG
>OOIL02000404.1:646063-740346 GCA_900332095.2 Cuscuta campestris | reverse complement strand
ATAGGTGTAGGGTGGGGGTGGGTCGTCGTATGGGGTGTCGAGAAAATTGAGATCTTGGGGGAAACGGGTTGACCGTACGGGAAACAAGATTCATCGAACACGACGTGGCGGGATATAATGATTTTGTGGGTGTCAAGGTCAAGGCAGCGGAAACCGCATTGGTTAGAGGGATAGCCGAGGAAAATGCAACGGGCAGAGCGTGGGGCTAGTTTGTGAGGGGCGGTGGCGGAAATATTGGGGTAACATAGGCAACCGAAGACGCGAAGGTGGCCGTAGGTTGGTGGGGAATTGAAGAGGGTTGCGTAGGGGGTTTTGTTCTGTAAGGTGGTGGTGGGAAGTATGTTTAAATATGGGCTGTCATGTGGAGGGCCTCGACCCAGAAAGTGGGGGGAAGTTGGGCTTGAAAGAGGAGGGAACGGACCGAGTTGTTAATGGTACGAATGGTGCGCTCAGCTCGGCCGTTCTATTGGCTGGTGTGAGGACACGAGAAACGAAAGAGGATGCCTAAGGAGTCAAAAATATTTTTGAGTGGGGAGTTACGATATTCTGTTCCATTATCACATTGAACTGCTTTTATTGTTGTATTAAATTGATTTTTGACATATGCTACAAATGAAGTTAAATGATTAAAAGCATCACTTTTATGTTTTAAAGGAAAAACCCAAAGGTAATGAGAAAAATCATCCAACAACAACATATAAAATTTAAAACCAGTAATACTTGGAACAGGGGACTGCCATAAATCTGTATGTAATAGTTGAAACGGAAACATTGAAATACGACTAGAAGAATAAAATGGGAGGTGCACATGCTTTCCCAATTGACATGCATGACATAAAGAATATTGATAACTTTTAAAAAGGAAGAGGCGAAATATTACTGAGGACAGTTTGACTGGGATGGCCTAGGCGCCAGTGCCAGGTCTGAAGATCGACAGCGGAGACATTGGCTTGAGCGGAAACTGGGCGTCCTAGGGGGTAGAGGGGTCCCATATCATTGGAGCAATGTATCACGGTGCCCGTCTGACGATCCTTCACAGAAAAACCATTAGCGTCAAATTCAACAGAACAGTTATTATCGCGAGTGAGTTGACAAACAGATATGAGGTTGTGGGTGATGTGAGGAGAAATAAGGATATTTTTTAGGGATAGGGAAGGGGTGGTGGGGAGGGTTTGGCTACCAACAGCCGTAGTGCTAACCTTAGATCCATTACCAACAGTGATATATAATGGTGAATGTAAAGATTGAGAATTAACATGAGAAATAGTACCTGGGTCAGAGGCAATATGATGGGATGCACTGGTGTCCATATACCAAGAGGGTTCACGGAGGGATAGGGTGTCAAAATGGTGTGCAAGGGCTGTGGGGNCCCCCAAATTACAACAACAACAACCCAGTTAAATCCCACAAGAGTTGGGTCTGGGGAGGGTGTGTGTACGCAGACCTTGCCCCTACTCGAAAGTAGAGAGGCTGTTTCCAAAGAGACCCCCGGCTCAACGTCGAAAGTTGCATTGCTTGACTAACTGCTACTTCATTAATTAAAGAAGCGCAGACAGTTTAGAGATCCATTTTGATTTATTCCATCACACCCCAAAGCCAAAAAATGGTGAAATTTTGGCTCCATCGGAGATGATGGAACGTGATACCCCCAAATTATGAAAAAAAAAATATATTAATGCTGTCATACGTCTGCTACAAAAGACATCCGAGCTTGAGAATCATATTCCGTCCGCCCACAATGTTTGTCACTCCATCCTATGTTTTCATTCCTATGATCCTTGAAAACTTATACGCCACCCCATGTTTTTCTTTCCGCTTGACTTTTTTTGGTCAAACATTATAAATTTGGACTACGGATTGCTCGAAAATTACATTGAGTTATGATATAAACTTAATATCAATAGCTTCATTTTGAAATGCAAATTTAATATTTCATATTTTCACAAGATACATTTATGCATAAATATTGACATTTATGGTCAATATTTGCATTGGAGATAGTAAAAAGTCAAATGAGAAGAAAGTTGTAAGATGGACAAAGTAAAAGATTTGAGCAACTGGAACTCCTGCAAACATTTCAGGAACATTTTTTTGGGATGTTTGTTTTTTTTTGCAACATCTCTTTCTTTTCTATCATTTATTGTAGTTTAGAAACACATTCTGGGGAAAAAAAATTAATTATGCTACGAGCTGGAACATGTAGATTTTTTAAAATTGCACTATTAGTGTTTATAAAGCATAACAACAATGCTTTATTTGAAGTAACGTGTGATGCCATAATATGGAAAGTAATATAGTAATGTTTACACTGATGTTATGTCACTCAATCTGACTCATATATGGTGAATGAATTTTCTTAGCGACTGTTATCATCTTTATTCATGTGATATTTCTTTAGCCTTTTGATGCATTGTTACCTTAAAAATTTCTGTTATCATCTCTACTGACTTTTTGTCAATTGATATGACGCGTCTATGTTGAATGTATTTTCTTATATGGTTATTTCCAGGTTGTACCAGCATGGCTGCATTGCTTGCCCATAAAAGGTGATTTGATCGAAGCAAAAGTTGTACATGAGCAGCTGTGTTCAATGGTGGAACGGTAATAGATCACAAACTAAATTACATAATGAGATTAACCATTCAAGGGAATGCTGGAAACAGCATGCCTAATTGCTATAAACTCAAACGTCTGAAGTGGTTTGGTTGTGATTACAAATTTTGCTTCATTTAAATGTTTTGTAGGTCCGACGCTGAGCTATTGGGTCCCAACAATCAGTATCTTCCTAAGATTGTTTCAGTTTTTGCCGAGGTTTGTTCTCTACTTCTCTTCCTGGTTCTCTAACACATGCAGTTATTTTACATGCAATGTTTCTAATATGACTCCTAACATTAGACACATATACTTAGCATGTGAAATCTGCTCCACCCATCCTAATTTTTATTACCCACTTTCCCGTTTTGGACATACCAACAAAACCTCCCACTTTATATCCTTATTTAGTAATGAACATGCGGCTCATAAGATTTCTCTGGTATAAACACATTCTAACCAAACAATTATCACTTTCCAACACCTCTCTTGAATTCTGCTAAAAATGATGTTAGCAAACTGAACCCAGATTTTCCATGAGATCACTTCCCTCATTTAATGAAATACTTTGTGCTGGCCTACACGTAGGTGTTATGTGCCGGTAAGGATCTGGCAACGGAACAAACAGCCAGTAGAATGGTTAGTCTGTTGAGGCAGCTTCAACAGACACTACCACCGGCAACCCTGGCTTCAACATGGTCATCCCTTCAGCCTCAACAACAGATGGCCCTTCAGTCCATTCTATCATCTTAGTGCCTGCTTCTCAAGTTGGAAAAGAGGAAAACGCTCGAACACCGTCTTTCTTCTCCACAATGATGATGAAACTTGTGGGCCCCGCTTTCGTTCATTGAGAGGTGAAATCAGATTTATATTTGAATTGTTGATTCTTTGTGTCGTGAAATGCCATTCATCGTCCACCGTTTGAGCTTGGGAAAAAAAAATATGCAAGCAGAGATGTATACATTTTTTCTTTTAGTTCTCCTTGTTTCATTTTGGGGTTTGGAAGTGTATATTTGTTGTGTCAAGCCATTGGTTTTGGGGGGGATTCTACTTCGGTTTAGTGAGATCTCTTGGTTTCCCCTCCCTTTTCGGTGACCGTTTTGTGGTTCAAGGGTTGTCAGGGAGGCAGTTCTTGGCTCAGTTTTGTCCGGGCGTCTTTAATTTTTTTTTAATTTTAAATATAAATTTTTTCATCCAGATTGTGACAGAACAAGGAAATATATCAAACTTTTGCTGTTTTGGTTGTTAGAGTTTCATGTTGCTTAACATATTATCATGGACCACCCACCTTTCACCACATCGGTTCACAACCATTGACACACATACATCTGTTACTTTTCACAATACCCATTGATGTTGGGGCGAAAGGTATGGCAAAAGTTGGAGCGACTTTAGCGCTTTTTGCATTATTTTTGGTCTCTTCTTTGTCTATGGTTCCCATTTGTTTGCGAAAACTATTTCCTTGAACGGATGTTGAGGAAGCCAAAAGAATCATGCCCATGGGGTAAAACCCCGGTGGTCACGTGTTTGAACTTGTAACTTTATGGTTAGAAGTTCAGCTAACGGACCAACTCGTATCGGGCTTCCCAAACTTTAAGCCAAATAATGTGTCTTTAATCCCCACAAAGGGGTTATGATTATACACACACACACACACACTTGTATGTTGTCATTTGCTTATGCCTTCTATTTTTTTCGGATTCTTTTGTCCTCCATTCGAAGTACTGTATGCTACTAATGCACTCTTTAGGGAGAGTTTTATACTCTCCGTCCATGATTTTTTTTTCTCTTACGTGTTTTAATGTTTGAATAAAATTGTTTGAGTAAATTCTATAATTGGTCCTTTATAACAGGGGTTTTCCCTATTTAGTCCTCTATTACTCCCTCCGTCCCATTTTATAACGTCTGTTTCGGTTTAGGATGTCTGAAGTTATTTTCAAATCATTTTATATGACAAATGGTATAGAATTAAAAATAAAAATTACATATCAAAATACTACATCAAAAGATCTACAAAATTAGTAGTGACAACAATATTTTATTTTATTAATTTGCTAACGAAAATAGAGAAAGAAAATGAATGAAGTTTGAACCTGTAAATAGTAAACATGCATTATAATTTGGGACGGAGGGAGTATCAAATATTACCTCAGTGGTCCTTTTTTTATGGGTACCTTTCCACAAATAGTCATTTTTTTGATCTTCTATCATGTTGGTGGTAATTTGAGGGCTAAAAGTATAATTTCACAATGATAATATATCTTTTTTGTCGTACACAATTCCAAAGGCTGTTCCGTTTGCGTCATTTGTGAATTACTGTCGCTTTTTACGACAACTATAGTCTACAAATGTGATCTTTCGTCAGAATCCTAGCCCACAATCATAATCATTATTTTTGTATTATCCGCTTAACCAATATCAGAACACGTCACTAGACATAATGTTGATGTCAAATTATACTTTTAGCCTTTAAATTAACACCAACACGGCAGAAGATCAAAAAAGGACCATTTGTGAAAAAGTACTCTTAAAAAAGGACTCAATATGGAAACCCTCCTGTTATAAGGGACCAATTATGGAATTTACTCAAATTGTTGTTAATTTGTTTTATACTCCTTTATAAAAATTGGTGTAGAATTTAAAATACAGTGTAAAAAGTGTACATGACATATAGTATTTAAATGTTACATCAAAAGATTTACAAAACTAAATATAACATTATATTTTATTATCAAATGAACAATGATAATAGATAAATAAATTGAATAAAATTCGAGTGTGTAAATAATGAATGAGAATTTTTTGAAGGGAGTGAGTATTATTGATACTCCGAAAAAAAGTTTATTAAATATGGTAAATTGACAATTAGTTATTGATGCATCAAAACGAAAAAGTCGATAATGAAATCAAAATGGGGAAATGCTTTTTTCCAAAGAAAACAAAAAGTCGATAATGAAATCAAAACGAAAAAGTCGATCAAACGAACCCTTTATCTTATTAACACATTCATTTTACAGTTCTTATGCTCAAAAGAACATAGCCTTAGTGTATTTATTTGTTTTAACAATTTGTAATTATGACCTTTGTACATTGAATTCCGTATTTATCTTTTACTCCGTTAGTATATTTCTCTCACTAGTTAAGCTACGGAGTACTTAGTTAGACCTATTTAGCTGTATTTTTTTGTTGAAAAAACAGAGTTAATGTTGTATGAAACTGAAAGAAGTTCGATGACACTGAAAGAAGATAACTAAAAGGAATTGAAAAACATTGGAAATAAGAGTTACTGCTCTTAAGAACAGAGTCTTAATTGTAAATCTCTTATTGGAATTAGGGCCTGTTTGGGAATAGCGTTAGAGATTAGCGTTAACGTTTTGAATAAAATTTTAACGGTGCAGATTACTTTGAAAACGCTAAGTCTAAACGCTACCTCCGTAGATAGTCTTTTCAAAACACTAACGCTAATCGCTAACGATATTTCCAAACAGGCCCTTAATCATCAATTTCTTTGTATTGTTTTATTCACATCTTTTCTATGGATGAGCTACTCTTTCTATTCTTTACAAAAATGAAGATTTTTTTTGGTTAAACAAATAAGAAAATAATACGAAGGAAAACGAACACCTAGATTACCACTGTAATTTTGAAATAGAATTTGAGTATCAACATACTGTGAAGATGATGAGATATAGAGACCTCGTTACTTTTTAAGAGGAACTTTATCTCGCTAAAAATGAACGAAATTCTAGTATGACATTGTTTGGGAATAACGTTTTCAATTAGTGTTAATATTTTGGATAAAATTTTAATGATGTAGATTAATTTTTAAAACGTTAATGCTGAAAGCTACCGTCAGATAACTTCTTTAATTTAAAAAACTAACTATGACCTCTAACACCGATGTCAATTCAGGCTTATATGTTGGCTATCTACGAATAAACACAAGTTGTTGAGATATTTACTTATAATAAATATTTACAATATTAAATATATTTAACAAAAATAAATATTCTAAAAATAAGAAAGAGGGACTATAAAAAAATAGAAGTGAACAAAAATAGAAAACAAAATCAGGATAACGAAAATAAATATTCTAAAAAATTACTTCCTTCGTCCTTGAAAGATTGTCACAGTTTGACGTTTTTGATCAAACTATGATACTCTTTGACCACGAATTATAGAAAAAGTATATCTAATTAGGATGTAAATTTAATAAAATTGGGTTTGTTTTAAAATATAATTTTGAAGTATCAATTTTTTTTTATAATATTTAATTATTTTAAACTATATTTTGTTCGTAGTCAAAGAATGTCATAATTTGACCAAAAAAGTCACACTGTGACAATCTTTTAAGAACGAAGGGAGTTAGAAAGTGGTCTATAAAAAAATAGTAGTGAAGGAAAAAATGAAATTTAAACCAAAACAAAATTTTGAATCTAACCATATCCAAACATAATCAAGAATATAATTAAATGAAATTAGAGTAAATACCAATTAAAACGGTATTGGTCTAGCAACCAATCACTTGAGCCCATGAGCAGTTAGTTATTCCATCCTTTCTTTTCACAAGTCTATATTCTTTTTGAGTGTCACACTTTCATCAGTCGTAATAAATAAAAATACAAATGAATTAAAATATAAATTTACCCTATAACATTATATTTGAAATACTTTTTTTCTACTATTTTTAAAATAATTTTTATAATAAATTTTAGAAATTAATATTAGCCAAATGCTTAACACAAGAGTGAAAGGACCAATTTTTTTATAAAAGGAATACACTATTTTTAGAGGGACCGGATGTACTTGAAAATGCCAATGAAGATTCTCATATCTAAAAAAATATATCCCTTGGAGATAACCTGGTTTTTGTTTTTTAAAAAAAGTGGAACGCCCACCTCGGGTGCTCCACGTCCCGACCTGACAAAATTGTGATTGAGCAAATCATAATATAATTAATCTCAATTTGGTCATTAGAAAGGTCGCCTCGTGCCCGTTGCATACAAAGAATAATTACAAATGCCGCTGTCAAGACTCGATCCTAAGATTAACGGCTTGACATCCTCCCGTGAGACCAGTTGAGCTACTCATGTACACAAGTTTTTGTTGTCTAAATCCCATAGCATGGAAGTTTCCATATTTTTCTCAATCCATTAACCCTAGGAGATAAAGGGTTCCTTAGTTACTCTCTTCGTTCACAAAAGTTTTTTACTCATTGATTAAAATTGTTTTAATATAATTTTATAGTATTTTTATCTGTGTTTTTCCAAAAAAAAATGTGAATTAAAAAAATTTGGAATTCGTTGTTGATATAAAATAATATGACTTTAAAAATCAACAAATAAATTAAAACATATCTAAAAAGATAATGTTAAATACGGAGTACTATTTTTAGTTCTTATAAAATAGACGAGTTTTTCTTTTCGCTACCTGTGAAATATTTTTTTGTTATAGTCATCCCTAAAAGAAAAAATGTAAGAATAGTTATTAAATGTAACTAGCACTTCTAATTAGATGAGATTGTGCATTTTCTACCTCCATCCTGAAATTTTTGTCCAGTTTTGACTTTTTTCAGTTAACTATTTTCAATATTTGACTTATAATTAAATAAAATGAATATTGTATATTAATTAGATAAATAAATATTTTGATAATATTTTATATAAAAAATTTAATAAAACTATTTTTATATCAATATCTTATATCATTTTTTTTAATTTAGAAACAAAGTTTACCAATTTTGACAAAAAAGTTAAAAGTGGACAAATATTCCAAAACATATTTGATAAAACTAAGTTGTTGATGATGTAATTTGATAAAATATATAATTTAAGACATAAGAATTATCTCTAAAATAATTAGAAATACAAAACTAAATTGTTGAGTACAAAATAAATATACTATGTCAACAAATTAAATACTCCGTATCTTAATTTCGTAAACAAGAACCATTTAAAAAATAATTATTTTTGCAAGAATGACTTTTAGAAATATATTTTACAGAGGCTAAAGATAAAGCTTCCCAATTTTACAAGGATTAAAAACATAGTTTATCCTTTTTAATAAAACAAAATTTGGAACAAGTGATTCAAAAAAGGAAAAAACAAAACAATAAAAACAAGTGGGATTAGAAGAGGAGCGAAAAAAGCAGGGAGACAGTTGAAAGGAAAGGGAAAGCGCGGGGTGGGGGGTGAGTGGGGGGTGGGGTGGGGGGGGGGGCGAGATGATGTATTGGGGACAACTCATCATCCTCATACATATGCCACGCCACCACCTTACTATTTCTTCTTGCTTTCCCCTTTTCTTCCATTTTATTTATTCATTCATTTACATGGGAGAATTAATTTATTAATTATTTTTTCACCCTCAAAGAAGAAGAAAGAAGAAGAAGAATTTGATTTGAGTCCAATCTCTCTCTCTCTCTCCTCCACAAATCCCGGTTCTTGATTTCTACTCAAATTCTATCTCTGAAGCTTTTTTTAATTTCACTGGTCTCCACACCATTAAAGCTCCAACCTTTTTGCTCCCAAATCAAGAAAACAGAAACCAGGTATGCCCTTTCTCTTTATCTCACAGTTTCTATTATTTTCTTGACAAATTAACATTTTTTTCTTGTTGGGATTATATGTTTCCGTATTGGAAATTCGAGTTTTTTTGTTATAAATAAAAAAAGGTGCAATTTTTTTTTTAATTTTTTCTTGGAATATTACTATACATGACTGAGTATATATGATCATGTTAGTCACATGCTCTAGTTTGGGTCGTTTTCTTTCTTTCTTTCTTTATTATCTGTGTTTTAATTTTTTGAATTCCTTGCATCTCTGTTTAATTTTCAAAGTGATCTTTAAAAAGAAACAAAAAAATTGCTTTAGAACAATTTATACATGGCTAGCTCTAGCTGAATATTATTGGGATGCAACTTGAACAGATGGTGCATATATAGCTTTTCTACATGAGTGGCACTCTATTTGAATTGGTATTAGCTTTAGTGTTTTGAAAATGCTATCCAAATGTAGCTTTTAGCATTAGCGTTTCCAAGCTTATTCTGCACCATTAAGAGAATACCCAAAATGCTAATCCCAATTAAAATGTATTTGCAAGTTGGGAGAGCTGAATTGATATGATGAGGCTCTAGATGTTGCTTAGTTGTGGCAGTTGTTGGAAGGGTTTTCCACCTTCTTCGTGTTTGTTTTTTTCCTCCTCTTTTTGGAAAATCTTGTTTTAGGGTTTTGTACATTTGTGTTTTGCGCTAAACAGTTTTTTAAAGATATTTTCATGTTGTTGTCCTTCCTTTGGTTCTTACTTTCTTTGAAGATTTAGGGTCTAACAGAAACGTGCTCTCTGCTTTTATGGTTGTTGATGCTTATTTTTCCTTTTATGGTCTAACGTGTTAAACCATTGCATTGTTTACTTTCCTCTTTCATTGGCATAATCTGATCGCAGTTGCTAGCTTTGATCTCAGACATGTCAAGTACAGATTCCAGAAAAGTCTCTTGTGAAGATATACAAATGGTAAGAATTTATTTATTTATTTTTTGTGGGATTTTACTAGGTAAGGATTAAATTAGCATATACTTCGTCCCAAAATAAACTTAACTTCACAAAGTTTAACAAAAGTGTTGAAAACTGTATGGTTGTAATTTGTTTAATTTGGGACAACCAAAAATGGAAAGTGAGAAATTTATTTCGGGACAGAGTTGGTATGGTGGGTTGATAAATTTTGTAAATTTGATGAATTTGTCATTGCAGGTGCAGAATCGTATAGAGCAGTGTCTTCGATGCTACATGAGTCGAGAAGAAGTGGTTAATGCCCTCTTCATTGGGGACAATATAGAGCCCAACTTTACTCAGATCGGTACGTTCATCCAAAAATCCGCATTCGTCTGTTGTGAATCACAATTTTTGGAAAGTCAACATTAATCTCTTTTCAGGTGGTTTTTTTTTTAAAAGTTTATATTTTTTTATGATGCTTTGAAAAACTTGGCGTCGTGTATCAAGAAGTTACAGTATCTACTTGTAATATCCAGTTTGGCAAAAACTCGAAGAAGAAAACGAGGAATTCTTCAAGGTATATTTCTTGAAGTTGATGGTGAAAGATCAGATTTTGAAGTTCAATCAGTTGCTTTCAAAGCAAGTGGCACTAATGCATCAGTTAGGACCGAATGCCATTTTGTCTTTGCCCGTCTCTAGTGGCCCTCGCAATTCACCTAGTAAGCGTTAAAATTTAGTCCTTTTTACAACTAAAGACTACTTTACCCTTATGTGTGCAGTATTCACCTTTTTTACATCTCTCTTACACTAGAAGGGCAAAAATGGAAAGTTGAATATTTTTTCGTCTCACGTTTAAAAAAACATGTCAAGTCCAAACGAGAAGAAAGTAACAATTAAGGCCGTGTTTTGTTTGGTAATATTTTTTCGATTTGTGTTTTGCGTAACATATACTCGAAACTTAATTTCTCGTCTTGTCCTCGTGTTTTATTTAGGAGAATTTACTTAAATAGCACTAAAATATAATGACTTTCCCTAAATAGCATCATATGTATTGTTTTTTTCCAATGTAGCACTTTTAGTCATTATCCATTAGTTATTATTCAAATAAACGTTCGTCATCATTGGACATTATTCTTCCTTCTGGACATTATTAAATGCTATTTAGGGAACAAAATAGTTTAAGCGCTGTTTATGAAAATGACTTAAGTTTTAGTGCTATTTAGTGCAAATATTTCTTTTATTTACTTGAACCCGCTTTGACTAATTGTAATTTTCAGCCATTGGATTGAACTCCATTCGCCCGTGCATGCAACCGGTAGCTAGTAATGTGTCTTCCCGGATCGGAAATATTGACGTTTATCCGAGCATAGTCTTACCTTCTCAAGCGGCAAACATTAATGGGAATTCGATGAATGTGGGGCCAAGATATGACCATACATCACCTTTTGACTTTGTTGGGCACGGGAACTTGTTTGAGTCTTGCGTAGCCGATGCGTCTATCTCGTCGTTTAGTAGTGCCGAGTCTAATGCGCAACACCCAAACGAGGCTCTCGTGGATGACTCGTCTTGGTTTCCTGAAAACTTCCATTTGGGTCACCTCACACCGGACTTCATTTACAACAATCCGGGTACCCTTATATCCAATTACTTTTAGGCTCCGTTTGGTACACAGAATTAAAACCATGAATTTGGAACTGGAGACAACAATTCCAGTTCAGCTGCTTGGTAGCACAAAATATGTGGATTTGGAATTGGTAGTGTCAAAAATGAATTGGAATTGGAGAATTCAATTCCATCATAATCAATTCCATAGAATTTCAATTTCCAATTCAATTCCAATTCCGTCAATTCCGTATACCAAATGAAGCCTTGGGCCCCGTTTGGTACATGGAATTCAAACTATGGAATTGGAATTACGGACTTCAATTCCAATTGTGGTGTTTGGTAGCACAAAAATTATGTGAATTTGGAATTGATAGTGCAAAAAATGAATTGGAATTGGCAGAATTCAATTCTATGGAATTGGCAGAATTCAATTCTATGGAATTGAATCCCATGGAATCTCAATTCCAATTTAATTCCAATTCCATCAATTCCGTATACCAAACGAAGCCTTATTATTTGCAAATGTGTTGGTGTATAAGACATTTCTTTGACCTACAACCACAAGCTTTATCGTGTTTGGTTTTTTGAACTTTTGGTTGAATTAGTTTTTTGCTCATCGTATTTACATCTTATACACACTATAGATTTACTAGAGAGCTACTCGGGGCCTCCTTTTCTTGCCAACGATACAAGCAACTTGCACGATTCATATGGCGCAGGTGAGGGCACCCTTGTAATTTTACAATTGCTTTTTTTTTGTTTCGTCTTTTTAGGGCTTGTTTGGTTGGCGTGTTTTAGAGGGGAGGATTATTTCTTCTTATAACTAATCTGTATTTGTTTAGCCCCTCCAACCAAACAAGGTCTTAGGCTTATTGCTCAAAGCCTCAAACTTAATTTCTTCTTGGATATGATCAGGGGACATTGAAAGGTTCAACAATTCATCAGGCTTGACGCATGAAGAGTTTTAGCCGTGACTGATCTTAAGGTAATGCCCGTTTTGGTTTTGACTGAATTTATTTTCAATTCAATATATTTAAAAATTGCTGTAGAATTAAAAAATAAAAATTATTTTCCCTCTATTCTCTAACGCCGTTTTTTATCTTACCACTTTCTTTTTTGGGCAGCCCTCATTAATCATCTCATTCTCTTCTAAAGAAAAAAATGTTTGGTTTATATCATATTAAAAACATAGAAGAGAATAAGATAAATTATCCCATTTGTCCCATAAAAGTTCTCCTGCTCTCATTTTTCATCCGTTTCAAAACATTTTCTTCACTTTTTTTTATCTTTCCCTTTAGAAGAGAATATGTTGTCCAGAAAACCCATCTTTTAAACAAATTCTAACCACTCAATTTTCACAATTAAACATTTTTCAACAATTTATTTAATCTCCGTGATGTCAAAGCTCTTAGAATATAAGATACATTTCCTGGGTCACAACCACAAGTTTGAGCTTTTGGTTGAATTGGTTCTTTGACATGACATCGGAGCCTTGTTGACTAAGAAGTCACGGGTTCAAAACTCAGCGCTACCCAATTTTAAAAAATTAAAGTTTCGCGTGCAATGCTCGAAAAAAGACTACGCCTGCTTGTGAGAGGGCGTGTTAGAATATAAGAAACATTTCACGGGCCACAACTACAAGCTTGAGCTTTTGGTTGAATTGATTCTTTGACAAAAGCGAGTAAATTAATTTGGGACGGAGGGAGTGAATTGTTTTCCACAACAGACATTCACACAAAAAATTTACACCATAATTTCACATGATTCTCATATCTTTCTAGTAAAATGTTGCTATTTTTGCTATGGTTCTTCCACTTTACTCCCTTGGTGCAGGTAGAATAGGAAGGTAGAAACATGTCTATATCCAGAAGGAATTTGCGCAAGCGCTTGTGGATTGTGTGATAAATAAAAGGGTATATTGGTCCATTGTAGGCTTACCTTAGAGATTTGATACAACCCTAGTAGATTAATGCACAAATAAGTTTTTGTTTTATTACGATGCCGCGAAGCCGGTTCTTTTGACACCGGTCCTTAGTGTCATAATAGGACACTAAATTGCTCATAGGGCTCAGAACCTGGTCCTACCTTCCCTATAAACCCAAACCCCAAATCCGACCCCCAAACCCTAACTTATTTGTTGTAATGGGGGCTGGGATGGAAGCAGGGGTGGGTTTGTAGGGTGTGTTAGGGGTAGGATCATGTCCCGAGTCCTACGGAGCATCGTAGGGCCACAATATTATATTGTAACACCCGATCTGGGTGTCAAAAGAACCGTGGTCTACTATTATTATGATCATCGTCTGTATATACACACACATATATATTGGATGAAGGTTGCTTTAATTTGGAGCATGCTACAACAACGTATTATGAATTCTATATTTTCAGACACTTGAATGTTGTGGGGTGATCCTTCCAAAGGACACTTGGCTAAATAATTAATAAGTTGGGGTTTTGTTAAATGAATTGTGACCTAATAAATCAATGTCTCTTGGTTAAAACAAACGGTCTCAAGCTCAGCGCGCACAATTTTATTAATTTGTTTGTCTTAGAGCACACCCAGTGGGGGCTTGGATCTTCTGTCTCAATTTCTTATCCCACCACTTACATTTTGCCACATGATCTGCCCCCACTTCTAAACTCATCTTTGAAGGGTGGTGGGATAGGACGATATGGGTAGGTGGTGGGTTTAGAGGTGGGGTAGATTCTGTGGTAAGATAAGATGTGAGTGGTGGGATAGGGAGGGACAAAGGATCCAAACTCGTCAAATGGTGAGACTCGAATGGATCCCAAGAAAAGCTTTCATGCCACCTCATAAAAATAGAGATTTAAAATTATTCACTCCAACACTCGGTCCCTCTATTTCAAGTCTAAACTTTAGGTAAAATACAATACTTAATTACAAAAGATCATATACGAATATAAAAAATAAAAAATAAAAAGTCTCTTGGGATCAATTCATCTCCAATGCAAAAAATTTAAAGTGGGACGCAACCTATGAGAGAGAAAGGGACTTGTGACTCTTTATGCAATGAATTTGTAGACCTTAGTGTATAAAAACATCATGGATGAATTAAGCTCTTTGGAAAAAATAAAAGATTATCATGTTGGTCATTTAAAAGTGTGAGAATATTCATATTTCACATGCAGACTTTAAGATCATGGAAGCACAACTCATGACTAAATACCGTGTGGTTGAGTAATTAATTGTGACTACCGAATGAGATGTTACATATTAAATCTCAGCGGGAGTATTGACTTTTTATATTTTAGTAGGTTGAGAATATATATATATATATATATATATATATATATATATATATATATATATATATATATATATATATATANGCCGTTTTGATGTCCGCGACCTCGCCCCTGATTTCCGCCGCCACGGCCATGGCCTCGTCCGTAGCCTCCACATTGACCGGGATTGCCGTCACCATAGCCCGTGCCGCCATGTTGTCCGCCATAGCCGCCGATAGTACCGCCGTGGTAGCCGCCGCCAGCACGGTTCGTGAGAAGAGCCGTGGTGCCCGAGTCAGTGGGACTCGTCCGTTGTCGATCCAGAAGCATGAGGGCAGAACGGACCTGCAGAAACGTGGGCATGGGATCCTGAAATTGCATGAAAGATGTTTGTGCCTGAAAATCTGCACGAAGACCACGAAGCATTTGGAGAACAAGTTGGTGCTGGGAGACTGGTGCATCGACATCGTCCAGCCAGTCCGCAAGATTATGCAATTGTTGGCAATAAACCGCCATGGTGGAGTTGCCTTTGATGGTCGTGCGAAATTCATGCTCTAGCTGCATGGCCCTGGCATTTTTGTTGTCGTGGAACAAGTCATGGACGACTTTCCAGAGAGCAGAGGCAGTAGAAACAGAGGAGATTACCCGATCTGAGACCTCATCGGTGATGTTAGAGAGAATCCAACCCTGGAGGAGAGCGTCGAGTTGGAACCATGTGTCGTCGTCATCGGAGATGGGGACGACGGAGCCATCGAGGTAGCCCTGGAGGTTAAAACGCCGAACAAGAAGGAGAAAAAGTCGGCTCCACTTTTTGTAATTGGGCTGAGAGAGACTGAGTTGAACGGGGACATGGAGTTTCACATTAGAGACTGTTGCGAAAGCAAGATGAGGAGGTTTGGGGGAGGTATTTTGAGAGGTGACTTCACTGGCTTTGGCCATGATTGTGAGAGAGGGGAGAGATGGCTGCCGGCGAGAGGAAGTGACGGCGGTAGGAGGGGCTACCGCAGGTGGGGCGGCGGCTCGGGCTGAGAGAGGGAGAGAAGAGGGGAGAGAATTAGGGTTTTGGTAATTTAGGCTCCGATACCATGTAGAAAGATTAATTTCCTTGATTGAATATGTGGGAGTACATGTGTTTATATATACATGGGATTCCTATTCCTATACAAGGTAGGAGAGAATAATAGGAAACAATATATTACATTAAATATAGAATATATTTAACAATAATGACCCTGAATTTGTTACTGCGTATAGTATGTGATTGAAGATGTTGAAAATCCTATTGCGATCAATGACATTGGGTCGAGCTGAGAAGTCAAGAAATGAGAAGCATCCATAATAATACTCCCTCCGTCCCATATCTTTGTTCCCGTTGCGCAAAACGAAGAAAAACCTCAAATTTTTCTAATCTATTTCATTTAAATATTGGTATATATTGAAATAAGAGGAATTTACCTAAATAGGACTAAAATATAATGATTTTCTCAATATAGAATCATATGTTTTTATTTCTCAATGTAGGACCATTTGTCATTATCCATTAGTCATTACTCAAGTAAATATCCACCATCAATGGACATTATTTCTTCCACTAGACATTATTAAGTACTATTTAGGGAATAAAAAAGTTCAAGTTTTACATTGAGAAATGACATATGTTTTAGTCCTATTTGGTGTAAATTTGACTTCTTTTTGTTATTCCAAATCGCTAACAACTTATCTCCAAAAGAAGCTAGAATCTTAAAGCTACACATAATAGCATGCGCGATTTTGTTAGTAAAGACGTGATTATGCTACCAAGACGATTCAAACACATAAGTAAAAAATCTTGTCACTACAACCTCGTGGAAAACAATCTTACAATCGTAAATTAATGGGGAATAAAATTACACTCATAAAAATGTTTTATAGTAATGTACTTAAAATCAATGAAACTCAAGACCAATATATAGCGGGAAGCAACAACCATCACTATACAAGAGTAGGGTGATCTGGGGGCGTCCCTGTTATTCACCAGGAAAACAAATACCTACACTAACAAATGGGTGTAGATGAGTTCTCTATCATCATATTATATACTCACCTTTGTTTGAAAAATAGTTTCATATCTATTTTTTGTACATCCCACAAAACACTTATACTCTACCTAAAATGTCTAAAATACTCCCAAAATAATTTTTGACCGTAATAAAAAAGAAATAAAGTGTATTTTAGACATTTTAGGTGAAGAAATTTTTTTGTGGGATGCGCAAAAGATGGAGGTGAAGTTGTTTCTTCAAACGGAGTGAGTATAATATAGTAATAATTAGCGGATCCCAAGATGCCGTAGTGAAATTAATTAATGATCAAAGGAGGGCATTGTAAAGTAGAAGGTTCCAAGTATCTGGCAAGCCAGGGAGGCACCAATGGCTGCAATCCATGGTGCCATGGTCGCTATAAGTGGTTGGATGAGCGTCCTTTCTGTCTTGCGATAGATCCGTGATGTCGAGGAGATAAACTGGCTTCTTTAGCCTCTTGAATACTCTTTGCATCACCATCAAGGCCTCCGATGAGATATCCGATAGGTAAGTCTGCTCATTATAAAGAGTGGGTTCGACCTCCCCTTCGCACGACTTTGATGGCTTACCCCATTCACTCCCACTATTTACACAACCAATAGATCAGCTAGGAAAAGTTTTGAATTCTAATAATAAGGTGATGGAGAAAGGAAAAGTGTTTTTAGGTGTGCTTAGCTTACTCATAGTGGGAAGGGGAAATCCCTTGGAAGAAGACCTTGGGTTTGGATGGACCACGGACGTGGCGATTGACCCATCTAGCCCAGGTCGTCATCCCGTGGTAGAACGCAACCACGCGGTTCATGTCTTTGTACAACTTTCCTCTTAGTTGCATGTAATCCCACCTGCAATGCATCATAGAAACAAATAAATACATTTTATATTGCATATAAGAAGGGGGTCGAATTGAGTTGGATTAGAAGTGGGTTCAATTATTATTCATACGGTTGGGAGGACTTGGTGTGAGTCCACCAATGCCATGAGTTGAAAATCAAGACGTCCATTCTTCTCCATGCTCTACTGCCATTGGTCATGGAGTCCAACACAAGAACGGTGTGGCCTGTCTTGGTCTTGACCATGTCAACCAGGAGTGGTGTGCGATACATCACCAATTGAACATTGTAGTTCTGCCACCCAAAACTCATTAGGGACCAATGAACCATTGCATTGCAATAGAAAAGTTGTGAGGTTAACCAAAGCTTATCCAACCTAAGTCTATGTGGTATGGAGGGTGCGGGAGAGGCGTGACCGCCTACGCGGTGGGGTGACCACGCCGGTGGGGCACGACCGGGTTGGGGTGACGACAATCGCTGAGAGAGGACGGGGGAGGGTTTTCTTTTCTATTTATTTCTTTTCAAATTCTAACCAATCAAAATTTTACAAATCTCCACACTCATCACTCTCAATCACCCCCTTCACCCCTCCGCATACCACACAGCCTAATACAGAGTGCTTCGTGAAAGGTAGTGTGATTTGACAAATTATTATGACTAGAGTAGATTTAGAGCTTGTTCTTTTCAACTTACTTTTATTAATTACTTGTTACTCTGTACTTGTTTTTAATGGGTCCAGATCAAATTAAACCTAACTAAAAACAAATTTAAATACAACTAGAATCATATCAGATCTTAATAATATTAAATCTGATACAATCAATCAATCAGATTAGACGAGGAAAAGAAAGGATATAGCAGCAAGCTCTATAAAAAATATGAATGTGTGACCAAAATATCCATATTTACCATAAATAACCAAATGGAATATCAAGCATTGTCCCCACCTCGAGGCTCCAACCACCACATTACGCACCACTAACACCTGCTTCTTTGTCTATCGTTCTATCAAATATCAATGAAAGTGTCCCTCTTTTTATGTGAAAAGTTTGTCTTTTTTTCGTTCTCAAATTAAACTCAATAAATATAATATTAAAAAAGACTATGAAAATCAATATACTTATATACAATATCATATTATCACAATACAATAATTATATTTTTTTAGATAAAAAGATCGCACTCCTTTTGAAGAAAAGACTCCGTTTTGTTCCTATTTTAATTGATACTCCCTCCGTTCCTTTAAACACTTCCACTTTTGACTTTTGGCAAAAATAAGGAAAGTGTAATTTTGGTTGACTTTCTAATTTTGCCCCTGATGTGATGGGTAAAAGTAAGATATGATAGTTTGGTTATTAGGGAAAAAGTATGATGTGATAGGTAGGGTATGAAAAAGTAAGGGTAAAAGTGGTTTTTTAATAGAAAGTGGAAGTGTTTTAGGGAATTCAAAAAAAACGAAAGGGGAAGGGTTTTGTGGAACGGAGGGAGTATATTCTTTCTCAACCTACCAAAATACCAAAAGTAAACACTGGCACTAGACGTCTCATTTGAGAGAATCAGAGTTATGCTGCTGGACTTTGAGCTAAGACATTAGTTCATAGTTCTCTCGTCTTGAAATATTTCTCTAGGTTTAACTTTTTATTGTCAATGAAGATCGACAATTTACTAATAATTGAATAAAAATTACATGATATATAAATTACATATAAAAGTATTTAAAAATACTTTATAAAACAAATCTTATAAATTATTCTTGTATCAATATCTAATATAAATATTATTTTATTAATAGTCAAATTTTATTAATTCTAAATGTGAAAATTCAAAATGGGATAAATATTATGGGTTGGAGGTAGTATAAGAATGGATGTATCTTTTCACATAAAAAGTAATCAAACAATAAATGGAATAAATATTTATAATAACATTATAAAGTATTTATTTCATTTTTTCAAGAAATAAAAACAATTTGTAAACTATTATTTAAAAAAAACAATTAATTGACCTATGAAGAGAGTACAAGCACATAAATTATTAGATGGACTTAAAAAATTGGCATTCACTTAAGGCCCAATATTAAAGTTTACTCCCTCCGTTCCGGAATATTTGTCCAGTTTTAAATTTTATAGGTCAAAATCTATAAACTTTGATCACAAATTAAATAAAAAGGATATTAGACATATTGACACAAAAATGGTTTTATTAAACTTATTATATAAATCATTTTCAAAATATTATTTTATCTAATTAAAATATAATTTTGTTTAGTTATAGGCTAAAGATTGAAAATGATTGACTGAAAAAAGTCAAAACTGAACAAATACTCTGGGACGGAGGTAATATTAAACAATACAACTCCATAACAATGGATCCAGGAATAATACAATGCACATTGAATTATATTCCAATGTTTTAATCTCCACAAAGATAATTATTTGGGAGCAATTTTTTTTCCACTCTTTAAATTATGAATAGTTTTTCTAAAACACATTAATATAGTTAGAAACGGATTTAATACTCAATGAAAAGATTGGTTTGACCGCTTGAAATTATTATATGCACTCCGAATTTTCAAAAAATGAAGCACGTTTTGGGGACAATGTCGTCCTCCACAAATGGGTTGTCAAAAGTCGTGCTTACCTGCCTCCCACTAATTTCGCATATAATATTCCTCATGTTTTCCCTCTAACTCAATTATGTCGGGATGTGACTCATCTTTTTTTAAAAAAAATACTTGTTTCATTTTCCGTAATGTATAAAATATTTTGGGAATGAGATCTCATGTCAATGCAGGGGTAAGAAATTTGATTAATTTAATAAGAAATTTCTTTGGATAAGAGTAAAAACGGTATACAAATACTAATAAATGAGTCTTAAGGATTTTAAGACAAAAATAGGAGTATAATAATACTCCCTCCGTCCCGCTATATTTGTCCATTTTTTACTTTTAGAACTGTTCATCTAAGCACTTTGACTCATCAAATTCTCTCAATATGTAAGCCTAAATATAGTCATGTGTGATCTTGTTTGATTTGTCTTAACATATATATTATTAATATATAATTTCTATAATTTTTTAATATACAAATTACAAGATAAAATTGATTAAAGAAGTGTATTGGATGGTGTGTAAAAATGAAAGTGGACAAATACTCTGGGACGGAGGGAGTAGTATGATGTAAGAGTACGTGTTGGTAGTGTATGTGATGCAAAATTGATAATAGTGTAATATATCAGTGTGATTATTAGTTAATCATCGGAGGTCCGCGGTGACACTCTGGTGGCCAGCAGCGACGGATGGCAATGTGGCAGTGATAGTGTGGCAGTTACAATGTGACAATGTGATGAGTGTGACACTGTGACAGTGTAACAATGACAGTGTGAACTCTTATAACTTTGATCTCAAAAAACTTATGGCTTCTATTTTGGTATTTTCATAGATTTTTATTCCGACTAAAGCTCTATTTAATTGATAATGAGTTTATTACTTGTCCATCTATACTAGTCAACTTCCCTAAAAATGCACTAGTAGTATTCTTTTCTTAAACGAAACTCAAAGTCGTTTTATTTCATTACATATTTGTGACTTATGGGCTGCAGTAGTGCCAGCGCAGCCTCGCCAACTTTTTGGAGCCTCCAAAAAAGACGCTAATTTGTTACCCCTCATGTTTATTCTATGAATTAATTAATGAATGCTACAAGGTGAATGTTCAATCAATAATCAAAATTCACTTCAATATATGTTGAGTATAGATGATCTATTTGTATTAAAAAAATGTAATTTTTAAACTTACTAAGTATCAATTTTTCTTTGAATTTGTGACTATCTATTTATTCCATCACAAAAATATACTACGAAATAACGTTTTAATTTAAAATGTTATTTTTAAAAAATGGATAAAACCCTTTTATAATCTAAAGTTCAAAATCGATATTTGGTGACCATTTAACCCACTTTGGTGACCTTATCATAACAAATTGGAAATATCTTTTTGTGGGGGTCATGGTATACTCCAATTCCATTTTTGTTGAAAAAAATTGAAGAATAAAGCTACTTGTATATCAAAGTGTTATACCTTAGATTGTAAACTACCGGTATGCACCGATATTTTAATAGTCTACATTGGCATAAAATATTAATGTAATTTTTTTTATCACGCTAGCAGTATTTTGTGGCAGTATGAACCATCAGAGTATCGATATATACTTGTGATATACTCCGTACAACTTTGGGACACAACCCTTAGTGTACACAGTACACCTGGTATGGTGGAAAACTAAAAAAAATTATCCCATTGGTCTAGCTTAGCAAGGTCAGAACAATAAGCTAGCTCCCACCTCCCCCAAAGCAGGAAGGGGGACAAGGACCAGACATTTATGCATGCCCTAAACCAACAAAAATCACAAATCAAGTTTCCCAAATTAATTTTATATCCTTCCTCCTAAACCTAATTTCTCATTCCAGTTTACGAAGTTTGACCAACTTTATTTTTCAACTTAATTTTTTTGAATTATAAATGTGAAATTTTTAATCAAAATTTATGTATTTTAAAACTACATCTAAAATTTTGCAAAGTGTGGAATCACTCACCGAGAAAGTAATGTTTTTGATGCCATTTATGTACGTATATTGGTAGAGGGCGCCACTTTCACCGGCGGATGAATGAACCAAGCATCCCAACGATTCCCACATGTTCAAACTCAGTGAGTCGCCAACGAACATAATCTTCTTCCCCCTGTTCTTCTTCAAGAACGCCCGCCCGTTGAACCTGCTCGGGCCGGATCAACACCGAGTTAAAGAAAAAAAAAGAACCAACCCAACCAAAAGCTTATAAAAAAGAAAAAGATTCGAAGCGGTTTAATATTATCACCTTTGAAGGTTACAAGAAGATGGCTGCCACCGGTACTTGAGGTAGTCGGAATCGGGGCGCCCGTACTTCTTGCAATTGAACTCATTGTCTATGAAGGGGCACTTTGAGAAATCATAGAGAGGGTAAGAGGGATCTTTGACCCATTGTCCTCTGAAAATATTGCAGTACTGTTTTTCTTTTATTATTGCCTCTTCATCTGCTGGGCT
Source organism: Cuscuta campestris (assembly GCA_900332095.2). Lineage (NCBI taxonomy): Eukaryota > Viridiplantae > Streptophyta > Magnoliopsida > Solanales > Convolvulaceae > Cuscuta > Cuscuta campestris. The sequence continues at coordinate 717,448 of OOIL02000404.1, read as the reverse complement.
GCTGCTGGTTTGATGGAATGAGAAGAGGGAGAAGAAGAAGAAGAAGGAGAAGAACAGAGCTCTGCCCATTTTGAAAGGGGGAGTATTATTATTGCTGAATCCGAATCTCATTCCAAGTAAAGGACAAGGAATGGAGATCAAGGATTGCCTGCTCTCCTACCAGCTGACTATATACGGAGTATAATGTACTGTCACTTTGAATTTTCAGGCTCACCTTTTGAAAAAAATACTCCCTCAGTCCCACTATATTCGTTCACTTTTGACTTTTGGAACTATTCATCTAAGCATTTTGACTCATCAAATTCTCTCAATGTGTAAGCCTAAATATAGTCATGTGTGATCTTGTTTGATTTGTCCTAACATATAGATTATTAATATATAATTTCTATAATTTTTTAATATACAAATTTCAAGATAAAATAGATTAAAGAAGTGTATTGGATGGTGTGTAAAAATGAAAGTGGACAAATACTCTGGGACGGAGGTAGTAAATTGTAAGGAGTAATAATATCTCCTCACTTGTCAAAACATTAGTGATTTATTAGGAATAATATGAAAATTATCCTGAGTAATCTCAACTTTAGCCGGTTCTTTAAAAATAGTCATACATTTCACTGCTAAAATTTGCGAGTTTTGGGTCGATGTTAAGTTGTTCAAGACGTGTTAACGAAAACGGATGTTTTGCACAAAAAAATGAAAGTTGAGATCATTTTTGATGAATTTTCTTTTTTTATTTGTTTTTCTAAAAATTTCATTTAAATTTTTAAAATTACTTTCTTCCTCAATCATTTCTTTTTCTTTTTCTAAAGATTAGCTTTACTTTATAAAAAAATTAAAAAATAGATAGAAAAACAACAAAAATGATAAAAATAACTAAAGTGATACAAAGTTGATAAAATAAATAGGATAATCAATACAAACTAAATCGAAAATGGAAAGAAATAAAATAAAAATATACGTTGCAGTGAGTTTTAATGTTTAACGCACTATACAAAGTATTAATGTATCACTTCTTATTTTTTAGGAAAAAAAATTAAGAATAATTTCAACATTACGTATTTTTTCAAAAAATAAGAAGAAAAAGTACATTAATACTCTCTAGAGTGCGTAAAATGTTAGAACCACAACTCAATATATATTTATTTTCTTTCTTACCAGTTTCAGTTCAATTCATATTCATTACCTTATTTATTTCATTAACTTTACATAGTTTTATTTAATTTTCTCATTTTCGTTATTTTTATATCTCTCATTTATTTTTTAAGGTAAGACTAATCTCTAAAAAAGAAAAGGAAATGGAGGTAGAAAGACATTTTAAAATTTTAAATGAAAATTTCAAACATAAAAAATAAAAAACAAAAATTCATAAAAAATTATCTGAACTTTCATTTTGTTGCGCAAAAGAGGCATTTATGTTAACTCACCGTTAGCAACTTAACGGTGACCCAAATTTCCCAAAGTTCAGTAAAGTTGATATTATTACGCATCACAGTGAAAGGTGAAATTATTTTTAAAAGACCGGGTACGGTTGGGATTATTCTAGATAATTTTTCCGGAATAATAAATGCATCACGAAATAGAATGTTACTCCCTCTGTACTATAATGTTCTTATTTATGAGACAAAGAGTGTAGTAGTGAATTCTGATTAAAATAAATTTAATTTTATAAAAGAGTATATAATTTTATAAAATTTCATTAAGTTTTTACCTAATTGCATTCAATATCAATGAACTCGAGCATTTCTTAGGCATAAAATAAAATGAATTTCACTAAATGTTTACTTTAGTATAATTAATTTTCATATCATTGGACTCAATAAGATTTGATTGGAACATAACACTATTCCAAGCAAAATATCCAAAACCAAAATATATCTAAACTAAAATATATCCGAAACTAAATTGATTTATATCAGAAATTTATTTGAATTGATCTGGAATTGAACGAAAATGAAAAATGTATGGAACTAAATTAAATTTGAACCTTTTTATTCTCCAAGCTATTTTTATGGAACCAAAATTTATGTTCTCCAAGTTATCTTAGCTGCCACATCATGCATCTTGGCTTTGGCATTCTCATGTCTTGACAACCTCGACCCTATCTCGTCCCCTTGGTCTGGGATCTCCACATCATACGGTTGATCGGCGTTCTAGGAAAAAGTGGTCAGGTCGTCATCTTGGGCTGAACATTCTAGTCCCCACGGGACTTGCTCGAGCCTGTCTGCTCGTTGTACTTCCTGATTCGCTCAATCTCAGCTTCAATCTCATCAAGACTTTGAAAGTACGCCAACCGCTATGCCTTGAATTCCTCCCAATATAGTATTCTAGTGAGGGCTTGTGGGTCTGCAACTCCTTTTGTACAGTCAATGGATCATTTCGGATCAGCACGGTGGACAGGCCCGACATCCGATCCTATTTGTCCAAAACGTGGGATAAGAGCAACACTATGTTCTTCATGGTTGCCTCCATTGGGGTTGGCTGAGCGACTAGTTCTCCCCGATCCCTTCTATAGAGAGAGGCGGTACAACGACTAATGATTTGGTCGTCGTTGCGTTTGCCTTAATGTTGTTCTTGGTCTTTCTTCCTACTATGCTTAAAACCACGCATGAATATTTTTACTCGTCTCTCAATACAAGCACTAATGGTAAAATTTAATTCCACTCACTATTAAACTCACACAAATATTCGAGTAATTACGAAAATAATATTGAGTAAGAGACAATTAAGAATATTAAACCTTAAAAATTGAAAGAAAAGAACTCTCTCCAATTGAACGCCTTGGGGTATTTATAGCTCACTAAGCTTCCTGATCGTATTAGACTTCTCTTAGTAAACTTAGGTAAACCTTTCCCTAAGTATCTAACCCAAGTCGCACTCACCCGAGCCCATTAAGCGTACCTCTCGGCCTAGATAGGTTCAATGTTAGAAATTTGTTTAGAGGCTCATTGCTGCGAAGCAGCGTTGACTATGCGTTGAATGAAGAAACAGATAAATTATGACTTGATAGTTTAACGAATCGCTTAAATGCTTTCAGATCAAAGTTATTTCGGGGTATACTAAAATATTTTAATTGGATAAGGCGTTAATCAGGAAAAAGCACTTTGAATTCCACTCTTAACCATGCCTTTGAGACTCAATTTATTGAGTTGAAAATTGGAGATCGGATATGAACGTTCGTGTAAAGATGCAAATGTTCGCGCGTAGAGATAAACATGAAAGTCCTATGAACGTTCGCTTAAAAGTAAAACATTCGCGTGGAGAGTTTTGTGCGATTTATGGCCAATTTTTATGTTTGATCCGTACATCCGAATCTTTAAGGTATTGGATTTCGTTCTAGGTTATTTGCCCCTTGGACCCTGCCAGGGGCTGCCGCCCCTTCGACACCGCTACTGGAGGCTGTCGCCCCCGGACCCCTGCTATGAATTAGTAATATCGTTGAACGAGTGTGCACTCCCAACCTCCTAACTCGTTTGACAACGTCTATTCAAATTCTTATCTGATCTAAGTAAACTCAATCACACAAAATAGCTGATAACACTAAAATCACCAACATTCAACCCATCAATCCACCTTCGGGGCTCGCTCCTCGGGTCTGGGTGTTGGTGCCAGATTAATTAACTAAGATAAATATATTAACTAATTTCATTAATAATTACATCCTGACCCAATTATTAAAAAATTTCCTTGATTTCTTAGGTGGACTTCGGAACCAATATAAGAATATACCTAACTTCATCGTTCAAATTCAATATTTTAAAAACATAACTAAACTTAAGTTAACATTGACATTTTAAAATTAGTTTGTATCATTAACATATTATTAAAATACAAAAACTAATCATTATAGATTGTAGTCAATCAAATTGCATGCCGCAAATTAAATTTTTTAAGTTTTTTTCCATCCATCAAACAATCGATGAATCAAACAATGCAATGATATCGGACTGATATAAGCCGAAATTAAATGCCTTTTGTCAAAGTCCAAACTAACCTACGGGCACACCTCAATATCTCATTGAATTGGTTTAAAGTGGGAAAAATGTTGCGTACAACTGTTAGCCATTGTTATTTGTTAAGGTGAGTTGTAATAATGATTATATTCAATGATTATATTCACAAATTAGAACATATATTCTACAAGTTAAAAATCCAATGACTTGGTGGCTCATGTATTTTTAAAATACTCTTTCTAAATTTTGAATTGAATATTTATCCCTTTGAAAAAATACGCGTAAAGAAATAAAATACCGAATAAACAAAATGGCCTTCATGGTTTGTCACATAATTGACAACGAAATAAAATTCCAAGTTTTCAGTTTATATTATTTAAAAAATTATGTCAAAAATTCTTCAAAAGAAGATGAGACACAAACAATTTATGAAAAATATATAAATAAATAAAAGTTTTCGTGATTTTTAAATTGTCAACTTGTCATTCATTTTGGGACAATGGAGTATTTAAGAATAAGGATATGAATATCCATTTTGTAACGAAACACTCTAACTGTTGTGTAAGTGCAGGCAATGACACCATATATTCCACCTCACAAATACTTTCACGATCATATAGTCAACACTCTAACTTGTTGACTAAGAGGTCATAGGTTTGAAACTCAACGCCACCCAATTTTTAAAAAATTAAGATTTTACGTGCAAGGCTCGAAAAAGACTACGCCTGCACATGAGGGGACGTGTTAAAATATAAGAAACATTTCTTGGGCCACAACCATAAGCTTGAGCTTTTAGTTGAGTTGGTTCCTTGACACGGTCCTCGGTCTATTTCAATTATATGGACCTTACTGACGCAGATTCTTTAGTATAAGACTATAAGTAATAGGATTAGAATCAGATTAGGATTAGAAGATTAGGATTAAAATTAGGATTAGGATTAACAAATTAAGATTAAGCACATAAGCGTGGGTGAAACGGACATTTTTCTTCATTAGCTTTTGAGTCCAACAATTTTGTAAGAAGGTCCGGAAATTAAGCGCGTAGACCTTGAGTACACGGAATTATCACTCATATCACATTTAATTTGCGCGATATCAGCGAAACCAAACCCCAAGTATTCAGAGCGTAAGCAAAATTTTGTAGCCAATTACGGAGTATAAGAGTTAATGTTAATCATTTGTCATCTCGATTTTCTCATGCCCGGTAAAAAAAAATTCAAACTCAAACATGTACTCACCATAAATTACTCTAGTCGACTAGTCTAAATAAATTTTAAATAAAACGTAATTTTCAATTTATAACACTTTCTATAATCTACCTTTCTTACCTACGCACATACATTGCGCGTGATTATTTTTAGAAATAATCTGAATATATGTTAATTATTTTAAGAATATAATATTTGAATAGACTAATAATCTCGTATAGGTAAATTCTTTTGTGATCGTTAACTCTACACTCAATTTCTTAACTTTAATATGGAGTACAAGATAGAGTGATATGTATTGGTTTTGTAAAAAATAAAAAGATCCAACTATAAGCTAATGTGAAACAAGTGAGAAGGTCAACATTTCATATGTGGAGCTTAGTATCACAATAGCAAAACTCATTTCTAGAATATTTTTGTAACTAAAATAATATACTTCATCCATTCTAAAATGATATTCATATTTGAACAATGTGTAAAATCTTGTGATTTTTAATAATTTTATTTATAAATTGATATAGAAATAAAAAAATAAAAAAATTACATAAAAAATTCTACAATACAAGATGTATCAAAAATATTTTATTTTATCAAATGATCTATGAAAAACAAGAAAACAAATAGAAGTTATATATCGAGAGTCAGACAAGAGGTTGTGGGAGCAAAAAAGTAAATCATTCTCGGAGGGATGAGCTAGGATTAAATATGTATTTGGGGAAAAAAACAAATCCCTCTAAATTAAAAACCAAAAAGTAAGAGGTACTAGCTATGGTTGAACAAATACTTAACTGATCTTGAAATTTCTTGAAAAAAATCAAGGAATTTGAACTAAAAAAAATGCCGTAAAAAAACCTAATGATACCAAACTAATCATTCAGTTCGGTATTTAGAAATGGTACAAGGTAACTTTTCATACAAAAAGTTCCAAACTGGACATATATACTAATATATTTTAAATTATAATAACTTTTTTATATTTCCTCATTAAGTAATACGGAGTATAAAGTAAGTTACGTAAGCAATTCTTGCATTAAATTATTTATGTTCTAGTTATTTATATATGTTCAAATATACTTTTGATTTTTGAAAATAAAGAACTTTGTTACTCCCTTTGTCCCAAAATATAAGCAACATTTCGAACGATGTGTAAAATATCATCTATTTTAAAATCATTTTATTTATAAATTAGTAGAGAAATAGTCACTCCAATTAAACTAGAATATATAACAATACATACTTCGTATTGGTCGTTTAGCTTGTGTTCCATCCACATATCAATTATTCCATATTTATTGTCATAATTTTTTTAATACTATTGACTCAGATATTTACAATGTCAAGTATTTTATTGCAAGTTGTCGTTTGTCTAAAGAAACAAATGACTCATGACTTTGTCAGCTTTCTCATCCGACGCCTACATAATATTTGTTCATGAAACTACAAAAAAAGGGACTACGGTAAACAAGTATAATTTATAATGAAGGGAAAATATATGAGTCACTTGGGGTAGAACGAGAATGCTTCTGAAGAGAAAATACTTTGTGTTTTTGTATGAGTTTATATGCATATAAACTTCATACTTCGTATTTTTTTAGTGTTATTGATTCTATTTTAATATAATTATCGTTCATATTTTATAATCAAATGGCGTATAGGAAGCCGGAAGCCAATGCATCCCTATCTATTGGGAATCAATAGTGGGAATCGATGACCTCAGAATAACCCAACACTCTTAGAGTGGTGGTGCCAACACTCTAAGAAGAAGCTGTATGGTTAACTCAAACTTGTACACTCTAAGAAGCTGTATGGTTTACTCAAACTTGTTCTACGCAGTAGGATTCTGTGGTGTTTATGGAAGGGTTACAAACTTACAATCGAGTGATTCACTCGGAGTCGAGCACAAGAAGATGGATATCTCATATGTTAGCCATTTGACTCACAATTGGGAAATGGGCAAGTAAAAAAGGCAAGAAAAATCACTATGCCTAAGGACATTGACGAGAGTCACTTGTTATATAAACGGTAGACATTTTCGGTTGAATTTATTGCCTTATTTTGTCAAGTATGGGCTAGACAGAGTATCTAAACATCATTTTCATATAGTAGCCATTCTTAACTCTTCTGTCTCATAATGACAAACATGATCCAAAATAAATAATGTTCGTAGTCTAAAAAATGAACTACAAATGAGAAATAGAAAAATGTGAATAGAATTCGGATGGCTCACACCACAACATACAGAACAATTATAGTGCAAGCGAACCTAATAGAATTGAGAACCTAATATATCGCCCCGTGAATCACAAATACCACAAATAATGGGTGAAAAAATAATCACCAATCCATGGCCTGCCCCTGCTTAGTGTGATGGTTTTCAAGACTGGCGCAACTCCGGACGAACAAAATCAGCATCTGGGGGAACGGATATATCCACGGTGGGTCTCAACCGGGCACAAACTTGGATCGCTCCATGGACGGGGTCTGAGAGGAAACTGCCGATGAGATCTCTGTTGATAGGGGCACCCTCATCTACCCCCACAAGAGCCTGCTGTGTGAGGATGTAATCGAAGCGTGGGGCCCACTTCCTTGATCCCAGGCGAGCCGTTGTTGAGCAGTTGTCAACCATGAATGAGACTCCGCGTGCATGCATGAACGGATTCAGAGAATCAACGGACTCTATCACGCTCTCATTTATAATCTCCGAGTACGAGTGCCCTTTCTTCCTCAGAATCTCAATCTTTTCATAGTTGCCAAAAACAGAGGTCAAAGGGGAAATATTGAGCATCAGTCTTGTAATGATTCAGAAAGAATAAGACCCTTTTCTTTGGTATTAATGGTAGGAGATTATATATACTGCCAAGAATACCCATAATAAATACTAATGTCTAATTGATTAGACTGCTAGGGAGGTGTTTGTCTCAACTTATTTTTAGTTCAGTAGTTTGGTACTTTAGTTCGGTTTATATTTCAGTCTAAAAGAACAAACCCTAGATTACAAGAATGACAAACTATTGCGGGTGGGGGGGGGGCTAAGAGTGCAATTTTCCCATCAGGCTTTTCTATAGGCATCCTTTTCTTTTATAACTGCGTAATTGCGTATGATGAAAGTATAATTAACTTTGGAAGATAAACAAATAGAACTCACTTGGGCCATCATCAATGCCACAAAGACACCGGCAGTGAAAGGATATAGAGGACCAAGATCGCCAGCTGGTCGAACTGCTCGGACACGCTGACCAACTTTCCACATCCGTGTCTGATCAATTTTGCCCATTGGGAAAGCTGGTAAACCCTCTTTTTCCTGTGTTATCCACCAAGGCAAGATTTTTACATAGCGTGAGAAAGGATAAATCCACTTCACACACCAATGTCAGTGTGCTCAGAAGTACATCATCTACTATCCACCAACCCTTGGGACAGCATATCTAAAGTTTAGTCGCACCACAGAACATGGAAAAACACAACTTACATAGAAGCGACGCCCAGCAAGAACAACACTCCGGATTTCACTACCCGAGGCTACATCTTCATAGCACTCATACAAGATGTCCATGCATGGGTAATATGAAGCACTATATGCCTTTTCAAATTCTCTCTTCCCATCCTCAGTCAATGAGTTGTACACAGCCAACATGCCCTATTGAAAAACAATATCACTATGAACAATGTGTTTCATGGGAAACATCTTAATAGTCTTGAGATAGTATGGGCCAAAGGTTTTTGTTGAAATCAGTAGTATAAACTTAGGATGTGTGTGGATCACAGAATAATAGAATATGTTATGGAAATGAAAAATGATAAGAGAAGTTATTTTCTTATGTTGGGTTTTAATCTTGGGAAATACATTGCAAAATATAATGCGATTAATTTCTCTTTTTAAAAAAATTTAAAATTAATTAACCCATTAAATTAATTGTCTTAGTACTTCTCTACCTTCCTAAGTAAGGAGGGGTATCTACCCTCCTAGACCCCATTCATGGGATCGCTTTGGATTGGTGTTGGTGTACAGTGTACACAAGTTGGTCTGTAAATCATCTTTTGGCAGTATTCTTGTAAAATTGTTACTTTTTGGGAGTAGTATAAGTGAAATTTTCTTAAAATAAAATGAGTTTGAAATATATCTAAAACAATTTAATTGAGTTCGAGTCTATCATTTATTATGCCTCAAATTTTATTTGGTTCTCATTCTCCACCTTTATTATCCTGTAGCCTTCTATGGGTTCCAACTGGACCCTTGATGAATTAAAAGCAACAACCAACCTGGGTTGATATGGTCTTAGAAACAATTCCAGTTATACACTCCACAGTATTCTTATAGGCCAGCTCCTCATCCATTCCATGTTCAGTGTACCTTCTAAAAAGTGATTCCACTATCCCATGAACAGCACCAAGTAAAATACCTATCCAGAGTATGAGGGGAGAAATTTAGACAGTGATGAAAAGTAATACGAGTAGTTCAAATGACTGAGAGAGGAATTCACTAACCTCTTTCCCCAAATATGTCACTTTTGTACTCCTGCTCTAGAGTAGTAGCAAAAGTAAAAGGGGAACCAAGGGCAACTGACCACCCAAGGGCAACATCAGTGGCCCTTCCATCGATATCCTGCATATGACACTAGAGTTAAGGCACATGCCATACAACAAGAAGCCAATGAAGTGAATGAACACATAAGAGGGAGGAGAGAAGTAAACTTCCGAGACCTGGTGGACTGCAAAACTTGAATTAATTCCAGCACCATTGACTTCTTTTCCTTGCACATACAGCCTCCTAACAGATGGGCCCATTCCTTTGGGGCATACAGCAATAACACTAATGTTCTTAGGGAAGTCAAGACCCATTGACTGTAAATGGCCAAGAAGGAATCCGTGTGATAGCCCAAGTATACTATTTTGCTTCATGTGTGAAAATACCTTTTCATAGTTATCAGCCTGCAGTGCATCATACAATTCAGGCATGTCATCTTGAAACAGCAGGATGATATCAGTTATCTTGAAACACGTGCTTAAGTACAAAAATGTCAAAATAGTGAAGTATACAGATTAGTTGTTAGTTGTTACTATTACTTAGAATTAGAGTATTGGCATTAACAAGTACAATGAGTCCAGGACATTCGGCAAAACCATCCTACGTTCAGGACAAACAGTTGAACATGACAGAATAAATATGTGAACAGAAGAAGATAAGTAGAAGTCTGAACCTGAGCCGAATCTGAAATTAACAGCAGCACAAGGTCACTGCCAGAGACAGTCTCCCATATATCCCCTAAGGTTCCATTCTCTTCAGTAAATCCAGCAGCCCTGGCCTCATCACAGGAGGAAGAACCCTTCCTTAAGCCGATCTGCAAAATGAATGGGAATACATAATTAGTGTCAGTGAGTGTGTACACGCGACATCGGTGATAGGAAAAAACAAAATAACAAACTCTTGTTTGTAATCAATTATCAAACAAAGTGAAGCTAATTAAGAACTAAAATTGCAATGTCACATTTTTTGAAAGTGAAGCTTTTAAATTTTCCTGTTAATTCTGAAGTAATTAGAATGTCATTGAACTTATACTTTCCCCATCATTCACTTTATTAAAACTCTCATCTTTCTGATTTTCCCTTGCTTAAAGCACAAAAAGGATAGAAGCATAATCACCTTGACTAAAATATCTGATTTTGCTTCTGCAAGAGAGTCCCTCAAGTTTTGAGCCTGAGCAGGTCCCTGTCATATATGCAAGACCAACAAAAAGATTTAAAGTATCGGGTAGTCCCATTACTCTAAAAAAAACAAGAAAATTCAAAAGCAATGCTGTCCTAAAAACATGGAGACGAAGATTGAAATCAGAGCATACCACTCATTTTGTAACAAATAGTACACAGCAACTTTGACTTAGAGTAATGTTCATACACTAAAAAAAGACCAGAAATACCTTTTTTTACGGATGCTCATAAACTTTTACTTAATTACAGTGAGAGGAAAAGAGTAATAGAACAGCCAATGCATTTTGATGGAGATTTTCCGTATTTGAAATAAGGCACAATGAATGAATGAAAGAAATCTCACCTGTGAACCCCAGCCAATCACTCCAATCTGTTTAATTCCTTTAAATGCATCCGGCAACAGGTTGAACAAATCCCTCCCTCCTCTTACAATGTACTGCATCACCAGCATTTAAAAAATCAGGCCGGGTATTCGTTCCAACATAGACAAATATATAAACACACAGATATACCTCGTCGTGGCCGGCTAGGGTGATTTTCTCCTTGTTAAACACGGAGGTCTCGAAATCTAGGGGAGATGGGGCGGGGATGGTGGCCGGAGCGGAGACCGTATGAGCGGCGAGGGCAGAGCCAAAGGAGGGAAGGGCTCGAGCACGAAGCGGTCTTGATGAAAAGTTGGATGAAGAAATGAATCCGATGCTGCGAGGGACGGCGGATGTTACAGGGTTTAGGGTTTTGGAGGAAGCGGCGGCGGAAGAGGTGGGTATCCAGAAGGTAGTGTGCGCCGCAGCCGCCATTTCGAGGGGGAGATTTCAGAGACGGCAGGAAAGGGGAGATAAACAACAGAGAGCCTCGGACTGTGGCAGCTGAGATTATAGTACTCGGTAGTAGGTACTCCGTATAATACGTATGGTCCCCAGTTATACTAGATCGTTTTATATACTCACTCCCTCCGAATCGTTCGGGATGATTTTTTTTCTTTATTCTTCCAAAATTACCCTCTCCTCCTTCTTTCTTTCTTTTTCTCCCTTTCTTTTCTTCTCTCCTCTTTCCTCCTTTTTTTCTCCTCTGCCGCCCCTTTTTCCTCATCCCCACCCCTTTCTTCTTCCTCCATCTATGCTATTCCTTTCTTCTTCCTCATCCCTGCAATCTTCTTCTTCCTCCTCTCTATAGTCTTTATTCTTCTTTATGTTCCCCTTCTTCTTTCTATTTCATCTTCCTTCTAGATCTAAGCATATGTATGGCGGCGATGGAGATGGGGCGTCCGGCGATGACGAGGTGGCGGCCGGCGATGGCGTCTGCTCTTCTTACTCTCTTTTTTTCTTTTCTTTCTTCTTTTCTGTCCCCCCACCCACCCACCCCCCACCGCGCTATTCATCATCATCATCTTCTTCCTCTAGATCTATGCTAGATCTATGGGGCTGGCAGCGATGGCAGAGGAGGCGGCGGCGACAGTAGAGTAGATGGCAATGGTGAGAGCTAGATTCGGATAGATTTGTATTAGATCTTTTTCTTCTCGTTTTGTTTCCCCTGATTTTTCCCTTCCCTAATTGTGGTGAGTGGCTGAAGAAGAAGATGATGTTGGAAAATTTTAAATAAATTGGACAATTTTAGATATAAATTCGGTAAGGTCCACAAAATTATTTTTCGAAATAATTATGGATGTTTAATCTCGTTAGTAAGACGAACGTCTTGACATATTACACGCCATAAACGGTGCTCGGGTGAATGAGAAATTAATTCTCAAAGTTGAATAAGAAGGAAGAGTAAAAGCCCTTGTCCCACACCGGTTCTTGAACCTTTCATATTCTCATATTTAAACTTAGGCATTGAATTGAGCTTATGAAAGAAACAAGAAGAGGACTCCTCGCGCGCCGCTGCCGCCGTCCGTCCGGCTCGTCACGAAACACACGCGCGCGTCGGGGCGTGGCGAGGCGCGCCGCGTCTGCGGCGTGGCGAGGCGCGCCGCGTCTTCGGCGTGGCGTGGCTAAATTTTTACGAGACCGAATTGAACACGCGTGGACACTTCGTGATTAACGGAGTGTCGTCCAAGAGAAATGCATGCATGGCCGACCGAAGAGTCACCTGAGACTCCTCGGTATTTCCGTCCGGGCTGTCCAGTTAGCCAAGCCTCCTCCTATTTAAGGAGAGGTTGGTCGAGAGATAGAAGCATAGACTTGAAAATCTCTCTCTCTCTCTCTCTCTGCGTTATACAAACTTTCCGACCTAGTCCCTGTTTCCGATCATCTAATCCGGCGATAACTTCCTCTCATTCTCGTTCGCCGGTGCTCTGTTCTACCGCTCTAGACTTAGCACGCTGCGATTTTATCCTCGGAGGAGATTGCCCACGTTTGCCCGTGCGGGAGGCGGGCAATACTACCTTAAGGAAAGCTCCGGCGACTCCGCTTTCCTTACCGTTCTTTCCAGAAACTGCTCCGGCGTAGCTGCTCGTGTTCCTGCTCTGTCCGCTCGTGTTCCAGCTTCAAAGACTTCATTTTCTTCGTTTTACTTTTCGTTGTAAATCCGAACGTTTTATAAGTTCGGATCATTTTAATTTTTTATTTTCCCGTTGTATTAAACAATAGATGAGGATAGGGATGGCGAAGATGAAGTAGTTGGTGATGGCGTTGGGTGGCGGTGGAGCCGGAGCAGTGGGGAGTGGCGATAGGTTGGGGCCGCAGTGGGCAGCGCAGAGATGGGCGGAGGTGGGTTGGGGCAGATGTGGCTGAGGTGAGATAGTGGTGGGGGCAAATCAATTCAATCAGGGCATTTTGGACATTTCAATATCATAGTCAACATTCACTAAAAATGAAGAAAAGTCAAACTGGGAACGTCTTTCCCGGACGGAGGAAGTATTTAACATCTACATATCAAATATTACTAATTTAGTCCTCAATTATTATAACATTTTTCACGAATGGTTCTTTGTTATTTTTTGTTAAAAAATGGATAAAATTGTATATTCATACTTCTCTCTCTCCTCAATTAAGCTTCCTCTCTCCTCTCGTACTCTTTCCCAAACTCGTCGCTGAGTTTGGAGCTCTTAACCCAAAACTGAAATGATCATTCCTCTCTCAATTATTAGTCTTCCTGGTGGAACCTAAAATCAAAACCAATAAGCTTTATGGATGAGTTTTATCGGTTAGTCTCAAGAAATTGCAAAGAAAAAAAACATTAAAACTCATCCATGAAGGTTACTGGTTTTGAATTTTGGGTTCCACCAGTTAGACAAACAAATGAGAGAAGAGTGATGATTTTGGTTTTGGGTTCAAAACTTCAAACTCAGCGACGAGTTTGGGAAAGAAGTGCGAGGGGAGAGAGAAAGCTTAATTGATGAGAGAAATGAGTGTGGATTTATAATTTTATCCACGTTCTTAACGGAAATGTTAAGAAAGGATCATTCGTGGAAATGAATATAATAATTAGAGACTAAATTAGTACTACGTAATATTTGATATGTATAGACTAAATATGTAAAACGACCTATAACTGGGGATCTTTTATGGAATTACTCTTTTTTTTCTGAAAAAGTAGCAAAACTGAAGTATAACACCTTTAGTCCAATGTCATCGTGACTCTCTCAAATGAGAGGTTACAAATTCGATTCTTAGTGCGGGGAGTAACTCTATAAATTTTAATAGATTGAGAACGTATGAAGAGTTGAAGACATTACTATATTATACTGTAATGACGTTATTAGTGTTTAAAAAAAGAGATAAAGATAAATATAGAAGAAAAAAATAGATCATAAATAATTGGCCGGTTCTTATGACATTGGGAATCAAAGTCATGGGATGAAGGGGGTGGGCGGGGTTTACCGTGATAGTTAGGAGGGTTGGAACCATCAAATTTATCAACGGGGTACCGGAGCACCTCTGGGTCATCCGATGCCTTCTACCGCCACACTGTCACCTTCTGCCACCACACTACCACTGCCACTACACTGCCAACTCCGCCGCCACACGGTAATCGCAACACTGCCAACTCCGATGCCACACTCTCAACTCCTTTGCAACACCACCAACTCCATGCCACACTACCCCCCTTTGCCCCCAAACTGCCAACTCCGTTGCCGCATTGCAAACTCCGCCGCCAAGCTACCACCGCCGGCGCAACGTCACTATGAGCTTCATCATTACACTGCCAACTCCGCTATCACACTGCAAACTCCACCACCACACTACCACACCCCCGATGCCATATTACTGCTATTATCGCACTACCACAATCGTTGTAATTTAATTTTGACCCATTATTTGTAGTCATTTAAACAAAATTAGTTTATACATGAAAACGGAAAAATTTGTTAATTTAATCTAATTTGTTAGAACTAAAACTCTTTTTTTCTTTCTTGTCTTCACCGTTTGAATCCTCATTACCGACCTTGTCTTACTACACTCCAAACTTCAACGAGCTTAACAAATGGAGAAGTGCAAGTCACAAACTAAAGTTGTGCTATTGTAGTCCTAAAGCCTATATATAAAATGTAAATTTTCTTACATATTTTTCATTAACTTATAAATGCATCGCGTTTTTACAAGACCCATTACATATAACTACTTCATGTATTAAAGTCCATAAAATACATATGAACTTAAAGACCACTTAAAAATTTGCCTACATAATTAAATGCTCACAAAAAATTACGAATTTACTATAGAAAAAAAACTAAATTAAGAGTAAAACATGAACAAATACCAAAATAAGATATCTATGTTTTTAGGATAAAAATAAGAATTCCAATGCCATGTAAACATATAGTACAAAAAAACACTACAAAATACCAAGATATAGTGTCAAATTGGCAACGGACAGTAATCCTATTTTGGCGTTAAAAATATGGAACTTCTATTTTAATAATTTCTCTATGTTTTTTTACTAGAAAGGCAAATTTCTTATTTACTATTTGTGGAATTCATTAATATCACAAAATAATTATAGAAAAGAAGAATTATCTTAAATAATCTTACGTTTTTACGTTTTTCAAAAATAATCTCACTTTTCACTGTAATCAGAAATAATCTCACATTTTTGTATGTGTGCGAGTTTTGGATCGCCATTAAAAAACTAACAGCCACTTAATAAAGTTCCTGGAAAATGCTTGCTTTTCACAATTAAATGAAAGACGGGATTATTTTAGGCAAATTTACTTCTTTTTAATTTTAAATTTATGTTCTTAAAAATATAACAGTGCAGTATTGTTAGAGATTTGTCTCAATATTTTTTAAAGAATATAACAATTTATAAATTTTATTTTTTGGTTCTGAGGAAATGTAATATTGGATTATCGAAAAATAATTGAGAGTATCGCTCGAGAAAAAATTGAAATATAAAAAATTGTAGTGAATTATAAAATTAATAAGAGCCATTTTGGAGAAAAAAAATTGTGCCGTTTTCACAACTTTTGAATTATTATTTTGGGAGAAAAATTTGTACCAAATTATCGAAAAAAATCACAAATTAGGTAGTTCCATTTTAGAAAAATAATACAGATAATAGAAGATTGTCAATAAACATTTCGGAGTATTGCTCATAAAAAATTGCAATATAACAAACAATGTAGTGAGTTATAAAAATAAAAGTTTCATTTCAGAAAAACATTATTGTGTTATTTTCACAACTGTTGTAATATTGTTTTGCAAAAAACATTTATAGAGAATTATCGAAAAATATTCACAAGTTTTGTAGTACCATTTTTAAAATAGTATAGTATCAAAAAACAATTCGAAGTACTGCTCATGAAAAATAATTACAACTTACAAAAAATGTAGTGAGTTATGAAATAAATAAGTTAGTTCTATTGTGTAATATAAGTTTTTGTTCAATTATCACCAAATTATCGATTATTGAAAAAGTAATCAGTTTCACTCCAGAAAAACACTTAAATTGGGTATTAATCATTTAAAAAATTTAAAAAATGCATTTTAAATTAAAGTTAGAAATTAAAAAATGAAAAAAAGAATTTACCTAAAATAATCTTACCATTCATTTATTTGTCAAAAACAGACATTTTCTAAAAATTCTGTTAAGTTACCATTAACTTTTTAACAGTGACCCAAAATTGCAAAAAATTAAAATTATTTTTACTGACAGTGAAAACTGAGATTAATTTTGAAAGAGCGCGGAAAGGTGAGATTATTTAAAATAATATTTATTTTTAAATAAATAAAATGAAAAAATTTATATTCACAAATGATAAATTTGTAAATTATGTGAACATTTAATCTGTGACTATTATTTCTCTAACAAATGTGAAATGTCAAACCACAAGTTTTTGAGGTTTTAACAAGGAAAAATTATTTCAAATAGTCATACCTTTTCGTGCTCTTTCAAAAAAAATACTCCCTCCATCTGCCTAAGATGTTCTCATTTTGACTTTTGGTGGTTTTTAAGAAGAGTTGAAAAAAGGTGAAAGTTTACCATAATACCCTTAATGAAAAATGGGTGGAGTGTATTAAATGAGGTGGGTGAGGTGTAATAAATAAAGTAAGTGGGGGTAGTTGTGGTATTTTACTTGTTAAAAAAAGAAATGAGAAGATCTATTGTGGACAAAGAAAAAGGACTATTGGAAAGATCTATGGTGGACAGAGGGAGTATCACTTTTCACTCACACCTAAAAAATCCCACCTTTTCGCATGTGTGCGAGTTTTGGGTCGCACTTAAAAAACTAACAGTTACTTAACGGAATTTTTGAAAATGCCTATTTTTAAAAAATTAATAAAAGGTGGGATTATTTCAGGTAAATTCTCTTTTTTCGTTTTTATAATTAATAACTTTAAATTTAAATGTATTTTTTAATTTTTTTTTGGAAAAATAATACCAACTTTAAGTGTTTTTTAGAGTGAAACTAATTATTTTTTCAATAATCGATAATAATTAAAAAATAAATTATTCTACACAATAGAGCTAATTTATTTACTTCATACACACTACTTTTTTTGTAAGTTGTAATTATTTTTTTGAGCGATATTTCAATATTTTGGTAGTATATTATTATTATTTCTTAAAAAATGGCACTACAAAACTTGTGAATATTTTTTGATAATTCTATATATATTTTTTGAATCAACATTACAATAATTTTGAAAATAACACAACAATTTTTTCTCTGAAATTGAACTTTTATTTTTATAACTCACTACATTTTCTTTTGTATTGCAATTTTTTTAATGAACAACACTCCGAAATATTTATTGATAATCTTCTATTGCCTATATTATTTTTTCTATATGGATTTACCTAATTTTTGGTTTTTTTGATAATTCAGTACAATTTTTTTCTCCAAAATAGTAATTGAAAAGTTGTGGAAATGGTACAATATTTTTTTACTCCGAAACGGCACTAATAAATTTTATAACTCACTAAAAAAATTTTATATTGCAATTCCTTTTTTGATCGATACTCTGAATTATTTTTGATAATTCAATATTATTTTTTCCAGAACAGAAAACAAAATTTGTAAATCGTTAGATAAATGATAAATCTTTAACAAAAGTGTACTTTTATATTTTTCAAAATATTAATTTTAAATTTAAAATTAAAAAAGTAAATTTTCTTAAAATAATCGCACATTTCTTTTATTTGCGAAAAACATGCATTTTCTAAAAATTTCGTTAAGTAGCTGTTTGACTCAAAACTCGCACACATGCGGAAATGTGGTATTATTTCTAGTAACAATGAAAAGTAAAATTATTTTTGAAAAAACGTAAAAAGGTAGAATTATTTGAGATAATTTCTTCTTTTAACAAAAACAAACTTAACAAATTTCGCACTTAAAAAAACTTCAGAAATGTTAAACCACCAGTTCCCGAGGTTTTATTAAAATTCAAAAAAAAAAAAATCGGACTAGTTTAGATGTCAAACAACTGGGTGACGTGGTTCACAGAAAGTTATCTTCCGTTACAGACTGCCCTCGTAACGTATAACCGAACAGTAGTAAGAAGACGTGGACTACTTTGCCACCCCCTTCCGTCAACTTTAAGGCGGGAAATTGCTTCTGCAAATCCACGCACTATTTCAACCGGCCAGAGTCAAAGCGGTTTTCAAATCTGGTAAGCAATGGGGGATCTTTCAGAAACATGCGAGATCAAAGAAACCCACAAGATTTCAGCTGTCATTTTCGATTTGGATGGTACCCTTTTGAACACAGGTAATTTTTTGTTTGAATTTTTTGTGTGTGTGTTTTTTTCCCTTGCACTTTTTAAAGATTCGATTTTTATTTTAATTTTTCTGGTTGGTGAATGTGGGGCTTACAGAGCAGGTGACAAAGGGGGCTTTGGAAGAATATTTGGCTATGTATGGGAAAGTACCCGAGAGGGAGAGGGAAGCTAAGAGATTGGGGATGACTCAGAGAGAGGTGGTCAGTGGCATTATCGAAGATTATGATCTTCCACTTTCGCCCGATCGGTATATTGAAGAAATCTTACCCTTTTATCAGGGAAAGTGAGTTTTTTTCCCTCTCTCTTAAAGATTGTTATTCGATACCTTGCTTGTCTATGGATTCTTAGCTGTGGGTAACTATTCTTGTGAGATCTGTGGTAGTTTCTTAGGAAAAATGACATTTTTTTTGGTTATCCAATTACCGCGATGTAGCCATAATTGGTGCCTCAATTGTAGCAAAAGTGGTACTTTTCATTCGTTGTGTTGTAGACGTGTTATCACTTCGGGCAGCCACGAAATGGTTTTTCGCTTTAACTCAATTTGAAGTGCTAAAAGCCTAAAACAACCATTTCGGTCATAGTTTAAAACTAAGGTTCACATGCGACACAACTCTTTTATTACCACTTCTGGGACAATTTAAGGAGCAGAAATTGATACAACGGTGACATTTATGGTTATCTTGTTAGTGTGACCGCGTGATGTAATGAATTTCTTACCTCCATTATTTGTCTATCACTTGAATTGTCACAAAAATGGTACTTTTCATCCTTTGTATCTTAGCAAGTAAAAGCATTAATTTTTAACAGCCACCAAAGTGGTAATCTGCATATATTATTCCTCAATCAAAGACAGCGTTATGAGAGGATACATATTTTCCTTCAGCATCATTGATAATCCTACCCAAACAAGATTTGGTCTGATGAATAAACAAAAAGCCATCATTGTTACATTTAAGAAAACCCTTGAAGTAGAACATAAAAATTTGAACAACGTGGCATCAAAGTCACAACAATGAGAAAATTGTAATTTTCCTTTTTTTTTGGTATAAAATTATATATTTGGAATTTATTACTCCCTCCATCCCTTTTTATTTGTCATAATCAGTAATTACAAGGTCAAATCATATCATCTTTCCCTTTATATTTTTTTAATCATTTGTTACAATAAAATGGTCCAGCTCACTTTGTTTTATAGAGCTTCTGATGTAGTTTGACAATCAAGTAATACCTTCCTGCTGTAAAAGAGCTTTGATGTCTGCTGGAACATTGTGATCCCCCCTCAAGTCATTGAAGGATTTGAAGCCAACAACTAATCCATTTGGTAGTTTGACACTTAGGGTCTGTTTGGGTGGGAAGGTTTTGGTTAACATAACACGTGACTGTTTAACATTTCAATCATCTTTTATCCATCTTTTTAGAAACATTATATTTTTCAAGATATATACTAAGACTTTCAACCCCCTCCATCCAAATAGACCCTTAGAAATTCAGGTGGCAATTCTTGTGAACCCACAACACTGCTCCCGCTTGTGGAGAGACACACTGTCCTACACAATCATCAGTGACTTGTAGTTCCACAGGGTGATTCTCGTTCTGATCAATGAAAGCCCTGCAGGGCATGGAACCTATTTGTTAAGCATTACCTTTCATCTTATTTTCGAAAAGGCAGCCTGTTCCTCTTTAGTTGCATCTATAATTATTCCTTATTCCGTTTCAAAATCGGCTCTGCGCTTTCCTTTTTTGTTCATCTCAAAATAAACTTTACACTTCTTTTTCCCGATTAGCTCTAAGGGGTTTCATTTTTGTTCGTCTTTCCTTTCAAAGAGTTTCTAATTTGGCAATAATATTTAGGTATCTATGTTTATTTGGCAAGTCTTTGTTTCCTTTCTACATTCCAATTGTAATTCCTTCAAATAGAAAAGGCATTATGTAACCGAAGGAGAAGTTGGAAATGGATAAACAACTTGGACAAGTTTTTTCCTGCGTTTATCTCGGATATATTACCATGGGCTATTTCATATCATTGGTCCCCTTTCCTTTTTTGAAAAAAAACATTCATAAACATATCCACCACACTCCACCTTTCTTTGGGCCTGTTTGGAAAAAGCTTTAGCGTTTATTTGTATCATTATCTAATGATATCTCTTGCTTCGTAATTTTAGTTTATTCTCTAGGTGTTGGGTGCTTTATCTATGTTGTATGTCTGCTCTCCCTGTTCCATGCATATGTTGTGAGCCTTCTTTTTGTGCAGCTTGAGCTGGGGGTCTCTTGGAAACAGCCTCTCTACTTTCGGGTAGGGGCAAGGTCTGCGTACACACAGTAGTCACACACCCTTCCCAGACCCTACTTTCGTGGGATCCAACTGGGTCATTGTTGTTATCTAATGACATTGTTTAGCTTTAGTGTTTTCGAAGTTAATCTGCATCATTAAAAAATTATCCAAAATACTAACGCTAATTGAAAACACTATTTACAATCAAAGCCTTTATCTCATCCCGCGTTTTCTTTCTCTTACCGCACCTTATCCATTTATCATTTAGTTCACTACACCTTTACTTCTCTCATCTCACCCTTTTGCCAGATTAGACAATTTGAGCCTTAGGGTATTGGTCTGATGCTCATCATGAGAGAAGATTCAAATCTGGCTGTAATTGTGCATATGAACTCTAAGCATATTTTCTTATACATGGAGTTATTTCGGTTTTTAGCATTTCTTGGATTTTCAACTGACCTTCCTGTTTGTACATATACTATTTTTCTTCTTAGGTGGAAGTTAACAAAACCACTTCCTGGAGCCACCCGCCTTATGGGACATCTGCATAAGCAAGGAGTTCCATTTGCCCTTGCTTCAAATTCCATTAGGATTAACATTGACAGGAAACTCTCTTACCATGAAGGTTTGTATTTACTTTTTGCATAATACACCGTAAATAGTTTAGCATGCTCTAATGGGATTTCGTATGCCTTGACAATGGAACTTAGGATTAGTTAATGCTACTGCCCAAATAATTAATAAAAATAGGACACTCTTTTCTTTTTGAGTATTTAGCATCATATTCTATTCTTCTATGTCAAGATGTCCCTTTTGTTATTGATGTGATCATTTGTGATTCCTGAAACAGATAACATTTAATCTACCACGAAATGGCATCTAGAGCGTATGCTCTTGATAATTATTCATTTGATCATCTTTTGCTATTTAATTCTTAAACAAAGCATTCTCGTACTTTCACAGGTTGGAAAGAACGCTTTGCAGTGATTCTTGGAAGTGACCAGGTGAAATCAGGCAAACCTGAGCCGGACATGTACGCCTAAATATTTCTAACCCTTGTAGAAAGCTTCTAAGAGTATTTTCGTCTTTGTTCTGCTCAGGAGTCTCTTTCAGTCTTTTTGTAGGGGTATATATATATGATAGTCAATTCATTTAAGTTGTAACTACCATGATCATTATTAGTTTTCTAAAGCTAATTGCCTCGTCAAACCTTCTTTCATAATTCTGCAATTGGCATAGATTTCTTGAAGCTGCAGCCAAGATGAATGTAGATGCAACAGACTGTCTTGTTATAGAGGACTCCGTGTGAGTTTTTTTTAACTTTTTTTCTTGGCATGTTCTTTCCAACTTTTAACTCTTGTTATGCATACTTCATTAGACTTTGGCTTCTAGACTCCAACCTCCAGTCAATTTACCTCTAGATTTTACTCCCTTTGTCCAAGAATTATCTTGTCGGTTTGACTGGCACACATAATAGTGAGATGAGAAAATCATTGGCTTTCCACATTTACCCTTGGATGAATAGTGTTAAATAAAGTGGATAGTGTAGATGAAAAGTGATGATTTGAAAGGTTATCATTAAAAGTGGAAGGACACATTTGACATTTAAAGCAAACTTCTATGCCATAAAAGGAAATGATAAGTAAATTTATTGACGAACCAAAAGGGAAAAGTGAGAAGAAAATTCGTGGACGGAGTGAGTAGATAAAATTAAAACAATATCCGGACTCTAGAATCCAATCTCTAGACTCTAACTTATAATTAAGGCAAAATGAATGAGCCCTAACTTATTTTATGTAACATGATTTTATGAAGTTGTAACTAAAGTTCAAATTCGCAGAGTTGGAGTGAAAGCAGCAAAAGCTGCTGGAATGAAAGTAGTTGCCGTGCCATCAGTGCAACCTGAAATGGATCAGTATTCTATTGCTGATTCAGTGCTTCATTCAATTCTTGAATTGCAGCCTGAAGTTTGGGGTCTTCCCCCATATGGAGATTGTACGTATCACTGCAAAATCCATCTTCTCTGCACAAGCTCCAACATTTCTTGCTAGGAACTGATTTTCTCATTTTCTATGTAATGATTTGCAGGGATAGATAATGTGTTGCAGGTTGAACCCATATTTTTCAAAGGCTTCTACACAAATGGACTCCTTCACGAATTCACAGGTCTATGAGATTATATGGCAACTCTCCTTTTGTTCTTTTTTTTCTTCAGCAAACACAAATTTATGCAGCAACAAAATGTAGTTAAATCCCAATTCTGTTGGGGACTAGTAAGGAATTTTATTGACAAAAGATGTATGCAAATTTTCTTCTGTAAAAAACCGGATGTTGTTTGGATTAGAAGTTGATGCATTGCTGCACTTACTTGCCAAAAGTTCATTGAGAAAAGCAAAAAGGAAGTCTAATGTGCCATTCTGATCAGGTGATATAATGAGTGTTCTGCCCACTCAAGTTTTTGGGAATTTCATTGGATGGGCAAAAATCAACTCAAACAAGTTACTGAAGATTCTTGTGAGAATTGGATGGGAAAATAGCAACTGTTCAAAAAGACACATTGTGAGTTTTGATAAAGACCTTATTATTATACTTTGTGTTTTATACTTTTTATACAGGTTTCGTCTTCGTTCTTGGACAGTAGTTTATGTAAAAATGTGCCTTTTTAGGAAGCATATCTTCCCGAGGACGACGAGAATCTTCATGATAGTGAAATGGAGATTGTTCTTTTGGGATATATCAGAAGATCAAATAACATGGTAATATTTTGTTTTTAGAAAGTCATCATCAATGCAAAAGAAAGAAAAAAAATGCATATTCAACTCAAGTGTATGTTACAATATGCACAGGAAACAACTAATGTTCTTGGGATTTTTGATGAAGACAAATCTGCAGCAAAAGCTGCTTTTCACCGACCAGAATTCTCACTGGATGCTTGCAAATCCTTGTTCAGCAGAATGATGAGTGAATAGAAATGAAGACATTACATTCAAAATGTGTTTGTTTAAACATCTATAACAGTGTAATATATATAGTACCGTATAAAACATGCACTGGTCAAAGAAAAAGTCTTTTAAAACCTTTTTTTTGTACTATTTTAAATACCCGAGTAGTATAGTGTGTGTGAGTGCATGTGTGTTACTTTTGGGATGGGCCAAAAATTAAAGTATACTCTCTTCGTTCCAAATTAAATTACCAAAAAGTCTATTTTAAACCTATTTTTACTACTCATTTGTAAAAATAATATAATTGTCACTTTTTTTAAAAAAACTTTTGATGTAATTTTAAACATGTAAATTTTATATTTTAATTCAACCTTAATTCTCATATAAATTGAATTGAAAATAATTTCAATCCATTATCGTTGACCAAAACAAACAATTTAAATTAAGAGGGAGGAACTATTGCCACGATAAGCATGCATCCGACAATAAATAAATGAACATTCATAAAATCATATTCAGGAGGAGCATTATATAGAAGGATAACAAGCATAACTTAAAAAAAAGACACGAAAAGAGAACAAGCATGTCAACATTCTTTAACAGAATAATGAGCAACCATAAAAATGACAAAAACACCACTGGGTGTACAACATAATTTTAGCAAAATTCACATTGAGATTAAATTCCAAAATAAAAATCATCCCTGGTTCCTCTAGCATGAGAGGGTGATAACCAGTGAAGGATCTCAAAGATAACAGAAAGATTGTCTCCATATTTTTTCTGGAAAATGATTAAGACAGATTATTTGATAAATAATAATAGTACAAGTATTAAGTCTTCTCCTGAATGTTTCCTCACAACTTATTTAAACATATAAAGGAGGCATTGTACAAAAAGAGAAACACCAGAGACTCGAAAACGCTTAGCCAGTGTTTTGCATTCCAGCGGCAATACCTTTCATGGTCAAGATGAGAGTGTCCTCCAAACCAGGGGCATAGTCACTTGTGGGGTTGAGCATCACCAGCTCAGCAGCTGGTTTGCTCGCTTCCGTTATCTCCTTGGACAGATGGGGTCTCACAGTCACATTGTAGCTCGGGTCCCGGATCCGCTTCAGTGTATAAGCTTGACAAGCATTGAGAGTTGTGATGTAAGAATCACGGAGTTTGAGCCGCTGCCTCAGGTAGGGGTCCCCTTCAAGAAGATCCTTGTGCCCAGCAACCTAATCCAGACAGACACCATGAAACAACAAGTTTCATAAAGTTTAAGGTCATGGTCCCATAAATAATACTACGGGTAAATTTATACAAGCCCAACAAGGACATTGGTCTTACCTGAAGGAGGAAGCTTTTGGTTAGTTCATACTTGGCCCTTAACTGTTCTCCAAGTGGCCACAGATCTTTGGAAACCAAAAGCTTATCATACAAAGCAGCAATACCCGGGTCACCCTTTGCAAAGACCATTTCAACCAAGTCAAGTGTGACCCTAAAGAAAGGCCATTCCCTGTACATGTCTCTAAGCATTTGGAGATTTCTGATATCCTTCTCGATAACATGCTTAAAAGCATCCCCAAAGCCAAGCCAAACTGGTAGATGAAACCTTGTCTGTGTCCAAGCAAAGATCCATGGAATTGCTCGTAGAGATTCAATCCCACCACTAGGTTTCCTTTTCGCAGGTCGACTCCCAATGTTCATACGCCCATATTCTAATTCTGGTGTTGCCTGCAATATTTATGTTAAAAATTTAATATGTGAAGCATGTTTTGTTTTGAAAAAAAAAATCGCTTTTGGTCCCATGTTTAAGGGGATTATATCCCCACATTTGGTCATATAGGCTTTCATTTTCCCCATTTGGTGAAAGATGTGTGCCTGTGGAATCCTTTCCAGACACTTTTGGTGAAATCAACCTCAACTTAGACCGGATAAAAGATCGGGATGACTGGAATGACTAAAAGACCAATAGGGAGAGACAAAATAGTTGTGCAACAAAAAGCAAAAAAACAGTATTGACACTTACAAGGCGGAAGTATTCAACAAAGCGTGGATCCTGGAAAACAACAGAACGATACTCTTTAGTGGCAATGACAGACATCTCATCAAGAAGAGCACGCCATTCTGGCTTAGGGGCAACAGGGGGATGCATTCCATGCTCAAGTGTTGCCGCAGTGAACCTCTGAAGTGTTCTGAAACACAAGTGCTCTTCCCCAAAGGACTGTTCAATGACTTCACCTTGAACCGTCACACGTAGTGAGCCATGTATTGTATCTGGTGGCTGTGAAAGAATAGCAAGATGAGTGGGACCACCTCCCCTTCCAACGGTGCCTCCTCTTCCATGGAACATGGTGAGTTTAACCCCAAATTCTTTTGCCACCTTCACAAGCTCCTCTTGAGTCTTGTACAGCTGCCATGCCGCAGAGAGCCGACCTGCATCCTTGCCCGAATCCGAATACCCAATCATAACTTCTTGCTTGCCATTGATCCGGTTCACGTACCAGTCTATGGAGAACAAACGGGCCACAGCTGCGGGTGCTGCCTCCAGATCAGCAAGTTTTTCGAAAAGTGGGACCACTCTAAGTGGAGTCTTGACATGGCACTCACGTTGTAGTAGTTCTACCGCAAGCACATCAGATGGAGCCGTTGCCATTGAGATGATATAGGCGCCAAAATTGTCAGGCGGGAGCTCAGAAAGAACATTAAAGGTGTCCAACACGTCAGCAATTTCTTCGGTTTTAGGAAGGTCGGGACCAAAAAGAGGGCGCTTCCCACTGAGTTCGGATAAAAGCCACTCCTGCCTACGTTCTTCAGTCCACTCTTTGTAGGACCCTATCCCTAGGTGCATTGTGATGGCATCTAGAACATCTGTGTGTCTGTCAGATTCTTGACGGATATCAAGTCTCACGAGTGACAGACCAAAGGTGGAAACTTGCCTCAGGAAATCAAGAAGGCTTCCATCAGCAATAGCGCGGTCACCACAAGCACATAGTGATCTATAGCACAACTCAAGAGGCTCCAGAAACTGCAAAATCCAAAACAGCAAACATATTAATTACTATTTAGTCTGCTGTATATAAATACATGAAACTCTATTTCTATCTTTCCATTTTACCCATCATCAGTGAAAAAAAACAAGAAATTCAGCTTTCATATCATGCAAATTGACCAGACAACGACCCCATACTCCTACATGGTTAAGAAGAAAGAGAACAGTGTTCATGGTTCAAATATAAAGGAGACACAATCCTAAACGCAAAAGGTTTTACCCAGAAACAAGTGTTATATTTGGATCCGAGATAATGCAAAAGGGGGGAAAACGATAAGGAAAATTACGCTCTTATGTTTGGTTTTAATTGAAAACTGCAAAGGAAACTAAAATACTACGGAGCATGGTTTTAAATTCAATTTTAAATATATAAATATAATAGGTTCACCGTCCGTCCCTCAAAAAACTTCCCAATTGCTATTCACAAGGACAAACTTTATCATCTTCATTTGCTTTTATTGTTACTTATTTGATAACATAATATGTACTCATACTAGTTCTTAGTTTGGAGAACTTTTAATGTATTTTTTAAATATGTAAATTGTACTATTTAATCATACAACAATTATTAAATAAATTGAATGAAAATCAATTCAGTCAAACATCTTAAACCATCATTATGATATGCTATGTTTTGAGGGACAGAGGGAGTAAGATAAGTAAATAATTAAATGCAGAGCGAATAAATAAAATGGTATCAACAAATGAATCTCTAGAGCAAATAAAAAATTATAGCATTTTTGGCAATCTTTTATTTTCCCTCGTATATTATTTCCACCCAAGTTCCAACTTTCTTCAACATTATCCTCCTGTTATCCTTCCCTAGTACTCATTTTCCGGGATCAAAACAACACTAAAGATCCTACAGTGCAATTCAAAATTGATAATCTATCTTAAAGTTGAATAATGATTCTTGAATAACAAGCTATGCAAAAACCAGGAACGGAGTGCTTTCAATAATAAAAACAATAAGGAAATATGTTGTTAAGCAACACGAAGGAGAAACCTGTTCAACACTAGTGAAGGCAGTCTCTTCAGGAATATCAGAGATCCCATTTGCCAGTAACTGACGAGCACGCTCTCGAGTACCATACAACTTGTCTCTAACATCAGCAAGAATAACTCGATAAGGCTCATTTGGTGGAATTTGCTTCCAAAACTCTGCATCAATAACAAGAATGGGTTTCAAAAACTACAAAATACAAACATCAAAAGGATGAATCTTCAACTAGAATATCAAAAGCTAAAAAAACATTTTTAGAAGAAAGATGTATACCAATATAATGTTTGACGTCTCTTTTTGAGGTCCTGTGCAATTCATCTGCACGAGCACGCAACTCTTCACTGCAGCGCCACATGGAAAGCTATGACAACAAACATAAAGAGGAAAAGATGATTATGTAGGGCTATGGAAATCTGAAAATGCATGGGCTATTGGATGATCTAAAACATACCTCAAACATAAGATCCTCAATTTGAGAAAAGTACAAATTAGCAGCCATCATTCTTGCCAACAAGCATACATCCCTTGTAACCTCAGGAGTCACTCTAGGGTTGCCTGTCAAACCAATGAAGAATTCAGACTTTACTTTTAAGGAAATATATTCATTTTAAACTGCAATCCAAAAACAAGTTAACAAGGAGTACTTAGACCACAAAGTCAAACAGTTCAATGATTGAAGTAGTACCGTCACGATCCCCTCCCATCCAAGAAGAAAATTGAATAAGAGGAGCATTGTAGGGAACACGCTCATTTATTCCAATATTCTTTAAAGCTGTGTCAACTCGGCGTAAGAACTTTGGAACTCCTTTCCATATTGTCTCATGAAAGTAACTCATTCCAGCCCTCATCTCATCTTGTGGAGTTGGAGGAGTCCGCCTGATTTCATCTGTGCGAAATGCAGCTTGTATCTGTTTTATACATATAATGATGAAAGAGTGAGGTCAAAACAAAAAATAATAAACTTGTAGACATGCACAAATGCCTGATCTCAGCAGTTACTAAAGCCAAAATTTCATTCTTTTCTAGAACTGAATAAAAGCATGCCAAAGCTTATAACCTAAAAGTTGTGTTTTTGGTATGAATTTTAAAAGAACTAAACTATTGAAATGCAAGATGGCTTATATTGCATATTATACTTCATATTTAAAAACTGATTTAAATCAAATATATTGAAATAAAACTTGCTGCTGGGAGTTGCAAGTATATACCAAATAAACATGAGAAAGCTTCTTGGACCTTTAACATATATACCTAGAATTCTATAAAAGGACAAGGCATTCAACATAGAACATCAAAAATCCAATCCCATACCTCTCTCTGCAAAGCCTCATCAAGCTCATGCTTATCATCAGGAGTAATATCTTTGGCATACAGTTGTGTCAAACAATTTCGGATCCTGCAAAAAAACATGGATGACATTGTTTAGACATTTTTCTTCATGGAAGAAAAGTTAATAAGGAACATCAATAATAGGTCAAAAATCAATTATTTAGAAAACTTAAGCAACTGGTAACAGGGAAGGATTATTTGGCTGAAATGGCTGATCCACTCAATTTTCTAAAAGGATGCACTTATGGGTTGAGTGAAGTGTTCAAACCTTCCATGCTTTTGAAGCAAAGATCTGCGAACCGACTGAGTAGGGTGTGCGGTTAGGACTAGATCTACGGTCTGGTTCTTCAGAGCATCAAAGACTTCTTGAGGGGACTTGTTCAGTTGTCCTACAAGCCTCCTGAGAGTTTCTTCAATATCTGATTCAGTAGCTGCAGAAGCCTCATCAGACAAGTCGTGTTTTTTCAACTTTATCCTCCGCCTGTAGGCTATCTGAACCTCCTCAGCAAGATTGGCCAAGTTAAGCATGTTGGAAAAGGCTTTGGTCACCACTATAGAATCTCCAGCATCCAAACTAGTTATCACTCTCCCAAGCTCTTCCAACTTCTGAGTATTATGCTTCCCTTCATACTCTGCGGAGAGCTCGTAACACTCTTGAACCTAACATACATTATCATGACAAACGAAACAAAAGTTGACTTTGCTTTCATAAGTATCAACTATACAGAGAATACATATTGAAGAAAAGAAGACATATTTATTAGCTGATCGATTAACTCTTTTTAGTGTGGTCTGAACCAGGAATATTAAATCGCAATTCAATTAACTAAAAACATTGCAAGCAGATTGAAAACAAAGAATTATATGAAAATAATGAATCTACACAAGCAAATATACATCAATTCTTTGAAGAAACTCCATTGACGGGTAATGCAGATGCTAAATTCAAAAATTTAAAATCAATTTAAAATCTATGGAAAAAAACATCATTCTAATCGCGAATTAAAATTCTCATAAAAGGTTCCAGCAAAAAGAAGCGATCTTTATACGTACCGTCTCACGAATGTCTTCTCCGTGCAAATCCTGCAGAATGTCGAGAAACCGATCGAGCAAAAGCGCATCGTACTCCACGAGCTTGTCATCCTCGGAGACCTTTGCCGGGGCGAGCAACCTCAGCTGCGCATCAATCGACGCCATCTTCTCCAGATTCCTACTCATCGTTCCTGTCGATGGCAAGATTTATACACGATTTCTTCTTCCACGCCCGTGAGGCAATTAAACGAACACCAAAAGTGCCAAAAAAATGGGTACACGAGAATCCAACCAACTGATCTGTTCTACAGCTTTCTTCTTTTTTTGTCCCAACCTAGAATCACGCGAAAAGGGGAGAAAAGAAAAACTGGGTTTTCACCAGAAAAAAGGAGTGATGAAACGTGAGAAGAAGATAATAAATAAGCAGAGTTACAGATCACGGGAAGGAAGAGTTTGAATGTGGATGAGATTGGGACTGGATGAAGATTTTATATATATATACTACAAAGCGGAGTACTGATAGGATTGGAAATTTGGCATCTCTCCCACTCAGTCTCCGGCGCTGCTTTTGCACTTCGATCCTTTTCACCGGCTAATCTTTCCTCTTTTTTTCCTCTCTTTATGTGTGGGCCCTACAAGTAATTGCTCCTACTATAATGTCTACGGAGTACTCCGTATGAGAGAGAAAAAGTCAAAACTCTTTTTTAAAGGTATTTTCAGAATAATCCTAGAATATTCCCTTTTCTAAAAGCACATTTTACTGTTGCATTTAGCTTGTATCGATACTTACCGCCTTACCGGATATTTCAGTTCAATATAAAATTTTGCATTTAGCTTGTATCGATACTTACCGCCTTACCGGATATTTCAGTTCAATATAAAATTTTACATCCTATCGATCTCGGTCTTAAAATATTAGTTTGAGATGTCTCCATTTCGGTACAAGTCAGAATAAATACATATGTATCAAGTTTACACTTTAATAAAATGTATTAAAACTCTTTTTTAAAAAAATAAAAGGACATTAAATAAAGACTCATAAAAAGCAGGAAAATGTATTTTAAAAATTCAATAAATGCGTGCAAAATATAGTTTATATTTCACAGACTAAAAAACAAATGATAACTAATTAGTATTTCAAATGTATGTTAGTACCTTTATATTCATCTACATAAAACTAAAACTCGAATAGAAGTACTCCGTATGATTTATACATAATAAAACGTGAACCAACCTTTCAAAATAAATTAATTAATTAATGAATAAATATAAAAATCTTATTTTCTAAAAAATAATAATAATATATCTGTTTGGTTCGAGATATTCGAGATGTTCAGTACAGCTCGGTTCTTTTGCATTATTTTCTCAGTTCGAATATTTTTGAGAAATTTCAGGATCACTTCGTTACTTGGGCTCCGTTCCATTCAACTTATTGTTTCTGATCTGATTTGATTTTTGTAATTCTGATTTGATCTGATCTGATTGGATTTGACCTGATCTGATGGATCTGATCTGGTCTAATCTGATTGGATCTGATCTCATCTGATTGGATGTGATCTGGTGTGATCTGATCTTATGATTTGATTTATAATTCAAATCAATAATTTGATTTGACTTTATAATAACTTTTGAAAATTGTAATGATAATTCATATTATAATATAATCAATATTTTTTATTTTATGATTATTTTTTAATGAAATAAAATTAGTTAATTCATATATTAGAATAATCATTCATATTATGATGTAATAATATTTTTTATTTTATGATTATTTTTTATGAAATAAGAATATTGATTTAATATTTTAATAATTAGTTCTTATATACATTAGAATAAATATTTAATTTATATATGCATTAAAAAGTAAATAAATTTAGATAATCAATTTAATGAAGAGTTAGTATTGTTATTAAAATATCTCATCCTTATAAAATATTAGCGTGTGCTTTGTAATATGAAACTTTTTTATGATTAATATAATACCATAAATATAATAGTTATTTCAGTTACACTAAAATATACTTCGTATATGAATATCAAAATTTAATTTTATTTAAGTCATGATCAAAGTTGATCAACTCGATGTAGTAAAAGATCAAAATTTTAGAAACTCAAATTACAGGTAGCACTAAAAATGTATTTTAAAAATAGAATAAGATTGACATTGTCAATGTATTTTAAAAATAATTTTTCCGACGTCTAGTAGTTAAGGATTACTTTCTCAATTTTCTATTTAACTTGTTTGTAAAGTTTATTTTTTTTTCATTTTTAAGAATAATAATAATAACAACAATAATATTTTAGATTGGATCTGACCTGATTTGATCTGGTCTGATCTGATCTGATCTGATCTGATTGGATCTGATCTGATCTGATTGGATATGATCTAATTTGATTTGATTTGATATGAACTGATTAGATCTGATCTAATCTGAGTTAGCCTGATCTAATATGATCTGATCTGATTTTAATAAGAATAAGAAAAAAGCTGAAAAAATAAGTTGAACGGAACGGGGCCTTACTCATCCTTACCTTTTAATAATTTTACGAAAACAGGACCGGGCGTCAACTCACGCAAGCGAGTGGACGAAGGTTAATTGGTTGAACGAGTCAGCTCGGTAAATGACGTGGTTATCTATATTTAAAATAAGAATATATTATACTATATTAAGAGAGATATTTTAATTAATAAAAGTTTTAATATTTTTTCTTGTTCTCTTTTCCATCTAATTTTTTGTGTCATTGTTCAGATATTCTTTCATGCTTTCAATTTTTTATTACAACTAGTTGGTATTTCATGATTTGTATATAAATTATTTATTATGATTGTAATATAATAAAATAAATAATGTTTATTTTTACTTTGAATTATTTTAAAAGTTTATAAAATAAGTGGAGTAGACAAACATGTTCTTCTTTACATATATTAATAAGTTATTTTTTTATTCACGCAACTATAGATATGATTTCGCATGACTTTTATAACAAGATGTTTAAAGGTGATTAGATTCTTGAAGTCTTATATGCCAAAGTCTTGGGTACAATTCATTTGGGTCCAATTTCTAGTGTATGTGTAGACTTTGACTTTTTTATAGCCAAAATGACAAAAATTTGATTTTGATCATCGACTAAAGAGAAGAGAGAAAGAGCAAAATATGATTAAAGTGTCCAGAAAGAACTATCCCCAGAATAGAATTTTTTTAAAAAAAAAAACCTAAAATGGAACCTATAATGCTAATAATGCAAGTAAAAGGACTAAAACATAATGACTTTCCCAATGTAGGACTTAAACTTTTTATTCCCTAAATAGGACTTAATAATGACCTAGTGGGAAGAATAATGTCTAGTAATGGTGGACATTTACTTGAATAATGACTACTTGTTAATGACCAAAAGTCCTACATTGGGAAATAAAAACATATGATCATATATTGGGAAAGTCATTATGTTTTAGTCCTATTAAGGTAAATTTCTCATAATGCAAACATTTACCAAAAATACTATGGAATGCCAATATACAATGTCACATAGTCAAATTACAATAATTTTGTTTTGGTAATAAGAACATGTCACTCTTATTTTGTAGAGAAATGAATTGTACCACTCTTAGAGAGGATTTTAGTTTGTAAGAGAGAAATTAAATACTCCCTGTCCCTGAATATTTGTCTACTTTTGACGTTTTTCGGTCAAAATTGATAAATTTTGACCTCAAATTAAATAAAAATGATATTGTTAGCCTTGGTTTGCTAAGCCTCCTGTTTTGATGTTAACAAACAATATAAGAGCTAAACGTTTTGTTTTAGTGTTTCAAGTACAATACGAATCCATTAAGATTTAGTTCTCAAGAATGAAGTCAAAACACTAAACTATCGTAGAATATAAGTAGAAACCAATGTAAGAATATGATTTTATATACCTATATTCACAAGCTCAAGTGCACTCACAAAACATGTTTAAAACCATCATATAAACATTTTTTTCAAACATCTAAGGGGGCGTTTGGTTCGTGCTCAGGAAAGGGAAAGGAAACATGAAAGGGAATCAGAGGGGAAGGGAATGATTACCCCTGAATTACCCTGTCTGTTTGGTTCTGTACAAGAAAGAAAATTAGAGCGGGAGTGGAGGAATTGGAGCGGGAGGGGAAGGAAAGAATCTTTCGTAGATCCACTCAAGACCTCTTATGATCATTATAAGTTATTGTCAAAGAATATACCTTTCTTGGCGAGCAAGTAACGATATGTGTAGGTTGGAGGATTGGTCCAAGAGCTAGCCACCTTCTTCCATTGCGTCCACCTTTGAACACCATTTTGGGGATAGGCTTCGCAACACCTTTCTCACAAGCTCCCGGTCGGTGTATGTCTTCCCGAGAAGATTGAGAAGGTTGATAATGTTAGAGAACCTCTCAAACATGTCCTCAATCTTCTCGTTTTATTTCATGGAGAAGAGCTCCTACTCATGGGTAAGTTGGTCGATTTTGGTCTCCCGAACCTGCGCGGTTCCTTCGTAGGTGACCTCCAACTTTTCCCACATTTGCTTTGCGGTTTCACACCACGAGATTTTGCGGTAGTCATCCGCATTAACACCGCAATAAATCATGTCTATTTCCTTTGCATTGAGTTCCATCTTTTTGCAATCCTCATCGGTGAACTCCTCTTCGGTTTTCGAGACGTCGACCTCACCGACTTTCTTCATTGGGACTCCACGCCCATTCTTGACAATTAACCACAATTTGTAATCATTGCATTAGATGAAAATTCTCATCCTTTCCTTCCAATAGGAATAGTTTGTTTCATCGAACAACGGTGGCCTTGTGGTTGATTGTCCCTGGCTAACTCCTGCGTTGAACATTCTAGATGCCATTTATCTTGTAGTTCCTTAAAACTAAGAAGTATTCGAAGAACTTCCTGCTCCGATATCAACTGTTAGACAAAAATGCAACTCTTAAGGGGGAGTGAATGGAGTTGTTTGCTAAAAAGTGTGTCTATAGTGTGTGTGATAATAAAAGAAAGTCGCAAGAAAAATGTAAAGAGGAAGGGAAAGGAGTACACCGTGATTTATACTGGTTCACCACCTCGTGGCTAGTCCAGTCCTCCGAGAGACTCTCTCAAAGGTCCTACTAATCTTCAAGCTTCAACGGGTGCTTGAAAAACCGATACAACTTGAGAACTTGAATCACACAAGCCTCAACTTCTTACAACAAGGCTTGAGTTACACAAGTCTTAACAACAACCAACAAGACTTGAATCACACAAGTCTTAGCAACAACTCAAACAAGATTGAGTTTACAACACAAGAATGAAAGCTCACACAATTGAGCAAGAAGTGTTCAAATATGAAAGCTCCATGGATGACAATATCTTTAGCACTCAATAAAAAATATTTCTAACTCTAAAAATTAATATATTTGATGAGGGAGATGGAAGCAAGAGTTGAATATCGAGTAATGAAGGTCTGGAGTGCAAGAGATGTGTGGTTTGATGAAGGAGGATGAGGGATTTTATAGGGTTGAAAGGAATAAATCCGTTAGAGATAGGGATGAGGTGATTTTGGCAGGTTAGAACATTGGGGATTGATCCAGACCAAGGGATCAATCACCTGGAATTAACACACGAAAAAAGTTTTCTGTCAAAGGCACGGGGGATCAATCCTCTGGAATCAAAATTTGGGAAAAGATTTTTTACAAAGTCACGGGGGATCGATCAAGGGCTAAGGATCGATCCACCGAAGAATTTCTGAAAGATATAAAGATCGATCTATTTGAGTGGATCGATCCACTGCTAAATCATTCTACACGGTGATCGATCCATGGAGGAAGATCGATCCCCTAACGAACAAAGCCCAAACATGAGGACCCAAAACATGTGTGCGAGTGAGATGTACAAATTTGGACTAATTGATTTGTTTTGGACAAGAAATCAGGGATGAAGAGGCTCCCATAATCAAACAAATCACATGGGATGATGAATTTAATTCAAATTCAAAAATTTGAATTAAGAAATGATTTTTGGTGTAGAAATTGGGTCCCAAAAATATTTTGTGTGTCAAATGATGAACACGAAAAATATTTAAAGTATATATTTTTCTTACCAAAAAAAGTTTGTGTATCATTAAAAGGTATTTTAAGAAATTTTGGCACACTATTTTGAAACTGACTCAGTAAATTATTTTTAGACAGAGAAAAAATGATTTTTCAACTGACTCAGAAAATAATAATTTTTCCCTCAAAAAATTAATTTGTTTATGTAAAAATTATTGTCATCCTTACAAAAAAAATTCTTAGACTCAAGTAAAAATAAAAGTCTTCGGAGTCTTCACTTCATTTCAATAACTCTGCATAGGGGCAAGCGTTGATTTTTGGCGCAATAAAATTTCTTGATACGCCTCTTGCGTTTCACGATACGAAAAAATAAATTTTCGATCATTGTTGATTTTAATTGTCCTGTTTGTCATTTATCAAAACCAAAGAAAATATTCCTAGATTATATATATAAAGGGGTTTGAACTCATTTCCAACAATAGTAATCAATGGGGGACAAGGCGCAGAACATCCACGTCAGGGCACGTTCCTAGGTGGTGTGAGGTGATTGTCTCTGTCTTCTAGGGGCCTTGTCATCTAGTTATGAAGGTGACTCCTTTGTCACTTAGCGCATTGGACTGTTTGCTCGAATATTCTCCCTGATCCTTCGTTGAATTTAGCCGCTACAGTCCAACCTTCTTCGGATTCTTTCTTGCCGACACATCCCAACCGTAGAAACTATACCGGGTAGATTTCCAAGGGATGAGATTATTGAAATTGGCGACGAATGAAGGAGTAAAGTATTTTGAATGGTCATTTATTTTAAAGCCTCCCATTGACCGGTTCTGGGTGGAATACACCCATCAAAGTAGATATTAAGAAGTTTTCTTATTTTTCAGAAATTATTTTTGATTTCAAGTTTTTTATGGTAGAGTTTACTTTTCTCTCATGATCTTTTGTTAGAATGTCAACGAATCACATTGCTCATCTATTGACTAGAACATTTGATTTTACATCTGATTATTAGGGGTGGGTGTCTGTCCCTTCAGCTTTCAAATGTAATGTTTTACGTTCTTTACATTTTGACATTATGAATTAATGAAAATCCAATGTTATTTCAAAAAAAATTAAGATGATAAATCCTTTAGTATAATAAAGGAGACTCGGATGCACAAAAATTTGACATTTGGCATGTCTATGTGGCAAAATTTAAACATGTCAGCATGCCACATAATATCCGAGTAAACCAGCGGAAATAAATTATATACGATGCACCAGCGAATCTCCCGTTGAAAACAATTGACCGTAGATTTTCTATGCGATAATCACTGGCCTTCAACAAAATTCTTTCCTTCAGATTACAACAATACGAACTCCTATTATGATGATAATATAAAATAATTAAAAATATATATGAAAAAATATAAATACTACTTAAAAATAAATATAATATTTTTCATTTAATTTAAATAGAATTTTAGGACCATTCTACATATATTAATCATTTATCTTACTTCCATATTTAAAAATTACATACTTAAATTAATAAGTTACAAAGATTTATTGTGGAAATTCGTGTATAATAAGAGTTAAAATCAATAGAGTACCTATAATAATGGAAATTAGAATATTATTTTTTACAAAAAAGATTATTGAGAAACAAGCCTGAATAATACTAAATTTGAAAATGATGATCACGAGTATATTATTCATCACCTTACTTATATTATGTATGTTGGATAATACTAATATTATTTTGGATCCGTTTACTTATATATAGAAATCCTTAATTATGTGTCTTGGATAATAAATAATATTATATGTTAATATATGTTTTCAGATTACAACAAGGGAGAAAGACCAAAGTATGACTAAAACATTGAAAATATACCAAAATAGGACTTCCATGTTTTTATTCCCGAAATAGGACTTACATTACCAAACATGGTCATATACATTACCAAAAAAGTATAGTAATGTGCACATATACACTACCACATTACCACAATGCAAAGTCACATTACCACACTACAAAGTCCAATTTCGGGAAAAAAACATGAAAGTCCTATTTTGATACTTTTCTCTATGTTTTAGTCATATTTAGGGTGATTTCTATAAAACAATAAAACAAAAATAATTATATTAAGATAAAACAATATTTAAAGTACGTACCTTTTCTATCCTTTTTTGTTGAAGTCTTTTTTTTCTCCTTTCTCTTGCATCTCTAGCTCATCTCGTCCATGTATCGTCAACTTGATTTTCCATAGCCCCAATTGAAATTGAAAAATAGGATGCTCCTATCACCAATCCTTTTAAAAACAAAAGGTTGAAGTTGAATTAACGATTCTCCACTTATTTATTGCATAATTAATTCTGAATGTCTATGTATTGAAATGCAAAACGAAAATGGGTGGTGGATGTCAGATTTCAACTCATTATATATCTCTTTTTATAATAGGATTTTGACCCAAATATATAAGAGTTTCCATAAATTTGGATATAAAAGTGACCAATTTAACTCATTGCCAGTTAGATATATAAGTGAGGCATTCAAAATAATATT
Organism: Cuscuta campestris; assembly: GCA_900332095.2. Taxonomy (NCBI): domain Eukaryota; kingdom Viridiplantae; phylum Streptophyta; class Magnoliopsida; order Solanales; family Convolvulaceae; genus Cuscuta; species Cuscuta campestris. Next base: position 678,229 of record OOIL02000404.1, on the reverse strand, counting down.
GGGTTCAACCTAGATATAACAAATTCCTTACTAAAATAAACGAACCTAGAATAATATTATTGATTATCCAAGATACATAATTAACGATTGTCATATATAAGTAAAGGGATCCAAAATAATATCAGTATTATCAAACATATGTAATATAGGTAAGGTGATGAATAATATACCCGTGATCATAATTTTCAAATTTAGTACCATTTAGGATTGTTTCTTGATAATATTTTTCGTAAATTTTGCCAATCACCATATGTTAAGGAAATAATCTATTCTTGGAAATCATATCATACCATTCATGACTATGCATGAATCATTTTCTAACGTGCGGCCCTATTACGATAGTTTCCCATTTAATTATTTACTTACCTTTTGTACTTTAGGAAGGACTTTATTATGGTGAGAATTCCTTGGTAAAGGATTAATATATGTAGCATGATCCTAAAATTCTATTTAAATTAATTAAAAATAATTTTTTTTATTTTTTAAATAGTGTTCATATTTCTTCATATTTATTTTTAATTTTTTATATTATCATCGTAATTGGAGTTCGTATTGTTGTAATCTGAATACATATATTTACATATAATATTATTGATTATCCAAGATACATAATTAAGGATTGCCATATATAAGTAAATAAATCGAAAATAATATTAGTATTATCTAAGATACATAATATAAGTAAGGTGATTAATAATATACTCGTGATCATAATTTACAAATTTAGTATTATTTAGGATTGTTTCTTAATAAGATTTTCCATAAATTTTGATAATGACCATATATAAGTAAGGTGATCAATAATATATACTCATGGAAGTAAGACAAACAAGTAAGGAATCAAAAATAGTATTGGAATTTCTATTAGTATAGGTACTCTATTGATTTCAACCCATATATACACGAATTTCCATTAATAAATCTTTGTTACTTATTAAATTAAGTATGATATTTATAAATATGGAAGTAAGATAAAGGATTAATATATGTAGCATGGTTCTAAAATTCCATTTAAGTTAAATAAAAATTATTATATTTTTTTTATTTTTTAAATAGTATTTATATTTTTTTCATATTTATTTATAATTGTTTATTTTATCCTCGTAATAGGAGTTTGTATTGTTGTAATAGAAATCACCCTAAATAAGACTAAAACATAGAGAAAAGTATCAAAATAGGACTTTCATGTTTTTTCCCCGAAATAGGACTTTGCAGTGTGGTAATGTGACTTTGCATTGTGGTAATGTGGCAGTGTACATGTGCACATTACTATACTTTTTTGGTAATGTATATGACCATGTTTAGTAATGTAAGTCCTATTTCGGGAATAAAAACATGGAAGTCCTATTTTGGTATATTTTCAATGTTTTAGTCCTACTTTGGTCTTTCTCCCATTGTTTTAAGGTAATATGATACATAACAGTTTTGAATTTTTTAATATAACAAAATCCAATGGGATATTTTAGTGACCAGAATTTTTGTATTTAAAATTTATATGGTTGCTTTTTAATGAGCATTGAAAAAATTTTCTTAACTTAATATCTAAATCGTTAGTATAGATAAATTAATTTATGTTAAATAAATAAAGTTTTATACAAAATTTAAAATTAGATGTCAATTTTAGGAGTATTTAACAAATTCTCCATGTGAAAATGAACACTCCAAGAAAAGATAAAAATATGTACACTTTTTTTTAAAAAAATTATAGTCATGTTATTTTATCAATTATAATCTGCATCCGTTAAAAAATTTAACGTTGTACATAGGTTTCATAGAAATCATAGATAATTAAAATGTATAATTGTTGATTTATCTAGATATGCGTATAGCTCATTGATTATTTTTTTATCAATTTTATATTTACATCAATAGGAATAAAATGATGTCTAACCATGACTCTTTAATTTCATTTTTCTATATTTTTTATGTAAAAAGAATAGTTTATACATATTGAATATTTTAAACAATTGAATGGATGAATATTACTCCCTCCGACCCCCATAGATCTTCCCAATAGTCCTTTTTCCTTGTCCACAATAGATCTTCTTATTTCATTTTTTAACAATTAAAATACCACAACTACCCCCATTTACTTTATTTATTACACCTCACCCACCTCATTTAATACACTCCACCCATTTTCATTAAGGGTAGTATGGTAAACTTTCACCTTTTTTCAACTCTCCTTAAAAACCACCAAAAGTCAAAATGAGAACATCTTAGGGGGGACGGAGGGAGTAACAAAGTTGAGTAAAAATATATTCATATTTAAAATTTTTAAAAAAAAATTCAAAACTTTTCAATAAATTTGATATGAAATGGGTGAATATAAAAAATGTGAGTACATATTTTAAAATAAAATGATATGCATGCGAGGATAAAAAATTTAGGCATTGATATGGAATGATCAATGTAAATAATTCAAAGTTCAAATATAATTTTTAAATTGGAAAATTTACTTATATCTAACACGTAATTCATTTATCAAAATGGCAACTAAGCCATGTTCAACTGAAATAATTGATACTCCATATATATATTCATAGTCAGAGGAATTTACCTAAATAACACTAAAACATAATGACTTTCCCTAAATAGCAACATATGTTTTTTATTTCCCAATCTATAACTTTTAGTCATTATCCATTTGGCATTATTTAAATAAATGTTCACCGTCACAGGATATTATTTCTCCTTCTAAACATTATTAAGTGTTATTTAAGGGATAAAAAGTTTAAGTCTTATATTGGAAAATACTTTTGTTTTAGTGCTATTTAGTGTAGATATGAAAAATGAAAAATTTGAAAAATTATATTGGGAAAAGGTTTGAAAAATGAAAAATGAAAAATTTGAAAAAGTTTAAGTCTTAAATTGGAAAATGAATTATGTTTGAGAATACGAAAAATTATTCTTTTTTTGAGGATAGAACACTATTGGCACCAACTCTCGAAGTAGTTGAAATGATAAATGAATTTGTTCTGTCCCTCATTCCTTGTGATGAAAAGGAATATTTGAGTTCTGATTCTTCGTGCCAAGCAGAAGCAGATGTAGGTGTTGATGGCGATTGGATAACAGTTGAGTTTTTGAATGAAATCAAATGTCCGGAAATCCCAAACCACAAAATAGTCTTGAAAAAAGGGGTACCGATTATGCTATTGAGGAACATTGACCAAACATCTGAACTGTGTAATGAGACAAGTTTAATCGTTCAAGAGTTGTGAAATAATGTTATCGGTGGAATTGTGGTTTCAGAAAATCGAGTCGGGAAAAAAATTTGCATCCCTAAAATGAATTTGGTACCATCTGATCCAAGGCTACCCTTGAAGTTCTAAAGAAGACAATTCCCGATCGCCTCATGTTTTGCTATGACTATCAACAAAAGTCAAGGTCAAACATTGTCATTTGTGGAATTATTTTTAACCAAGTCAGTGTTCACACATGGTCAACTATTTTTTGCTGTTTCACGAGTGAAGACAAAGACATGATTAAAAATATTAGTTCTAGATGACAATGGAAACCCTTGCAACCATACCAAAAATGTTGTATACCTTGAAATCTTTCAGAAAATTTTGTATTAAAATTAACATTGTTAACTCTACATTATCTTCCTCAAATATTATTTATTTTACTTTGGCTTTTTTCGTTTGTAGTATTAAAAATCATGTGAGCAATACATTTTCTTTATTCCGAAAAATAAATTTCATTGAAATGATTCAGAATCGACATAAATTTTTTTCGACCCCATGCATGGCACGGGTCAAAATACTAGTTCATAATACTCGATAGAGTGTGCGAAAGCCAAAAGTAAAAGAATATAGCCAAAGTTAAAAATAGTACTCCCTCATCTGGAAATATTTTTCGCATTTAAATTTTCATGGTCTCCAAAATTACAATTTGACCACTAATGTCTTTATTTATATATATATATATATACATTTTATAAAAAAATGATATATGGAAACTACGTTGTAATAGAATTATAGAAATATATTGATGTTAAAGTTATATCATAATATAATATACTCCCTCCGTCCCTAAATATATCTCACATTTGTTTTTTCAGCAGTCGAGGGAACTTTTGTTTGTTTCTACGTTTTCATTGGTTATTTGATAAAATAAAATATTCTTGACACCTCTTATTTCGAAAAACTTTTCATGTAGTTTTTTGATATGTAAATTTTATTTTTTATTTTTATACCAATATGTAAATAAAATGAATTGAAAAAATTTGATATTTTACCTCGATAATAGAAATGTGAGATATATTTAAGAATGGATGGAGTAATATATTTTTTCTACAAATTCGAGTCAAAATTCACAAACTTTGACTAAAATAAATTAAATGGGAAGAAAACCGGACCGATGGAGTAAAATACTCGCTAATTTCTAGGAAGTAATTATGGTATTTGCGCCGATTGGTATTTGCCTAATCGTCACCCACTGACCAGTGGCCACTACAATTTGCATCCAATGAATTGCCTAATCAGGGTTGACCATCTTTACCTACTCGACAAGTTTTTGACCTTCCCACAATTCTTGTTTTTCAGTCTCTAAAACTTCTTTCCGTTCAACTTATTTTTTCTGATCTAATCTGATTTTTTGAAGTTCTGATTTGATCTGACCTAATCAAATTTGATCTGATTTGATTGGATCTGGTCTGGTCTGATCTGATTGGACCTGATCTGATCTAATTTGATTGGATCCGATCTGATCTGGTCTGATTAATTATGATTTGATTTAAAGTTCAAATCAATAATTTAATTTGACTTTCTAATAATGTTTAAAAATTGTAATATTTTTATTTTATGATTATTTTTTAATGAAATAAAATTAGTTAATTCATATATTAGAATAATCATTCGTATTATAATGTAATAATATTTTTTATTTTATGATTATTTTATTTATGAAATAAGAATATTGATTTAATAGTTTAATTATTAGTTCATATATACATTAGAATAAATATTTAATTCATATATACATTAAAAAGTAATTAAATTTAGATAATCAATATAGAGAAGAGATAATATTTTTATTGAAATATCTCATACTTATAAAATATCAACGTGTTCTTTGTACTAAATTTTTTTTATGATTAATATAACACCATAGATAGAATAGTAATTTCAGTTACACTAAAATATACTCTGTATATGAATATCAAATGTCAATTTTATTTAAGTCATGATCAAAGTTGATCAACTCGATATAGTAAAAGATCAAAACTTTAGAAACTCAAATTATAGGTAGCAATAAAAATGTATTTTAAAAGTAGAATTAGATTGACATTGTCAATGTATTTTAAAAATAATTTTTCCAAAGTCTTATAATTAAAGATTACTTTCTAAGTATTCTATTTAACTTGTTTCTAAAGTTTATTCTTTTTCATTTTTAAAAATAATAATAATAATAACAATAATAACAATAATAATAATAATAGTAATAATAATAATAATTTTTGATGGGATCTGATCTGATCTGGTCTCCGATCTGATTGGATCTGATCTGATCTGATTGAATCTGATTGGATGTGATCTGATATGATTCGATCTGATCTGATCTAGTTTGATCTGATGATGATGATGATAATAATAATAATAACAATAATAATAATAACAACAACAACAACAACAACAATAATAATAATAATAATTCTTGATAATAATAATAATAATAATTCTTTAATGGATCTGATATGGTCTGATCTGATTTGATCTGATCTGATTTTGATAAGAATAAGAAAAAAGATGAAAAAATAAGTTGAATGGAACGGGGCCTTACTCCGTATAACGTTAGAGCATAATAATAGGTATTCGATCTTAAAATCCATATATACATCCGAAAATTTTCACATTTTCATGAGTTAATATGGAGGCATTTTTTTTTGACAAAGTCTAATTCTTTCATGATATTCATATATTAAAGTCCATAAAATTAGTGTGGACATAAGTACCACGAAAGAATTTGCCAATAATGGGATGAATTGTTATTTGTTCAAATATTTAATGAGTACTTTCTTCCTCTTTAAATTATTGTTCTATTTACTATTTTGGTTTTCTGACAACTTTTGATTGCATGTATTTTTTCATAGTAATTTGATAGAATAAAATTTTTTGGTCAAAACTTATTTTATAGAAGTTTTGATATACTTTTTAAAGACTTCCTCTGTTCACAATTTGTTATTTTTATTTTCTTACCAAATTATAGATAAAATCACTCTAAGAGCATTACTACTTATTCCTCTCTATTCCTCTCTATCACATCATCTATTTTCAATATTACATCATTTTCTTCTTCAAATTTATGTCACTCTTCTCTAATTTTTTAATTATTTTTCCCACTTGTCATTTCTTCATTTGTACAAAAATTAGAAAAATAATTGCTCAATTACTTTATTATCTCTCTAGGGGATAATATTCCCCCCTCCTCATCTCTCTTTTCTATTCCCTTCTTTTTTTCTAATCATTCTTTTCTTCTTTCCTTTTCCACATCATCATCTTATCCCTCCTTTCATTTCTCTCCATTAGTGATACTCTAAAAAAGTTATATTTTACATGTTGTTTAAAAAAATGATAATTTAGAAATGGATAGAGTCTTAATTGCGGATTATTAAATAATATTTTATCAATCAATCTTTTTCTGTTTGTTCTAATCATAATGGCCGAACTTGGCAAAAATAGACATTTTTGCTATTATGCCAATTAGGGAGTAGTATTTTGCCAAATGTAGTTGGTAAATATAACAACTCCAGTTGATATTTTGCCAAACATAGAATTTTTTACAACTTCAATTTTTTACCAATTTAGCAAATCTATTAGAGTTGCTTTTATATTCCTTCCTTTCTTATATTATCATCATCCCTATCTTCCAAATAACATGTAAAATTTAATCTCTTTCAAATAAAATTTATTTACAAAATGATATAGAAATATAATAAAAATACAACTTACACATTAAACTATATCAAAAGTTTTTATAAAAAAGTGATGACATGCTAATTTTATTATATCAAATAATTAATGAAAATGTGTGGACAAACAAAAATTATCAGAAGCATAAAATAAGGCATAATAGTTCCAATCCTCATCTATTTTTAAAACGTATTTATAAAATCCTAGTGTTTCAAAACATTGCGTGCCCACTCTGACCATATTCTGAACATTGTCTAATCATTTTCAACCAGAGAAGGGGCATTATTGCCTATTTTTCAAACTATAGGGGACAATAGATATAGAGCTCATTTTTTATTTTCTTTTATTCTTTTTCCCCTTTTGTATCTTTTTTTTTCTTCTACCTCTTTGTTTACTTTTCTAAAAGGTTTTTTTAATATATATTCTAAATTTTTTAATAATGCTTTGAAATTTCAAAACTATTTGTGTTTGAAATAACAAATAAAGAAAATGAAAAAATTAACATAAACTTCATTGATCTCAAGTTAAACAAATTCCTTTTTTTGTTTTCAGAATAAAAAGAATTTTTTTAGGAAGTTCAAAAAATAAAATTAAGAATAGGAAAAAATAAAATTAAATAAAAATGGAAAAAATAAATGAAAAAAAGAAGAAGATACAATAATATTCTTAAAAAGAAGAAAAAATAGTTATTAAGTGCGTTAATAAAGTTCTTTTTCTAGACTTCGTAAATAAATCTTATAATTGTGATGCCCAGAAAAGATTCTTACTTTTAATTTTAAAAATAAAAAGATGGCTACTTTAAAATATTTGAATTTGGTGGGTGTTGGTCCAAAAAAAGTTTTTCAAAACCCAATTGATTAAAAAACGACTTTTTTAACGTGTCGAAAAAACATCTTCTAAGTACACTTTATAACTTCATTTTTCTTTCTTTTTTTATAAACTTTTTTGTATGTTTTTCTTTTTTTCACTTCTTTATTTCAAATACAAACAATCTGGAATTTTTTTTAAATATTATGATATTTTCTAAAGAAATTCAAAAATATCTATAGAGAAAACAAAGAGAGAAAATAAAGGAAAAAATTAAAAAATAAATACAAACATGAAAAGAGCTCTGGTGCCCCGCGTGATTTTGAAAATAGTCACCAGGGGCGGTCCCGAAAAATAAAAAATAAAATTGGCCTGGTCCAAAATTTACATTTTGGGCCCTATTTTATTTATTAGAATACTTATGCTTTAAAATTAATGCCGAATTTAAAAATATGGGGCCCTAAAATTTTAGGAGCCCTGTGTAGTTGACTGCTTTGCACAACCTCCGGACCACCCATGATAGTCACCAATGCCCCCCTCTTTGCCAAAAAAGTATCCGGAAAATGATATGAGTGGGTGTATGTGCATCGTTTTGAAACCAGAGAGATTTTATCCATAAGTATTGAAAATAGAAAGGGCATTAATGCTTATTTCCTGAATCATAGATGGTCCTGAAGCAATTAGACCTCTGAAATAATAAAGATGATGATAATTTAGAAATAAAGGGAGTAATACCTTCCTCTTTAAATCACATTCATATAGTTTGAGATTGATTTTAATCTATCAAATATTTATGTGTACACTTGATATTTACATAGAAACTCAAATTGAGATAAAATAATGTGTCTTTTTTAATGATAACATATCAAGGTGGATGTTTTATTATGCATCAGAGGTATTGGTACAATATATGGGCGTAAAAGCGATTTATAGAGCTCAAAATTCTATAGAGAGGAAAATGAATAGTAGAGTTGTATGTAGACCTGGCAAAACGGTCGGTCAGGTCGGGTTTGTGTTCGGTCACATCGGGTTTGGGTCACATCAGGTTCGGGTCACTTCGGATTCGGGTCTAAGGATGCTTGTTATGACCCAGAGCTATCGGGTTCGGGTTGACCCAATGGGTTAAGAGGCGTATTTAAAAATTGCAAATTTTCCATTTAGAGATAAAGTCATTAATGCATTTTTCAAAACAGAGAAAAAAAATTATTCAAAACAACAACAAAAAAGTAAACATAGCAAAAAATTCTAAACATCAACATGTCCCAAATGAACCATCCAAGCACACTAATCAAAATACCAAATAATTTAGAGTTCAAACAAAATGATTAGAAGTTCATTCTCGAGTGAATTCATTCCCCATATCAATTAGATGCTTATCACGAGTAAAACACCTGAAATCCAACTCAATGCCTTCTTCAAGTTTGTCACGTTCATCTACATATTAGTACAATAACACATATATGAAGAGTTAATTTGTAAGTGTAAAATAAATTGAGGCTTATATATTAAATTACCTTCATCAACATCATAGCCAAATATCCAACTACGAGTGGTAATCAAAGCTTCTGCATTCTCTGGCTTAAGTGATGCTCTCCACTTTGTTAAAATTCTACCACCTAAACTGAAAGCAGATTCAAATGCAACTGTGGTGATTGGTATGCTTAATATATCTTTTGCCATTTTTGCAACATCAGGAAATCCTATTCTTAAAAGCAGGGGAAATCTTACCCAGTCAATTTCCCGCCCAAATGCACTCTTCTATGAGTCGTCGATATTTGAAGATTTCATCATCTACCGTTAATATATGACAATCTAAAAAAGGTAAGAATCTCAAGCTATATTATTACATAGGTACTATTAAAGAATGAAATAAATACAAAATGGTAAGAATTAAAAAAAGGACATCAGAAGCAAAGGTTGCGTTATTTTTTTTGTTTTATTTTTAAAATTCTAAATATGAAAATAATTTTATTTAATTTTAATACTGAAATAATAAAAAAATATTAATGGTAATGCGTTAAAAATTTTGTAAAATGATCAGATAAAAATCTAATCCATAATATATTAGATTTAAAAGTCTGTACATATAATATTACATTACTATTTATAAAAAATAATACTAATTATTATTAAATATAAAAACTATTGTAACAAAGGATATAAAAACCGGAAATAAAATTTGTGAATAAAAGTAATAAAGTAATCAAAGTAGGAAATACATAAAAAAATTGTACGCCTAAGAATTAAAAAAGCAAAGGTTCACCTTTTTTAATTCCATATTTGCGTCATACTNTCCATAATATATTAGATTTAAAAGTCTGTACATATAATATTACATTACTATTTATAAAAAATAATACTAATTATTATTAAATATAAAAACTATTGTAACAAAGGATATAAAAACCGGAAATAAAATTTGTGAATAAAAGTAATAAAGTAATCAAAGTAGGAAATACATAAAAAAATTGTACGCCTAAGAATTAAAAAAGCAAAGGTTCACCTTTTTTAATTCCATATTTGCGTCATACTGTTTTGTTTTTTTAATTCCCAAATATGGAAATACTTAAATATGGAATACTGGAACATTAAAAAATATTAATGGTAATCATCAATCATCAATCATATTCTTAAAATCAGGGGAAATTTTGCCCAGTCAATTTCCCGCCCAAATGCACTCTTCTATGAGTCATCTTTGAAGATTTCATCATCTATCGTTAATATACGATAATCTAAAAAAGGTAAGAATCTCAATCTATATTATTACATAGGTACTATTAAAGAATGAAATAAATACAAAATGATAAGAATTAAAAAAGGAAATCAGAAGCAAAGGTTGCGTTATTTTTTTTGTTTTATTTTTAAAATTCTAAATATGAAAATAATTTTATTTAATTTTAATACTGAAATAATAAAAAAATATTAATGGTAATGCGTTAAAAATTTTGTAACATGATCAGATAAAAATCTACTCCGTAATATATTACATTTAAAAGTCTGTATATATAATATTACATTACTATTTATAAAAAATAATACTAATTATTACTCATTAAATATAAAAACTATTGTAACAAAGGATATAAAAACCGGAAATAAAATTTGTGAATAAAAGTAATAAAGTAATCAAATTAGGAAATACATAAAAAAATTGTACGCCTAAGAATTAAAAAAGCAAAGGTTCTCCTTTTTAATTCCATATTTGCGTTATACTATTTTGTTTTTTTAATTCCCAAATATGGAAATACTTAAATATGGAATACTGGAATATTAAAAAATATTAATGGTAATGTGTTAAAAGCTTTGTTACATATTTGATAAAACTCTACTCCGTAATATAGTACATTCAAAAATACGTGTATATAATATTACATTACTATATAGAAAAAATAAGGAAATCAAAGGAAAATGTTGCGTTATATGGTTTATTTTTTATTTCCATATTTGAATTATATTTTTTTATATATCTAAATATGGAAATAATTTAATACTTATGGAAATATGTGTTCATTTTTTTGTATAAATTTATTTTAATTGAATTTAGTTTTAATACCAAAGTAATAAAAAGTAAATATATTAATGATAATGTGTCAAAAGTTTTATAACACGATCATATAAAAATCTAATACATTACATTTAAAAGTTTGTATATATAATACTAGATCACAATATAAAAAATAATATTGATTGATATTAAATATAAAAACTGTTATAAATAAGGAAACAAAAACTGGGTACAAAACAACATTATTGTAAAAAATAAAAAATATTGATTAGTATTATATATAAAGAGTTTCAAAGAGTTTTTTTTATTTACATATTTGTGAATAAAATAATAGAGTAATGAAAGGATGGAATAATTATAAAAAATGGTAAAAATTAAAAAAGAAAATTGCGAGTAAATAGATTATGTGAGCCGTTAGAACATAGAAGACGTATTGTTACGTTTTAAGAAGAAAATAAGAAGAAAATAAATTCTTTCTTATATAACTTCATCCGATAAAAATCTAAAATATTACATCTGAAAGTCTGTTATATAATACGATCATGGAGTATTACCTTACTATATGAATAAGAAAAATAATATTGTTATAAATAGGGAAACAAAAAACCGGATATAAAATAAGAGTACATTATTGTATATAATAAAATAATACTAATTAGTATTATATATAAAGATTTTTAAAGAGTTTTGTTTTTTATTTGCATATTTGCGAATAAAATAATAGCGTAATGAAAGAAGGAAATAATTGTAAAAATTGGTAAGAATTAAAAAAAGGAAATCGCGAGGAATAAATTAACTGAGATGTTAAAATGTGTATTGTTACGTTATAAGAAGAATGACCTGAAGATTTGTATTTATGATTTAGAGAATATTTCCACAAGATGTACCACTAATATAGTTAATAAAGAAGATTTTCAAATTTTGTAATTTATATGATATTCATGCTTTACAATAATAAAAAACATTATATCTCATTATATGGTGTATTCCCTTTATTATGCAATATAATGACATCAATATAAATTTATAATTTAAATACGAGCCGTGCAACGCACGAGTGTGATACTAGTCTTTTAGCATTGTCCTTCCACCATTCAAGAACATCTAAATTTTCATTAGGATCCACCTTGAGTTCTTCCAAATATACATCCAAATGGGATTTAAACCTAGAAATTGTCACTCCATCAAATGCTAAAAAAGCCTACATACAAATTTCAAAAGAGAAATGAATACCAAAAACTGAAACATTATATATATATATATATATATATATATATATATATATATATAGGTTTTGGTTCTGGTCAGGCCATTAATTGCCTTCTTCATCTCTATCATCTTTTCTCTTTCTGATTTTTCTTCATTTCATTCTGTTTGTTCATCTATGGTGGAATTATACAAGAGAAATTGATGTTTGTGCTGGTAAATTCTTATCAAAATCTTATTAATTCATCATCAAATTCATATGAGTTTTTTAGGGTGGTGCAAAATTTCTTTTAAGGGAAGGCAAAACAATCCCAGTGATCTAAATTTCGGTTATTTTCGTTTGTTTCCATTTGAGGTGTGGATAATTTTGTGGTTTTGTTATTCTACTTTGAGTTTGTAGAAAAGGAAGAAGCTTGTTCAATTTTAGTTGAAGGTATAGCGGCGAACACAAGGTGTTTGATAAAATGCCCTAAAGAATTAAACACATGAAATTGGTGGTAAGGACAACCTCAATACAAACAAGGGATATCTTAATACCTCACAACAACCTCCATATGTATTTTCATTGACTGATTGTGGCGATGATCAGATTTTTCAAACAAGGTAATGTAGTTTTATTGTGAATTAATCATAATATATATAATTGTAGAACGAATCATTTGGTTGCTCCTTTATGTTTTATAATGTTTGAGTTCTATTTATTTCCTTATGAATTTTTTACACTTGTTAAACCATAGTGCTTTATGTATTATACTCCGTAATACTTAAAATCTGTGCATATTCATACTCAAGGTAATGCATTGTTAGTTCACTGTGTTGCCAATATCGTGATGCTTTGTTTTAGTTATTATGATTTTTTAATGTTTTGGTACACTAAAGTAGGCCTACTGCATTTTTTTATATATTTTTTTTCAACTAAAATTCTCAAATTCTCTCTACACATGTATGTTCTGATTGAGTTTAATTATTTATATGTTAGTTTTAGCTTTTGCAAACTGCACTTTCAGGTTACTCCTAGTGCACATTTAAGTTGGTTAGTCTAATTTATGCTAAGGTTACTGTATTTTTGCCTATTTTAGATGGGATTGTTGTGATTACTGTTAATACATACTAATCTTTATTTTATTGGTTCAGACTACTATATTCCCATATTGCATTATATTAAATTGGTGTTGCTCGTTATAGTTCACATACTGCAATTTAATTGATCACAATAGCTATTGCCAGATTCTCATTTCATGAACTTAGTAAATTGGTTACATTCCATATTGAAACATATCAAGGCAGCGTTATAAAAATCTACATGCTCACACCCATACGTTAAATTGTTGGATCACCGCTTGACTGCTTTTGTTTGGGGTGTGCACTGATGCTTTAATTTTCTCTTTTTTTATTTTTTCTATTACCTAGTTGACATTTTTTCACATTGACAACATTGTGGCATAATTTGTTCATTATGGGTGCACATTGCTGCATTTCTTTTAATTTCATTTTTTTTTACTTTTTGTTATTTTATATTGTGCACCATTAGAACTACAGTAATGCATTTTTACGAGAAGGCAATACATTCTCATAATAAAAGGTAAATGATAATGCATTTTGTTATTGTACATTCTCATAATCAAAGTCGATGCATCTCATCTTGACATTCTTCTAACGCAAATATGGTGCATGTATATACTTTGGATAGTGAATTTTTTACAAATGATGATGCTTTTAAAGTTTTCTATGTTAAATTTGAAAATGGGTTAGAAACACATCGAATGGTGCAAACTTTAAGAGATTAAAATTTGTATTATATTTAATGGGTTAGAAACACATCGAATGATGCAAGAGTTTAGTGTTAATACAAGTTTGTGTCGTGTTCAGAGAAAAGGTTTGACTGCAAGATGAGTGTCCCCTTAAAAAATAAATTATTGCCTGTTAGCTCAAATGGTAGAGCGGTATATATATTACGGATGTGGGTTCGAATCCCACATAGGCAAATTATTTTTCGAATACGTATTGCACTTGTTCTAAATATAGAGTACAATGCATTCTTAAACTTTCTTAATACATAAAAAGTTACTCACGAATCATTATTCACTAATTCACAAGGATTAATAAAAATGCATGCATAATTTACAATAAATATATTCATACAAAATGGTAAAGAAATAAATGAAAATTAAAAAAAGGTGATTTAATATAAAAAAATTAAAAAAAAATTGTAGACAACATATTACTTGTTTTAAACAAAATATTGCAAATAAATAAATCTCTTTCTCCACGAAAATGCATTAAAATAAAGCAAAAAAAATAAAATATTCAATAGTAAAAAATTATTTATAATTTATTATTATAAAAGATAAATGGTTCACAAATTAAAAACATAGAAAAAAAGAAATCATTAATATGAAAATAACTTAGATATGCACGGTTATAAAAGAAAGATTAAAATGGCAACTCCTCCCATAATGGCTAAAAAGGTGGAAGTTAATGCACACGATTTTTTTCATGTGTACAATAATGCCCCTGTGCACCTATTCCATTCCTAAATTGATTTTACTTACCATATTAAGTGGTGAATGTCGCTAGTTTTAGATCAAATTTGAGCCTTTAGATTTGCAATATCAACGTCTATTTTTTATTCTCATTTCTTTCACCAAGAGTCCTTCTCACTGGAACCAGCCCATATATATATATATATATATATATATATATATATATATATATATATATATATATATAAGCTTAAGTTTAAACATCATGACTGAACAATAGGACTTATGGAGTATTATGATTAAATTATAAATAAATGTAAAATGAAATTATAAACATACCTCTAGGTCTGCTGAGGTTTTCCTTAAATTTGAATTCAAATCGGTAGTAGGATCAACTGTTGAATACTCACCAAATAATTTAAAAAGTTTGTCCTTCACATTTTCCACCTTCACTTTTGCAGTTGTAGGATCTAAGGTTGTAAAACAAAATCTTACAAATTGAAGTTTATATCGAGGATCTAAAATTGCTGCAAATAAAAGTATCATGCTATAAGATTCCCAATACTTGTCGAACTTCACTTTCATCCTCTTTGCCATCTCTCTTATGCACATATTTGTCTCTATTATATCATCAGAATGTCTCTTTAAGAAACATTGAATTCTCCAGACATTTAATAAATACATATTTGTTGTAGGATAGTGCCGCCCAGAAAATTGTGTAGTAATTTCATCAAATGGCTTCAAAAGTTCATGGATCCTTTCAATTCTTACCCATTCTTCATCGCTTGGAATGGGGGGGGCATCACGATCCATCCTTTTCATACCAGAAAAAACATAACGATACAGGAGTGCTCTATCAAGCATCTTAAAAATTGAATTCCACCTAGTAGGACAATCTAACCACAAACTTCTTGAAGTATCCACGCCAAGACTATTAGCACAACCCTCAAATTTCAACTCACGATCCTCAGAAGCAGTGACATATTTTATACAGTCTCTAAGTGTACGCATGGAAGTATCAATCACAGTAAGACCCTCTTTAACAATCAAATTCATTATATGAGCAGCACACCGAACATGAAAATAGTCACCATTAGCAGGCAAATGAGAATAAATAGACTATGTGATAAAAGACCTTGCATGTTGTCATTGTACTTCGCATTATCTAGCGTCATGGAAAAGACTTTCTTATGAATTTCCCAAATCTTAAGAAGACTTAAAATCTTTTCATGAATGGCATCAACATTGTGTGGAGGTGGCACATGACAAAAGCTAAGAATCTTGTTTTGCAATTTCCAATTTTCATCAATAAAGTGAGCAGTCAAGCTAAGATAACCTTGTCCAACTATTGATGACCACATATCTGAAGTGAAGCATATTTTACCATCAATTTCACTCAAGACCTTTTTAAGTTTCAATCTTTCTCTTTCATGAATCTTCAGATAATAATTCTTAGCTGTATTTCTACAGATAGGTTTGCACTCTTCATTCAAATACACATGTATAGCCCTATTCCCTTGATGTTCTGCAAAACTAAAGCTATAACCATGTCTTATAATACTTAGTGCAACCAACTCTCTGTATGTGCCTTGGTCTAATTTTTTAGCCAAGTTAGCATTTTTGTTTAATAGTAATTGACCAAGATCATTAGCAACACGGGCATGACAATTTTCTGTATGGCGTTTAAAATTAGTTGTACCATTCTTAGATTTCGCAAAAGTTGGTCCTCCCTTACAATGCTTGCAAAGAGCTCTATCTTGACCATCTGGAAATTGATCTCCATCAAACACATTATACTCGTCCCAAATTGGTGAAGCCCATTTTCTTTTCTGACTTTAAGAAGACTCTTCAATTCGAGTGGTAGTTCGTGTATGATAAAATAAAAAATGAAAATCCTAAAATTTATAATGTATAGACTTTGAATTTTGGGGATGAAATGTAACGCCCTGCAACCCGATCTATTAGAATTGATTAATTTAATTAATTAATTACTAAACTCGGACCGGGATTGGGAAAATAAAATCCTTAGAAAAATTATTTGAACATATCATTAAATTCGTCTTGACTGACTGATACTAGAAATACTAACGGATTTCAATTCGGGCAAGTTCGGGGGGAAAATGCGTACTGTTCAGGTCAGAATTTACACAATGGAATGAGATTTAGGGAGGTAACTCCCAATTCATTTCACACGTCACCCCACATCTCACCATTCATATTCCCTCTTAATTTCTCATTCATTTTCCATTATTTCCCATTAATTCCCCATAATTTCCATTCAATATATTATAGCCTCTCCCCTCTTCACTTTCCACCACACTTGTAACTCCCATTCAACATCACCATTCATCTTCCTCTTCCTCTTGTTCGGCCAAGGCAGCAGCCCAGGGAAGGTCTCCGGCGAAGCTCCGGTGGGTGCACAGTTGAGGGAGAGGGAGGAGAGGAAGAGCTAGGCCGTTCGTGTGAAGCACAGTCATCGTTCCTCGATTCATTCGTTATCTTCATAGTTTCAACCCCTACGTTTAGAGGTGAGTAGTTGTCCCCTCTAATTCTAGAACATTTAGTTATAATCTATGTCGTTATATTAATAAGAATATCTTACGCAACCTACGTAGAATATATGCATGTTCGTAGGTTAGCCATCAAAACGTTCACTACGTAAAACTTATATATATTGGCCTAGGAATTACTAGGAATATATTCACCAATGTTGGTATTATCGTCCTAAAAAGAATTAAGGCATTAAACTTTCAAAGCGGATCAAAACGTAGCCAAGGACAGAAGACTGTCACCGGGGCGGTCGACCGTCGCTTCGGACGGTGGACCGTACCCTCAGCCGTTTCGACGGTCATCACCGTGACGGTCGACCGTCAGCCGCGACGGAAGACCTAGGTGGACCGTTTGTGACCCAGACCCCAACCGTAGCACACGGTCGACCGCCGGTAGGGTACGGTCGACCGTTCTTCGGGCAGAACTCCGGGCAGTTTGTAGAACGAGCCTCGTTGACCACATTGACCCTGAATCGGTTTGTATTCTTGCATGAAATGTAAATCTTTATTATGTATGTTATTTAATTGATATATTCTTGGCGTTGACCAAAGGTAAATATAGCAAGCATTCATCATGTTCATTCTAGACGCAAGTCCTAGGTTTATCATCATGTGCATACCACTGTAGGGAGGTCAGGCTTTCGTGCGCCTACTACAGTGGGCCCGTCCAGGAACCTTTGGGATCCAACGAGTTTTCATCAGGTGGGTTTTGTGTACGTACATAGTAGTCAGGTTATGGCTACTACCCGGTTTTGCTAGTCCACTTGTGATGTTTACGTCGAGCCCGGCTCATTACCGTTTCGGTATGATAACCGGAGTGCAGGGGTGATCCTGTCAAGTGAGACTAAGCCAGGGGTGTCTCTGATAGTTTAGGTCATGCATCAAGTCATATCATCATCATGTATGTTCCACAACACACTTTCACATTCAATGTGGTAGCACATCATTTTGTTATATGTAATAGTACCCCAAGAGGTGCAAACTAAACAGTTAGTAAACATGTAGTTTTCCGTACGCTAAGTACAGGTATTAATATGTGCATAACCATATGGGTTATCACTTTATGTTCTTTTGTTAGATTCACTCCTCAGCTTTTGCTGAGCGTGTAATTGTTTTTTTGCTACACGCAGGTAGACATGACAATACCAGTGCTAACCCTGGAGGACAGTGATGATGGGAATATGGGCGGCGCACGGACAACTTTAATATTTATATACATTTAAGTAATCATTTGGGCAAGAACCCCACCATTTGTCGTTTTACTTGTTTTGGACTTATTTATTTACTTCTGCTTTTACTCTGCATTTATATCACACACGTTTTGGGGTTAACTCCCTAGCATTTATTCCACTAATTAAACACAACTATTTTCATAATAAATGGACATTAATGTTTTTCGCTACAGACGGTTCTCGGACCTCCCATGTAACCCTACTGGTCCGTTGGGTCGCGGGGTGAACCGGGTCCGCGGAAGGCGGGTGTTACATCAAATCCCCTCACAAGAAAATTGAGCTTCTTTCACTGAACTATCCACTATGCTCAATACTCAATGCTTGCATTTTATAACACACTTTTAAACTATTATATTTTTATAAAATTCCATATATACATATCCATTTATAAATAATGATATGAATGATGAATAAATTGTATTAAAAACATCAAAAGTTGGGGAAGAATCAAAGCAAACCGAGAGAGCAACAACCTTATCTTGAGTTCTAGACATATGCAAAATTGCATATTATTATACTTTAAAAAAAATCTTATTTTGACTATTAGCATTTAGCACGCAAAGTGCGAAACAAATTCGAGTACATATGGCTAATGAGGAATGGCTTATATGTTACTTTAGGAGAAAAATAATATCACGTAAATGGAAAACACAGATTAAACAATACTCCCATTACTTCGTAAATAGAAAAAAAGTCAAAAAACTGATTTTAGATTTTAAGTTTTTAACTTTTAAGAGAGAGTTAAACATGAGTTACCTATAGACCCAACTGAAGATGATGAATTAATTAGGATTAGTAATTCCACTATTGTGCTTGTTTCTTCTCACCATTGAGCCGACGCCAGCGGACGACGGAGGATGATTGACGGAAGACGGCAACGATCGGTGGAGAAAAGTCGAGATGGAGAGTCGGCTGATGGAGAGAGGGTGCAATTAGGTTTAACGGGTTTGGGTACGGTATTTCAGGCTGTATTTGTCTATTTGATACTCGGTATATGAGTAATAAATAAAAATATAAAATCTTAGTTCCTAAGTTTAGAGTGCTTAATCCGTTGGGTCAGACCCGACCCGACCCAAAATTTTAACGGGTCCTCGGTTCGGGTCCTTTCGGGTTTGGGTCACAAAATTCATGTTCAAAACCTGCTAATTTCAGGTCGGGTTTCGGGTAAAAAACAGGTCGGGTCATATTTTGCCAAGTCTAGTTGTATGTAGAGAGTCGATCAAAAGATGGGACTAGGGTCCCCTTCTTCTTGGAAGTGGCACCCCTCTTGTAGGTGAACAAGGAGCCCCTAGAGCTAGTATTACACACGGGCTCTCGCGTGAATTTCTTACGTGGCTTAGCACAAAATCCTTGGCCTATGGAAATATTGTTCCATGAAAAATTCCCTCCTGTTTCCTAAGAGAACACAAACTATTAACTCAAAAACTATATTTTGTTGGTGCGCTTCTTTATGTTGATGTCTCTTTGTTTGGATGGATGAGTAAACTTTATGTCATCTTTTAATTTATGTTTATTCCGAATTTGAACAAAGATTTTTTTTCTCCGACTTCATTGATCTTTATGGTTTTCCCTCCATGAGAACCCTCCTTTCCCTTAATTTTTGCAGTTTGCAATCTTTCTCTCTCCATCGTCTTTGGAGTCTCCAGTGATGTAAGTGCAATCTTTCTCTATGAGAGCAAATTTATGTCGTCCCCCTCCAGTATCTTTCATCACTCTTTATGTTCCTTTTATCTCTTAACTTGCATATCTTAGTGACCAGTTGAATATTCTAAGTCTTTTGGATGCATGGTAGCCCCAAAGCCTTCTACCATAGAGGGGTTTATCTTGCCCACGGCCTTTTATACTTCAATCCCTTTAGGAGTTCTTGAGCACATGGGTCCTCACCCTGACGTACGTGCCATGTAACATCCTAACCCGCATAACCTGAATACATGGGTTAGCGAACCGGGTTGCTACTAATCTGATATCCAAACACACAATATTTTCAAATAATTTTAAACATCCAATAGTTCTTTTAATAAAATCTATCATCGGAGTAGAAATCTAAGTAGTACGGAATCTTAATCTAATTTAGCAAACACAACTTGAGACTCATGCCCGAAAACATAATAAATTATTATGAAAGAGTAATTAATTCCAAATCCTCAATCAAGTTAACCACATATCTTACTCCTCATTGCTCTCAGGGATCGATTCTAGGTTCATCATGTCCTTGATTACCTACGTGTATCAAATAAAGAAAACTACATGCTCAACAATGATGCTAAGTGAGAAATATCTAATGTCAAAGTAAACAATCAAGTGAATCCACAATTCACAATAATTATGTGACATCATGCGATCAACATACATATCACACATATGATTCAACACACAATTTACCTAGCACTTGCCCATTTCCGTTCTTATCAAAGCTGTGGATTCTTCGAGATCGGTGGATCACCAAAGACCTGTCCCTAACCTGTCCTAAGCCAAGGACTACTTGTTAATTTGGGAGTCATGATTGTTCCCACTGGATCAGCAGGTCATGCTCAACAAGGATATGGGTAAAATTTTGCATGAATCTAAAGTTTATGATAAACTTTCATATAAACCAAATAAGTATTTAAATACTACCCTTGTCTCAAATTCATTTACACTATTGGAACAACGTGCAATATGCCTTTTTAAAAAAATAATTTTATCTATAAATTGGTATAGAAATAAAAGTACTAATTACATATTTAGAAATTACATAAAAATATCTACAAAAAAAGATGCGATAAGAATACTTTATTTTATTAACGGCTAGTAAAAATATATGAGTACACAAAAGTTATTGGGAAGCACAAATATTAAAAGTGTAAGTCATTTTGGGATGAAGGGAGTATTATTCAAGAAAGTATTATTTAATATTTATAATAATATAAATAAATAAAATGAGTTTAATTTTCATCTAGAATAGAACTCCAGCCTAAAGACGACGTTCTAATAACATGTATGGAGGCCCTGCATAACAAGCTCTCATAGCTCAGTTGGTTAGAGCACCCGTTTAGTAAGCGGGAGGTCTTGAGTTCGACTCTCAATGAGAGCATAATGTTTTTTTTAAAACTCCCTTTTGACATTTTTTTTGTTCTCCGTTTAGTAAGCGGGAGGTCTTGAGTTCGACTCTCAATGAGAGCATAATGTTTTTTTTAAAACTCCCTTTTGACATTTTTTTTGTTCTCCTTGTTCAAACCGAAATGAGTCAATGACTTCCTTCGTTTCATGTATTGGTGGCTTCCGGCGAGGACGCTATAACGATGGACGTCCTCTTCAAATCGATCGACGTCCGAGATCTTCTTTCCGTGCCGGACGTCGACGACGCTTCGGCACCGCTGTCCGCACCGGATCTCCGCCTTCTCATCGACCAACTCCAACTCCGCTCTGGCGACATTAAATCTAAAGTCCGTCAGTACATTCTCTCCCACAACTCAGATTTCTCTGCGCTGTTCTCGCAGTGCTCCGACGTCGTTTCGAGATCGGAAGACCTCTCCGGTCAAGTCTCCGACTTGCTCCGTCTCCTGTCGGACCGACCTGTAGAAGTTACTACAAAAGCTGTGATTGATGAAATTGTTGCGAAGCAGAGAGAGCTGAGGGAGAAGAGGGTTTTACTAGAGCTAGTGGGAGTTTTTTTGGGGCTTAGTGAAAAGATAGTGCTTGTGAGAGAGGAATTGAAGGCCGGGAGTGTGGAAAAAGCAGCCTTGGCTATGAAGGACTTGAAGGAGGCTCTGCAAGTCTGCGAGAATGACCTGCCTACAGAGGGGAAGCCACCCCCTTTAGTGTATAATCTGTTGCAGAAACAATGGAGTGAGTGCTTTGAAGAGGTAAAATTTTGATTTCTTTTTCGTTGAGGACTCAGGACTCGGCAGGGAATCAGAAAAGCTGGTTATTTGAGTCATCATTGCATAGTATACTGAATTTAGTGAACTTGTTTACTATGGTAGTATTGCTTTCAATATAATGTTTTAACCTGTTACGTTGTTATTTTGGTTATTAAGAGAACTTTTTCGGAAACACAAATAGTTTGATTTTAATGCTCTAATGGCAGTTGATTTGCACAATATGGTAGTTAATGGAACTAGATTGATCGAGGTGGAGTCATCAGTAATCTCTATACTTCATATGAACTCTCTAATGTAGCAACATCATAATTCACAAATATACATAAATAAATAGCAATGATTATTTTGCATAAAGCTTCTAATTAAAATTGTGCATGGTGTGTTTTCATAGGCCTTCAAGATTCTTTGATACACTGCTCGAATATTATTTTCTTCTCTTATGATTTCAGGATTTAATGGATCCTTACTCAGTACTCTCTGAATTCCATCTAGTTTTTCCTTAGTCAACTCGCATTGGTTATGAATCTGATGGAGATTCTCCTTATGTAACCTCCTTAATGGTTGTTTAAGCATTTTCAGTTTTTGAGTTAACTGAAACATACTTCTGCCGTGGATATCTTGACCCCAATAGTGTTTAATGATTTGATCAAACTCAGGGTTTGTAGTCCACACATCACAGAATCTGAAAATCCCCTTCTTAGTTTTGGTGTTGATAGGTTTTAAGAGCAGTGGTGTGTGATCTGATATACCTTCCTTCAGTACCTTTGTTTTTGTATTATTGGTAACTAGCCAGCTTGCATTTGCAAATGCCCAATCCAGTTTAGATAAAATCCTCTTTCCTGTTCTTGCTTATTTGACCATGAATAGTAGGCTCCCTCAAAAGGAATCTCTTCTAGTTCACAGTAAGTTATGCATTCCTTAAAATCTGTTGTTTCTTCCAGACTTACTGGTAAACCCCCTATTCTGTCCTTAGTACTAAGAATTGAATTAAAATCCCCTAGAACACACCAAGGCCCTGAAGTCTGCCCATGAATTCCTTTCAAAAACTGCCACAATTATTTTCTGCTGCCAGCATGATTATGACCATAAATAAATGTGATAAGAGCAAATCCAGTCTCTCCTAAACATTTCACCTAAGTGACCTAACAATGCACCGCTTGATCAGTTGCTTTGAGAATATGCACCTCAACCTTAGCAGGGTTCCATACTACCCATATTCTCCCTAGCGGATGGTACTCATTATTGATATAAGAATCCCAACTATTTAGAACTCTTTCCTTAATACTGACAAAGTTACTTTGCCTTATTTTGGTCTCAAGCACTCCCATAACATTGATTTTATTCAACCTAATGAAACTCTGAAGTTCCATTTGTTTATTAGGACTATTAAGTCCTCTTATATTCCAGCAACTGATCATGTGAGGAAGGGATAGTCTCCCATGTAAGGGACTTCCATCAGTGATTTATGAATAGCTACATCATATGATCTTTCATACTCCTGATCTTCCAGCTGTATTCTTCTGCAACCTTTTCGTTTACTTACTTCTGTGAAACCTTCCTCTTGGTCTTCCTTTGGCATGTTTATTTCTGTGTCTTCTTTTGTGTTTTCTTCCTCTCCTTTCTGTTTTAATTCATTACTATCTTCTGGTTGCTCCACCTCTTTTCTGTCTTCTTTTCTTTTCCATACCATCCTCTTCTTCACATATGTTTTCTTCCTGCAAGCTTTTTCAGGATGGCCAATCCCTTTGCAGTGTGAACAAATCACTGGATACCATTCATACTTTATTTCTTGTGTTATGATCCTTCCCTGATCATCCTCAAACTGAACTTCCTCTGGAAATTTTTGTTGCATGCACACTCCGATCTGAATCCTTGCAAAACTTAGCTTTATTTTCTTGATAGTAGTCCTATCTGCTCTTATAGGATTTCCTATCATGCTGCGTATTTTATTCAGACCTGGGTTACTCCAATAGTTGATATCCAAATCTGGAAGTTGGACCCAAATTGGGATATCATTTAGCTCTTCAAGTGACACACTGCTACCTGGTTGCCAATTTCTCACATAAACCGGTTTGTTGTCAAAATAGTAATACTTTCTCTTGAGAATATCCTCCTTTTCCTCCACAGTTTGGAACCTGATAACAAACTGTCCTGGTTTAAGGAATGTGACATCCTGAATATCACATTGTTTCCATATCCTTTTTACAAAACCCTCCACTACCTCAATTGGAGGATTTGCACCCAGGATACAAGCCAATACAGCAGTTTCCCAGTACGTATTTGACTCAACAATGTCTTCCTTTGTAAGCTTTGCAATTTTTTGTCCATTTACCTTATTTGCAGCTATAAAACACAGATTACAGTCTACTTCCTCTTCGTTTCCCACAGCTTTAGCATAAGATTTTGGAGTATCAAAATTTACCTGTGGTTTCCTCGAAGTCTCCTTATCTGCTGGAACTGGATCTGGTGTAATTCCTGATGAAGAGGCTAGAGCTGAACCCTTCATGTTTCCCTTTTCCGATCCAACGATTGATGTTTGAACCGGTGTCTTCTTGACTTGGTTATCCTCAGCGATCCCTGAGGTTTTGTTTTTTGTAGTCTCCGATTCCAGAGAAACACTCTTATTTGTGGGTGAGTTGCTCCGATTGGCCTCCACCGCCGTAGATTTGGGTCGTCCTCGCTTCCTCGCCATTAGAGAGAGTAAGGAGTCTCCGATTGGCCTCCGCCGCCGTAGATTTGAGATTCTTCAGTCCTCTTATCTTTAAGGACTTTTGGGTACGTGATACACATTGAGTTATTCAAATTAGTAAATCTTCAAATTGCAAATTATATGGGATAGGGAAACAGCAAACATGCTATCATTACTATGCCGTCTATGCGATGAGCATTTTGGCTATACGTGACTAGTTTCTGTTGGGTTTTGGCTTGTTTCGGGTAAATGAAAGAATAAGCACTACTAGAAATGAGCATGATGGTGAAGGAGATGCATTAATGATTGTTATTCGAGTTTTGTAATTATTTGGTTATAGGAGTTGCATTTGGATGTGTAGATACAAGAGCTTCTTTTAAAATGTATAGAAGATGCTGTGCGCTTTGAGCATGGAAGCATTACAGTTCACTTTAAGCATCAAAGCACCCGTGAGACTGAGCTCTCAACAGTTTTAAAAGCCATGGAAGTGAGTATTTTCTAATTTGACCTTAATGAAATTTGTTTTATTGAGAAGTGAATTCTTTGGATATTATACATTTCATTTGATTTCACACGCGGTACATTTTTTTTGCTGCTTATGTCTAGGCTGTCTGCATAATGGATTATGGACTTGCAAAAGTAGCAGATTCATTGATTAAGACTATTGTTACTCCATTAGTAGTCAATTGGTCGACTACTTACTATGTGAAAGACATACCTAACAAATCAGGGAGTAGTGCTGATTCAGTTTTGAGGATAGTCCCTTCAACTGAGCACAAGGTATATGCTTCATAGCAACACTGTAGTAATATACTAAAATCTGTATAGGCATCATGTTTTAAATAGGCGTTTGCGAGGCTCACCTCAACCGCAAGTAAATTTTGCCTTAAGGCTTACGCCTCTGATTTTGAGGCGTGGTTGCCTCAGATGCCCAAGGCTGTTTTTGAGGCTTATGCTTCATAAGTATTTTCAAAGGGTTGTGATTTTGGCCGTATTTTTTAATCATTCATAAATGTATAATGGGCCTTTAAATTTTTCTGCTTAATTGTTACTAAAGAATAAAGATTATAAGAAATCATTAATGAGTTATTCAAATGATGAATCCTCTTTCCATTATAGCCTTGTTGCTGTTATGGTCCGTTGTAGGCAAATAAAATGGTGGTGCTCGTCAGCACAGTAATGAGTGATGGAAAGAATCTGGAAAAGGACTTGTGGGGAAGATGAAGTCTTTTCCCTCCTTTTTGGCTCAATTTTTCTTTGACTTGTGATAGAATTTAAGATGGGGTAGAGACCACTGGACTGGGCTATAAGACACTTGGGCTGAACCACATTAAAAGATTGAATCCAATCGATTAGTTAGTTCAACTCAAGAGCTTATATACCCATTATTTTCCTCACACTTTTCTGATGTGGGATACTCTTTAACACTCCCCCTCAAGTGGACGATAACCGATTGACCACTTGCAAATAGACTCTCACCCCTTTGATTTTTTTTGAGTTCCAACGCCTAAATGGATCTCGACCGCAGTTTCATTATCTAATTAAGTGTCACTTTAGTCTTAAGTTGATAAACTTATTTCATTAACCATGCAAACATGAAACATTTAAAAATAGAAAAGGCAGACGTAGGAATTATACTGAATAAAAAATAACATAGCTCATTTAAAAATTTTCCAGTCGTTTAGTTTAATTTTCCATCTGAATGTGTGCTTTGAAACTTGTTTTGTGTCTTAAAAGAACTTGCGTCACATCTTAAAACTCCATATTAGTAACTTTGGGAGGCATCTATCAATTTACTTATTGGATGTCTAGAACATAATTTTTAGCTTAGGCATGGACCACAACTTATCATTTCTACATCAACAACAACAATCTACACCCTGAAGTCCCACAAGAAGCAATAAATGCAACACTGACTAGTGAATATTAGATTACTTTTTGAGAAGCACTAACAGATGCATGCTTCATACATGCAGTCTGACTGTTCAAGAGGTGAAGCCATGTATTCGGCCCTGGTTGAAATTGTCAAGTTTATCTACAAATCACTGTTCTTTGAAAATGATACTTGGATGCGCCATTTTGGCAAACTGACATGGCCGAGGATGTCAGAGTTGATCATTTCAAACTTTTTGTCCAAGGTTTGTATAAATGACCCCACATGATACTCTTGGATACCCAAATTATGAGATCATGTTTCTTTCTATTCCAATATCAGTGCAAAACTGCACACTTTAGATTTCTTGATGTATTTTGACTTGAAAGTTAAATTCTGTCTTTGAGACAGCTCTATAAAAACTTTGACAAAATCTCCATATGATGGTTGATGGGTACCTACTACCTAGAAGTGATGGTTTTCGTGAAATTTTATATGTGATCGATCATATTGCATTCATTTGTTCTAGTATGCAAAATTCACCCGCCCAGTTAATGCTGAGGTGAAAAGACTAAATATATAGAATAACCAGAAAAGAATATTTTTTAGTTGCAAAACTTAATATCTAAATTCTTGCAGTCAAGTTTGTTTATGTGCTTACTGCTTTATATAGGGTTAGGCAGAATGGGAGATGTTATAGGGTTTGGGCCTTTGTTTTCTCCCAGTTCACTTCCTTCAAATTTCTAAAGTTTAGCTAAGTTATGAATGTGCTAATGTTGGGGGAGGAGACGAGAGAGGAGAAGCCTACGTTTGTGGGGTTATTTGTTTAAATCAACATTGTTTCACTCCCTTTTTGTGTAAGTGCTTATATATGATGGTTGTCACTAGATCAACAAAATGAAATAAGAATTCTGACATTGTGCTATAGTACTAATTACGTTTTGTCCATTTCGTTCACCACCACTCGTTGCTTTTTGGTAAACGAATGCTTCTATTTTTTTCTTCTACCATTCTTATGGTCTACAGCATAGAGTCTAGCCCTTCATTCTTTTTCCTATTTAAATGAATGTAATGTGCCTTCTACTAGAATTTATGTACAGAACTATGGCATGAGGTTATGTGGTTTGAAAGAAATGAACAATCTTATTCTCTGTTTCATTCTAGTCATGCATTCTCCCCTGTCTTCCCTATTCTTTTGATTGAATGCACTCTGTGGTTATGACCCTATTTGTTTTGTTAGGTCAGTCACTGAGGTATGGAATTGGTACTGTGAATTTTGAATATCACTATATTGTATCCTAGACCTTAGTTACAAATTACAAAAGGAAATGCATTCAGAGACTTGTGAAATGGGTTCAAAGTGAGAATCGTTTATGCATATTTTTACTTATCGTACTTCAATGCCAAATAATTTATATTATAAGATAGAAAGACAGAATTATGGATTCTTCTTCCAGGTTGTCCCTGATGATGCTTCCAAACTTGTAGACTTTCAAAAAGTTGTAGAATGCACATACAAGTTTGAGACAGCTTTGAAAGATTGGGCATTCATATCATCATCTGATAGCAAGGATGAAAGGTTGATGAACTTTGCTGATAATGTTGAAGTCCATTTTGCTTCAAGAAAGAAAGTTGAAATCCTGACTAAGGCTAGAAATTTGCTTATGCAATCTGACTTCCAATTTCGTGAAGTGAGTAATAATTAATAAATATCTTTCTTTTTGTGTGTGATGTTTATCAAGTTTTAGGCACTAGCCATGCTTGGAAAACTTCTTTGTAGGGCATTGCGAATGGAATTCAAGTCAAGGATGAATTCAATGGCAACACCACCTGTAATCATGTAGTTGATTTGCTTTTTTCATCTGAAAGGTGTATGGTGTCTGAAGCAGCATATGAACTAATGAAGTCAGTGCATCAGATACTCATGGTTAGTGTGCACAATGTAGTATGCAATTATCTTTTAATGGATGGGATACTAGAGACTCGAGTTTGTGTGATATATCTACAAAATAATGAGTTATGTTTTTGATAGACTAATTCATCTATTGTTCTGTGTTTTTTTAATGTTGTGTGAGATTGAAGTTAATGCAGGAGGATAAATCAGTTTAGGGTATCTGTTTATGAGCAGATTAATACTATGATTCACTGATTCATCGGTATTTTACATTGTTGTGCTATTTGGAACTTGGGAGCATTAGGGCTCTTGACTTGACCACAACTTATATAATCAAAACCAACAGATTATACTCCCTCCGTCCCTCTTTATCTTCCCCTTTGCATTTTACATGGAGTGTAAGAAAGTGAAATTGTGTGGTTGAAATTTATGTAGAAAGAATGAGTGTGAACCAATGAATTCTTTCTTTAAAAGGAAACAGGAAGATTAGTTGGTGACATATAAAAAATTGACAGGAGTAGTAATTTGCAATTAGAATTTTGTTTCTGTAATCAAGTACAGATGTTTGCTTGAATCTGTTAATTAATTCTCCTTGCTGAAAAATGGCTCTGTTGGAATGTTTTCTGTATTTTTGTATTGTGCACTTGTGGGCTTTAGAGTCAATCTTCCTTTTTACTTAGGCATACTTAATCTTCACATTTTTATTATTAATTTTAGATTTATTATTGATTAGGCAACATGAGAGTAGGGGAAGGGGTTGACCTAAGAAGAATTGGAAGGAGGTGATTAGACATGACCTAAGACTTCTTGCCCTTACTGTTGATATGACCTTAGACATGAGTGTTTGGAAAGCTAGGATTAGGGTAGTTGGGTAGGCGTTTTTGGCTAGGTGGTAGTTTCTGCATTCTTTGTTGTATGCTTTCTATGCTTGGTCTTCTCAGCTTGCAGTGCTTTCCTTCGTTAACTTTAGTTTGCTCTTTGTCTCTTTATGCTATGTGCTCTCTCTACTCCATGTGCCTCTATGATCTTTTATTAGTGGTGCTGCGTGAGCCGGGGGTCTCTTGGAAACAGCCTCTCTACTTTCGAGTGGAGTCAAGGTCTATGTAAACACACCCTTCCCAGACCCTACTACCGTGGGATCCAACTGGGCTGTTGTTGTTTGTTGCAATATGAGAGTATTTGTTTTTAAGTTTGGTTGTAAAGGATGCTGTGTGTGCAGGACGTTTGCATGCTATCTCCAAGAGTGGGAGTTGAGCTTTACCAAGCTGCTCGAGATTCGCTTCTTCTCTATGAAGCCATTTTGCCAGTTAAGGTCAGTAGAGTTAGGTTCATCATAAAATTGCTTAGAAGCTTTGACCATAATAACTTTCTTTATATCATGAAATTGCTTTTTAGTGTATCTTTGTCATACCATTTAATCTGGATTGCAGATGAAATATTGTGCTTTCATCTACCATCTAACATTGTCTTCGCTAGTTTAGTATGTGAAAAGGAGAAAAAGTTAGTTTAAAAGTAGAGCTACATGCAGTAGCTGTGCATTGAATGTGCTGCATTTACTGCATTTATCCATTCATATTCCATGCATGTCCCCCTATTTTCTTAGAATTTCAATAGCACTTTTTTTCCATATATTATTGAAGTATGTGTTTTTGGTCATTTATATTTTCATCGACCATTTCATCTGAATTTCTCAAACGCATTTATACTCAATGATTCTTTTAATGAAAATAAATGGGTGTTAACACATTTTATTTTTCATTTCCTTTCATGTCTGGCTATCAAAGCTTGAAAAGCAACTGGATTCCATCAATCATGCAGCTGTTCTGATCCATAATGACTGTCTGTATTTCTCCCAGGAGATTCTTGGGCTTGCATTTGAGGTATGCAAAGAGGATCACATGTCTAGATTCTCCTTTCATGTTTGTATGAGTTGCTATATTCTACTCTATGAGGCATATTTTTCTGTTGGTTTGTTACCCAATTCATAGTAGTTAGCTACTTGTTATCCTTTTTCCTTCTATCTTGAATGCAACCTCATATCCATACCCGATTGGCTCCTATGCATGTTAGCCTTTTGATATATAGGCTCTAAACTTTAAAATGTTACACATCAATATATCTTTTTAATCTCATAAAATAGTTTCTCTATCCCTTAAAAAGGCTCCATATTTCTTTTTTTTGTTCTTCCCAATATAAGGTCCCACTTTTCTTAAGGAAATAACTGTGTGGTTCATACTATTTCTCTGCTCTGCATGAAACAACCACACAATTTCACCTTTCTAAATAATCATGCCAGGTTAATTTTGGAATTTATTATGGGATGGATGAAGTAAAATGTAAATACAGTTTGTGTTAAAATGCCTTGAATCTGACCCATCACAGCTCCGAATCCGGAGAAGTCCGTTTTCTGAGAAGTCCGCTTTCGGAGAAGTCAGAGTTCGGAGGAGTCAGAATCCGGAGAAGTCAGAATCCGGAGAAGTCAGAATCTGGAGAAGTCAGAATCCGGAGAAGTTAATTGGGCTTCTAATTATCTGTTAATTCTGTAGTTTTGGGCCCAAGTATGTTAGGGTTTAGTCAAGCACTATTTATATGGGTGCTACCACAAACCCTATGAGCTGTACTCTGTTTTGCCTCTCCTTTCAGAAATAAAACTGCTCCCCCTCTTCCCCGTGGACTAGCCAACACAACGTTGGTGAACCACGTTAAATCTGTTGTTGTGTTTTTCTGTTTGTTCTTTGATTACTCAATACCCTATTCCGTAACAACAAACTGGTATCAGAGCTTTTGGTTCTTCCAATTAGGGATTTTCTGAATTCCGCACTGTTAGGGTTTCTTGAGTCAATCGAAGATGTCATCTGCTCTGAACGTGAAGATTGATAAATTCAACGGGAGAAATAGTTTTGGCTTGTGGCAGATCAAGATGCGATCGTTGCTGAAGCAGCAGGGATTGTGGGCGCCGCTGACTGAAAAGGTGAATAAGGCAAACGATGATGAAGAGTGGAAAACCCTAGAAGAAAAGGCTCACTCGACAATCATGTTGTGCCTGTCGGACGATGTTATCATCGAAGTCGCTGATCAGGAGACCGCTGCTGCCCTCTGGATGAAGTTGGAGAGCTTGTACATGACGAAGTCTCTGACCAATAAGTTGCTC
>OOIL02000404.1:568686-642764 GCA_900332095.2 Cuscuta campestris | reverse complement strand
TACCTGAGAGGTACGTCTGATGTTGGTCTCATATATGGAGGTGGTACTCACTGTTCTATGACCGGCTATTCTGATTCTGATTATGCTGGAGATGTTGACAGTAGAAGATCTATGACTGGTTACGTTTTCACTCTGGGTGGTTCTGTTGTTAGTTGGAAAGCAACTTTGCAGACTGCAGTTACTCTCTCTACTACTGAAGCAGAATATATGGCGTTGACAGAAGCTGCTAAAGAGGGAATCTGGTTGAAAGGGCTAGTTGGTGATCTTGGTCTGCATCAAGAGCAAGCTATTGTGTTCTGTGATAATCTGAGCGCTATCTGTTTAGCCAAGGATCAGGTCCATCATGAGAGGACCAAACATATTGATGTGAGGTATCATTTTCTGAGGAATGAGAAGAAAATCAAGGTGGAGAAAGTGGGCACTGCTGATAACCCTGCTGACATGTTCACCAAGCCGGTCCCACATAGCAAGTTCCGACATTGTTTGGACTTGCTTAACATCAGAAGCTGTTAGTAGCCCTGCGGGGCAATTCTGAGGAAGAGGGGGAGGTCTGGCACAATCAAGAGTGCGTCTGAAGAATCAGTACGGAGAATTCAAGTCAAGGTGGAGATTTGTTAAAATGCCTTGAATCTGACCCATCACAGCTCCGAATCCGGAGAAGTTCGTTTTCTGAGAAGTCCGCTTTCGGAGAAGTCAGAGTTCGGAGGAGTCAGAATCTAGAGAAGTCAGAATCCGGAGAAGTCAGAATCTGGAGAAGTCAGAATCCGGAGAAGTTAATTGGGCTTCTAATTATCTGTTAATTCTGTAGTTTTGGGCCCAAGTATGTTAGGGTTTAGTCAAGCACTATTTATATGGGTGCTACCACAAACCCTATGAGCTGTACTCTGTTTTGCCTCTCCTTTCAGAAATAAAACTGCTCCCCCTCTTCCCCGTGGACTAGCCAACACAACGTTGGTGAACCACGTTAAATCTGTTGTTGTGTTTTTCTGTTTGTTCTTTGATTACTCAATACCCTATTCCGTAACAACAGTTTGAATCATGATGGTTGAGAACAGAATTATTATGTTTCATTAATGGATAGAATGGGCCTATGGGGATGAAAATTTAACTTGGTAGTAAACCGTAAACCTGACCTGCTATCAAGCCTTAGAGCTCTGCTCATCATCCCCATTAGATGAACCAAATAGAAGAAGTGAATTGAATTATACAAATGGACATGGTTATTTGACTAGTTTAATTAAATTGAATTACAAGTTAAGATAGGACATATTGAGGTAAGGTCAGCCCGTACATCCTATCGTCTCAGATTATGTTGGGTTCGTAGTTGCTGTTGTACATGTTAATATAGTTTGAGCTAGTTCATTCCTTGCAACTTTGATTCGTTGATACTTTGATGTTTCAGTATCGCTCAAACTTCCCCAGTTTGATTAAAGAGATTGCAGTGTTTGTGGATTTGGCCCCAAGGTTTGAGATGATGGCAGAAGAAGTATTACAGAGACAAATTCGACTTGTTCTTCTTAACCTAGAACAGGTAAATTTTTCTAATCTAGGAAAATAATAATAAAAACATTTGTCTTTGCAGCTACTGACAATGTATACTATTAATCTATATGATTCCAAGGCCATTGATGGTGCTGACGGATTTCAAAATACCCATCTCATTAAGCAATATGAATCTGCTAAACTGAGTATTGACCAGGTAAAATTATGGAACTAGTGCATTACTAATCTTTCTGTTTTTTTGTCATACCAAATGGAATTAGTCAACTGTTTTTTTATCAGGTTGTCTTTATACTTGAGAAAGTTCATATTGTTTGGAAGTGTTTACTGCTACCTTCCACATATAAGAGTAGTATGAGCATTGTTCTTGAGGCAATATTTTCTAGAGTAGCAAAGGACATACTTCTAATAGATGATATGGCAGCTGAAGAAACATTGCAGGTTGGTTCCAAGAATAAATACTACGGAGTAGTATATAATTACATTATTGAATTTAGATTTTTTTATAGAGCTTTAGTAACTTTTGCGATATTGATTTGTTTACAGGTTCAAAGTTTGATTCACTTGCTATTTGAAAACCTTCAACCATTTATGGATTTCCTTCAGGCCATCATTCAGAGAGAGAAGTTACAGGATTACCCCCTGCAAACTATTGATGATCTCATACCATCATTTCGGAAGTTGAAGAAGCTGGAAGGTATTATACTTTTATAAGCACTTCAATGGTGCTCTAGAAATTTCTTTTATTTGAAAATACGTGGTCGGGAGTGATGTTGACAAAACTATCATTTCCGTGAAGCTCTTTTGGACATGCCATTGAAGTTGATCACCGAATCTTGGGAAAGTGGTGAACTTGTCATTTGTGGTTTTACATCATCCGAGGTAAAGTATTAGATAAAATATGGTGTTAGTTTCACTAGGACTATTGATTGCATGATCATAAGTTACTTTTGTGCATGGGAGAAAGCAAAGTTACTCTGTGCATAATCACGTGACTGGCAAATAACATTAGAATGAAACCGGTTCAAGAAAAATGACATCCCCTTTTTATAAAAAGAGGTCATTTTCCCAAAAGAAACCAAAAGTAATATTTTCTTTCATGAAAATATTTCTGCGCCCAAAAACAAGAAAATCCGTAAACATCTTTAAGGACAATGTTTCCATCATTCAAGTGAATCTTGTAAAAGGTTTTATTTGTTTAATATTGTGAGGGAAGTTGCTACTCCAAAAAGGGACTTTTGACCCCACAAGTATTAGGTCATTACCACATATGGTCTCATCTTTCTCTTTTTCCACATTTGGTGCACCATATCAATAATCTGCTACCTCTTTCATACTGATTTTCCGGCCACATTTATGCCTCTGGGCTGCTGCTACCAGCTAGTTATTAATTCCAGGGCAGGGGTCACGATCTTGTTTTGTTTGGTAAAACCTCACTCTTTGACTTGTGAGGTGGAGATTGAGATTGACTTCGCTTTGGGCAAGCTGAGAGGTGAATGGATGCAGTGAGGGACAGGGAACTCGAAGAAAGCTGTAGACGAACAAATGGATTTAGGTTCTGATTCGAGTTTGTTTTTGCTTTTTTCTTCAATGGAAATGAAGAATCCATGGCGAACCCAATTACCTTGTTCTTACAACAACAGCAGCAGCAACAACAACATCAAATCGTCACTTACCTGCTGTATTTTGCTTGGAATTTGATGCCACCTAGGAATTCGCCCAATATTTGGAGTGAGACATTGGATTTTAGTCAGTGAGGAGGACAATGTTGATGAACATGTTTGGACAAAAGGTTGAGTGCTACACAGTTTTGTACATGGGACTGAGGCCGAGCTACTAGGGTAGGTGGGTACTTGAGATTGGCCTTTCATGAAGTCTGAGCCTGGGGCACTTTTGACACCACAGAAAATGCTATCATGGACCACACTCACAAGGTGTACAAGTTGATGAGAGGAGGGGACGCATGGCTCAATTTTCCCCAATTGAATTGCCAAGGGTGGGGGTGGCAATGGTGCCTTAAAAAACAAAACCTCAAACCAAAAAGGGAATGACATTTTGCCTTTCCAGTAGTAATTACCCGTGGAATTCGCCGGATATGGTAGCAAATTGATAGTTGTGCACAAAATGTGGAAAATGTGAAAGGATGTCGGAATGACTTAATACCCACGGGTCAAAACTCAAAAGCAGATGTTTCTTTTTAAGTTTTTAAGAGATCATACTTTGCAGGTGAAAAACTTCATCATATCCATATTTACGAAGTCAACAATGCGAAACGAATGTATACATAGAATAGAGGCCGCCGCATTTGGCTAAGACGTGTTCACCAGGATTTGAGTTTTCTTGTAGCTGTGTACTTAGGTCATGTGTTATACGGAGTATATTGTTTTCTCTTGAAGTTCATAGATATGTTCAACAAATCATCAGATGTACTGCAACAAACATTTTTAATCTCACTCATTTTTTGTGATTAACGAAACAGTCGACCAAAACTTGAACTTTGATAGTAGTGTGATGCCCCTTTCCTCGAATTTATGTGAGAAATTGTTTAGAATGTGTAGCTTACACTAAATATCCCGAAAACAGGACTGAATATCTGGGGTGGCCAAAAAAACAGAACTCGTATGGTACCATATTGGACCGTAATGAAACCAAATTGTTTATCCTGTTTTAAAATGAGATTCTCTTTTTTCATTCTGAACCGAAATTGAACTTATTCAAACACAAAAGGACAGGATTAGGATTCAAAAATTTAAAATTGATTATCATGGACAGAATTGCTTGATATTAACTATGGAGGATCCTAAGGATTTATTTGTGTACTTCATCTTATCATATACGGAGTACTCTGCATTGTGTTTTCAATCTTTTATGGAGTAATATTTTTTCATTTTTTGTTAGTAAATTCACCCTGGTATGAGATGATTCGGGAGCCGTACAATGCTTCGTTCTAGTAGTACCACAGATCGTGCTCACCCTTACGAACATTGAATCACACAAGCAACTAGGTGAAGGGTTAATTGATTGGATTCGTTAAATTGAGCCAACAATCAGATCAATGATAAGATTAGTCTTATAGACTAGTACTACCTTTATTTTTTGAATGTTATTGACTCTACTTGTCTACTACAATATAGTACTGAGTATATAGAATAGTACTCCCTCCGTCCCCCTAAGATGTTCTCATTTTGACTTTTGGTGGTTTTTAAGGAGAGTTGAAAAAAAGTGAAAAATTACCATAATACCCTTAATGAAAATGGGTGGAGTGCATTAAATGAGATGGGTGAGGTGTAATAAATAAAGTAAGTGGGGGTAGTTGTAGTATTTTAATTGTTAAAAAATGAAATGAGAAGATTTATTGTAGATAAAGAAAAAGGGCTATTGGAAAGATCTATGGTGGATAGAGGGAGTATATAATTT
The DNA here is from genome assembly GCA_900332095.2 of Cuscuta campestris. NCBI lineage: Eukaryota > Viridiplantae > Streptophyta > Magnoliopsida > Solanales > Convolvulaceae > Cuscuta > Cuscuta campestris. The sequence goes on along the minus strand of OOIL02000404.1, from coordinate 637,847 downwards.
TATATTTGTATTATGCAAGGAACTAATAAGTTCGAAGGCCCAAGTTTTTCATGTGTACTTTTAATGAAAAATTTAATACTAATACTCCCAGAAATTTTAGATCAAACACCAATATTTTAGGATTGCATAACCTTTACCAATGTTCTAGAAATTTTTAAATTTTTACAAAAAATACTCCAAAATAATTTTTAGTTTTTATGAAACTTTCAATTTTTTAGATGTATGTGTGATTAATATGCAATCTTAGTTCCTCAAAAAAATGCAATCTTAGAGCATTATTGTAAAAATATTAATTTCTCAGAGTGTAGGTGATAATTATGCAATCTTGGAATTTTTGTATAAAACTTTACTCCCTTCGCCCCAATTTAAATCTCTTGTTTCGGTTTACAATGTCTGATTGAAGTTATTTTTAATACGGAGTACAATTTATTTGAGAATTTGGATATATTAAAAAAACTAAATTTATATAGTTAAAAATTAAAACAAAAGATTTACGAAACAAGAGATGACGTGAATATTTTATATTATCAAATGAATAATGAAATTAGGGAAATAAAATAAATAAAGTTTGATAATTGGGACGGTTTGAGTAGATTTCTCTCATTTTCAAATGATAACCTATATGTCTTCCGTCCCACTTGTTTTTTAAGGATTCTAATTTTTTGATTCTATACACTTCTTTCATTTTTATTTTTGTCATATCAACCCCACACCCGCTCCTATATTTAAAGGGGAGACTTCCCTAAAAGGGAAGAATTCTGTGATAGAATTCTAAAATATCAAAACAATTTTCATTTAGTGACAAAGGAAGTCGGCTTCCTTTGAAAAAAAAAGAAAAATTATTCACGTGTTCTGTCATTTTCTCCCTTTTTTTCCTTATTCAATTACCCTATTCAATTACTCTACCTCTTTTTTCCCTTTTCACACCTTCCAACCATCTTTTCAAATTCAAACACTCTCCTTCCCTTTCCAACACATTATCTTAAATTTAAATCTTTTTAATTTCTTCCTTATTCAAATCCTCAAAATTATACGGAGTATCACAATTCACAACACAACACTTCTTCATTCTACTCTCAATAAAAAGGTATGTTATTAATTTTTTAATTTTTATTCTTTAAAATCATTATAATTTGTTTGGCAAAAATGATTAGACTTTGTTTTTATTATCATATATATAAATTTATTTAATTGTTAGAAATATGGTATTTACTACTCCCTCCGTCTCCCATAGATCTTTCCAATAGCCCTTTTTCTTTGTCCACAATAGATCTTCTCATTTCATTTTTTAATAATTAAAATACCACAACTACCCCCACTTATTTTATTTATTACACCTCACCCACCTTATTTAATACACTCCACTCATTTTTCATTAAGGGTATTATGGTAAACTTTCACCTTTTTTCAACTCTCCTTAAAAACCACCAAAAGTCAAAATGAGAACATCTTAGGGGGATGGAGGGAGTATTAAATATTATGAAAAAATGAATCAAATAAATTCTAATGATAGATATATGTTGCTTTTATATTTTGCATTTGTATATAATAACTTTAGGGAAGTTTTGTATAAATGGTAGAAATATATTTGGAGTATATTAGAGTATATTTATTTTATTTCTTTTATATATGTTTGATACATTATTATGGTCCAACATTTGTACATAGCATGGAAGTATGGAGTATATTTTATTTTATTTCTCTTATATTTCCATGTATTTGCATTAAATTTTATGAAGCAATGGACCAAATTGAACATGATATTGCCGGTCCTCGAAACGATGCTGTGTTAACCCTTCAACAGAAGCATCATTCTAGACGTGTTTGGGAAGTGGAAGATTTTCTTGATGCAAAAGTTTTTTGTTGTCGGTATGACGCCGGCGTTGAAAGCTCTTACGAAGATGATCGGATAGAGACAAATCTCAGAATTGCTGGTTCTTACGGGGTGCATCGTGTACAACCCCTTAAACTGGATCATAGTTTAATCACGGTCCTATTGGAACGGTGGAGACCGGAGGTTTAGGCCTTTCAGTTTCCTTTTGGCGAATTAGGGATTACCTTACAAGATGTTGAGTGTCTTCTTGGATTACCTGTGGATGGTGAACCCATTGTTTTTACGCAAAATGTTCAATAGGAATGATCGATCACCCAAAGTAACTTCCCTGTCGCGATTAAGTTCAAGTGATCAATCTTGATGGTTGGGTCGATCCGTCGAAGTATTTGCTGAGTCGGAAATAAATCCATAGGATCAATCCAGGGGCAGGGATCGATCCTCCGAATAATGGCTTGGATCCGGAAATGAATCAATTAGCCCAGGTGATTGATCCAGAGGCTGGGACCAATCCAATGTCGAAAAGCTCTGCACACGATAATCGATCCATAGAGGTGGATCGATCCTCTGACGATTTATGTCCAAACATGAAGGCCTCAAGGCATGTGTGCGAGTTGGAAGTGCGATTTGGATGTATTATTTTGTTTTGGACAAGGAAATCAGGGGAAGAGGCTCCTAATCCAATCAAGATAATTTAATTTGAATTTTGAATGATGAAGGTAAATTTTTGTGTAGAAATGAGTCCCAAAAAATATTTTGTGTGTCAAATGATGTACATAAATATATTAAAGTATATTTTTCTTAACCACAAAAAAATTGTATATCTTAAAAAGATAATTTAAGAATTTTTGACACACCCTTTTTGTAACTGACCCAATAAAATATTTTTAGATAGAGAAACTTTTTTTATCAACTGACTCAAAAAATAATAATTTATCCCTCAAAAATTGATTTGTTTAAGTGAAAAATATTTGTCATCCTTACAATTGTTCCTACGACTCAATACAAATAAAAAGTCTTCGAAATCTTCACTTTACTTCAAAAAACTCTGCGTAGGGGTGAGCATTGAATTGAACGTTGTAAATTTCTTGATACGCCTCTTTGCTTTCTCGATTCGAAAATAAAGTTTTCGATTGTCGTTTCGATTTCATGGTTTCGTTTGTCATTTATCAAAACTTGAAAAATAATATTAACGAATATACAATATACAAAAGGGGTTTGAACTCATGTTCAACATTTCCCACATAAATTGCATAAAACATCTATATCCAGGTATCTACTCATTCTTACTTTAGTCAGCAGTGTGCCCCTCATAACCAACCAAAATATAAATTGAAACTTGGGGGTGTCAGCTTGTTTCGCACTTGTTCCTTCCATTGAGGTATATTTCTGTCCTCTTGGAGCCATGTGTATGCATACCTGATCTTATATTCCACTCCTATATGCATATCAACAAACTCCCTTCTAATCTTAACCATTTCTTTCCAGCAATGGCATACATTCGGTTTAAGTATATAATCCCAAAAGGTAGAGAGTTTAATACACCTACTATGAATCCGCTTGACACAAAGAATATCCTTTTTAGTAGCCACATCCCAAACTAATTTTATTACAGCAGCCTTATTCCAACTGGACAAATTATTAATCCCTAAACCTACATACCTTTTATCAACACAAACCTCATCGCATTGTACCAGAGGGATTCTTTTGTATTCAGTAGATCTACTCCTAAGGAAGTTTCTACAAACATCTTGAACTTTCTTAATCACAGTTTTAGGAAGAACAAAAATCCTTGCTCAAAAGGTGATGACACCAATAAGAATAGAATTAATCATTCTAATTCTTGCAGTGTAAGAAAGTTGTTTTGAGCTCCATGCAGAAATCTTTTACAGCTAACAACTTTTAATTTGTAAGTAGTTATGGGGATACACAAGTAGGAGAAAGGAAGCTTCCCTCTCCTCTTTTTGGTGATCTCATGTAGGTTTTCTTGTTGCTTTTGATCCAGTCCTCCAAAAACAACTTGTGACTTATTCATGTTAACTTGAAGTTCAACTGTAGACTTGAAGATGTCCAAAGCCTTCATAATGTTACATAAAGAACTGCTATCAGCTTTGCTTACCACAATTAAGGCATCTACAAATATTTGTAATTTTGAGGTTAGCACATGAGGGATGATATGAAATATCCCCCCTTCGAGCCATTCTCTGGAGGATTCTAATTAAATATTCCATAACAAGAACAACTAAGAGTGGTGAGATAGGGTCTCCTTGTCTAAGTCCTCTCCCCCCTTAAAATAACCATGGTGTTCTCCATTCACATTGATAATATATGAGGGGGTTGTAATATCCACATGATCCAACTTAAAAATTGCTCGAGAAACTTCAATATGTACAAAATTTCCTTAATTGCCTTCCAACTGAGTGAGTCATATGCTTTCTTAATATCTAGTTTAAGCATACACTTGGGAGATATCCCGTTACTGTTATATCCTCTTGCAATCTCCTGACATATTAGAACATTATGCAATAGTTCTCTTCCTTGAACAAAGGCACCTTGATTCAAGTTCACAATATGTGGGAGAATATTGAACAAATCAATTTAGACATTATTTTATAGACCACAGTGCAGCACACAATGGGTCTATAATCAGGTGGGGTACTTGGATTGTCCACATTTGGAATCACTATAAGACTTGTGGCATTTATATATTTCAAAGTTTTCCCTATTGTGAGGAAGTCTAAGATAGATCCAAATTCTATTGTGCCTGAAATAAATCATTGTTAAATCCATCTGGACCTGAATCTTAGAGCTAGGAATGCTGAATAAAGCTTCCTCGATTTGCTCAGGGTTGAAGTACTTAATCAGCTTCATTTGTTGCTCAATATTCACCAATTCATCATTCTCGATGTCTTTTTAATCTATGTCAACGGTATGTATTGAATGACCAAGTAAACCAGTGTAGTATTTAACTAGCTCATTAGCTACCCCCTTAGTTCCTTCAACTCTAGTCCCATTCTCATTTTGAATTGTCATAATGTAATTTTGAACTTTTCTTTTCCTCATCCAAACATAGAACACTTTAGAGTCTTGATCCCCTTCAGTAACCCATATTTGTTTGGCTTGTTGTAGTTTCAGAGCACTAGATGCTCTAATCAGCATTAGATGCTCTAATCTTATTATGGAGGTCCATAAGCAACCCTTTCTCTCTTTAATATTTGTATCTTATTTTGTTATAGTATTTTAACCCTTACTATATAGTTTGTTATAATAATAAAATAGTAATATTTTTTTATAGAATTTTTTATGTAATTTTTAAATATGCAAACTTTAACATTTTTTTTAATTTACACCATTTTTTAAATAAATTAAATTGAAAAAATTGGTCAAACATACAGAGTAATAAACTATGATTTGAATATTATGTGGGGACCAAAGGAGTATATGCTCTATTGGGGTAAAGCAAGTTATCATATTCAGCCATTTCAGAGCACTATCTTTCACACACACAAAAAGGGCAGTAAAGAAAATCAACTCTTGTATCCCTCTATCTCATAATACTCATCACACTTTCATTTCTTGTGTATCTCAATTCTCAAATAAGTGTCACATATTTTCAAGGAAAAAAATAGACTCCCTTGAACCTATATGAAGCTAAACTGAGACATTCTTTACGAGACAAAATTTTGCCTGTTGTGTAAATATGATGCAGGGTACAAGAGTTGTCTTTTTTTATAAGGACTCTGAAACAACTAGGAAGTTATCTGTGTAATTCAAAATTTTTGCCTGTTGTGTAAATATGATGCTGGGTGTGGTGTACAAAACTACATATAGCATTTTCCAACTACAAAATGCTTCTGTCTAAGAGGCTATTCTCATATACAATATTGCTGGGAAACTTAGTACCCGTTGTAAGTTATACAAAATTAGTGTGCGAAACCCGTAAGAGAGAAAGAGAAGCCTGTTTCTAACCTAATTCTTCAAGAAAACTTAGTACATATAACTGTTGAGAGAATGATATAACAAAACAAGCCTGAAAGCTCAAGCTCCTATCTGCAGAAGAAGAACCCCACTTTTCCGTTAAGAAAGAGCTGTCAACGACATCTATGAATACTTCTCTGTTCAAGAACCAAAAAAAACAGGAAGCAATATTAACTAATGGTGAATTAGCTAAATAACGATGACCTTCCTGTCATAACCTTCATAAGAAGAAATAATGAGATGAAAATTAGAAGACAATCATCGTAGATTATTTAAATTTCCACACCATGAAACAGCTATGAGTTGAGATATTTGCTATTTCAGGTTCCATTACAGGATTGATATTGTAAAGTCAACCTGCAAATCATGGAGAATGGAAATTACCTTGGTATTTGGATACCTAAGGTTAAGCTAGTTCTAATTTTAAACAAATCTTATTCAATTATGCCCTTTCAAGTAGATTCTTCCAACAAAACTAACAAAATCCTATGAATGCAAAATACTAAGGGCCAAATATTGTCTGGAAAATAAAGGAATGTGATGCGATGACACACCAGATATGCAGGAGACATAAATACATAGATTTCATAATTTAAATAAAAGAGCTCAGCAAGAATTTGAGGGTGATTGCAGCAGTTTTTCCCAGAGTTCTCTGTGGACATTTCACCAGTATAGTTGAGTTGCCAACAAGTGACATCTCTAGGGTCCAAACATGACCTCACCATTGATTTGTTTTTTCAAAAATTATTATTTAAAAAAAAAGTCATCTCATTATCTGTTGTCTTACAAAATGAATTATGCAACCCAGTTTGCACTACCTTAATGTTCCTTCAGCAATGCTACTAAACACATTTAATCCCCTCAAAAGAAGATATATAACTGGAACTGTTGATAGAAAGCAATCTAAACCATATTCGTATTTCGGAAGGATTTGAGATCCCTCATAAGCCATTAGTTATATCAAGACGGCATGTGAATGCAGCGGATTTGCTTGAGATACTCAGCAGTGAAAACAAACCGGATTTAGACTTTAAAGTACCATGAACAAGAATATGAATCGTTGATAACTGTAACCAAAACCATAGCCATGATTATTCCAGAAACAGAGAGCACTCTGAATTTCTATCCTTCATGGAACATATCATGGATATGCCCCCAACACTATGGTAGTCTAATAGTAATGGAAGTATTGGTTTGTGCACTATCAAGTTCTGAAGATAATACTCTCTGTTTCTATTTATGGTACCATAATCATCGTCGTCGTCAAAGTTTTTGGCCTTATAATGCAGATGACAGCAAGTCAACTCACCCAACTTAAATTAACAATTTAATAGCTATATTTGATGAATGAACTCAATTGAGAAGAAGCCAGAAGGTAACTTGGGCATCACCATTAATCAGATGAAGCAAAATCAAACGATCCAAACAAGATACAGGTAACTTGGGCATTACTATTGATCAGAAAATACATTAAAATAACACTTAAACTGACATGAACTCATGCTTGAATTAATTAACACAAAAAAGCTCAAGAAATTAGCTATAAAGTTGATTACAACTTGCAGATTCCATTAAACAAAACATAGATGTTAACCTTGTTTCTCTAATCAGATTCTAATATAATAACATGAGAATGAAAGAAACAGAAACTCCAGGGAGAGCCTGAACAAACAAAGAACACTCACTAACCAGCATGCGAATTGAGCTTAGCACGTTTGAGTTTTTCCAATTGTACTTGTGATTCCATAATGAGCTTCATTCTCTGAAGCTCCAAGTCTTTGGCAAACTGCATTCTCTGCTTCTCAAGATCCACCATCTGCCTAAGTTTCGTCTCTTCCACTCTCTTGTATATATCCCCAAACTTCCCAATAGCTTCGGCCAAACTCATAAACCCCTCTAACTCCACACCTGGACCCTTCCTCTTCATCCGACCCGAAATGGCAGGGGGCGCTGGGGGCGGAATCGACGCCTCAGACTCTTCATTGTCGTATGAGTCTTCTGCAGCAGCTGCTGCTGCTGCAGCCGCAGCCATGGCTGAGAAATTCCTCCGGGAAACCAATTCGTCATTGGGTGCCGGACGCTTGGACCGAGGACCGACAGGGATCGCAGATGGTGGTGGAGGAAGCTTCAGGGAAGCCTTCTGTTGAGGAGGAGCAGTCGCCGGCGAAGTAGAGGGCTTGAAGTTGTCACCTATGAGGGCGTCAAGACTGCTGAAGAACGGCCAGGACGGAACGTACTTTCCGCGCGATTGTGAAACCCTAGCCCTCTCGGATTTGTACTTCTTCTTCAGGGTGTCGATGCGGTTCTTGCACTGTATGTCGGTGCGGTACTGCTTCTTCGTGTTGGCGTGGAGGGAGTTAACGGCGTCGGCCACCTCCATCCAGTGCTGCCGCCGGAGATTTCCCCGATTCAATTCGAGGTGATGAGACCCCCAAGCCTCGATCAGCGTGTGAGTCGCGGCCTCCGACCAGCAGTCCTCCCGAGACGGAAAAACAGGCGTGCGCGCGGCCGTGGGCGGAGGATTAGAGGGAAAGGGAATAATTGCTTTGTGGTTGTCGCTGTTGTTGTTAGTGGCCGGAGAAGACGGCGCCGGGGATGGGGAGCGAGAGTAGTCGGCAGAATTGGGAGAGGCGTCGAGTTCATCTTCGGACATGGCTTTAGGTGTCGGACAATCGCCGTCGGCGTCGTCGTCGGCGGCGCCGGCGGACGTGGAGGAGGGGGAGTAAGAGGAAGAGTTTCGAGGGGAAAAGGTATTAGTATTGGGAGTAGTGATGGGCTGGGAAGACATGACGCCGACGAGAAAGAAGTTTTTTCTTTTTGGGCTCGAAATTTGGGCGGCTAGGCTCGCCGTAGTTTCTGAGTCCACTGCGTAGAAAGAAAAACTACGGGTCGGCACCGCGCACTGGCGCTTGAGGGTTGGTTCGTGAGCGCTGGTCACTCAGTTTTTTGGAGGGAAAAGTGAGCCTCTTTAGACATGGATTCACTCACTACTTTGCAAAAAAGTACTAGTACCTCCTCAATTGTTGAGTGATCTTTATCATTACTTTATCCTAACTCCATGACTTCTGTTAGTTTTCATAACATTGAGAATCAATGTCATAAATGTTCTGGAGGTAGTCTGATATTCTATCCGTAAAATTGACGATTATAACCCTTCCTAACTCGTCATTAAACTCCTCCACCCCGTCCCTAGGACTCCCTACTCAAAACGCACCCTTACTCCTTCAATTGCACTCCCTACTTAATTTTGATTTTGAAATCAAAATTTAACTCTAAAGTCAAAATTAACTTGGGAGTGCAATTAAAAGGCGTCGGGGTGTGTCCGAGTCAAGACAGGATGTGGGAGAGTTTATCATGAGAGTCAGGATGTAGAAACTGTCAATTTTACGAACGGGATACCGGAGCACCCCGCGTCATCTCATGACATTGATTCCCAATGTCATGGAAACTAAGGGGACTACATAAAGTCTATTTTATTTACAAAAATTCTTGTCAAATACAAAAGAAAACAATGAGACCAACTGCAAATAGTTTTATCATATATATTTTTTTATAAAATTTTTACCTGAGTAATATTGTAGAAATTTTATTTTAAAACTTATTATATCATTTTTATATAAATGAAATTTAAAATAATTTAAGTCAAACATAATAAGAAGAAAGAATATCGTACATTTTATAAAAGTTTAAATTAGACCTGGCAAAAAATGATTTGACCTGTTTTTCACCTGAGACTTGACCCGAAAATACTGGATTTTGAACATGGGTTTTGCTGACCGAATCTAAAGTTACCCGTTGAAAATGGATCAAATCCGACCGAACCCGAACCCGACATGCCAGACCCGCTAATATAAGAATTTTTCAAAATCATATGCTTTAATATGTAATATAATATTATAAAAATAAGATTTTAATTATATTTCGTTGCTTACTACTCGTTTTGAATGTATAAATTTATATTTTCATATAAAATTTTAATGATATTGCATAATTATCTTACTTTTTTCAAAAAATTTTGCATATTTAATTTTTTATTCGTAATATTGACAATCGGTCATAAAAATTACTTAAATTTTCAAAAAATAAATGAAAGTCATAACATGTTGGGTTGATCCAAACCTGATAATATTAGGTCATGAACATGTAACTCTCAACCTGAAACTGAACTTACCCAAACCCGAAATAATCAGAACCCAAGGTTAATGAACCCGACTTGACCAACCATTTTCCAGCTCTAGTTTAAATGTTTAAAAGAGTTTTCTGAAAGTGAATAAAAAGTTAAGGTTAGGCACGGTCCGTGATACTATCGAAACCTATCACGGATCGCTCTTATTGAAACGGTTCAGTATCGGTACGGGATGAACTCCAAAACCATTTGGTGCCATTACTTTTTGAAATGGAATAGTACAATATCATATCCATGTTCAAACCGTGCCAAAAAAATGAATATACATTACTCAAAGAATACTTAAACAATTGTATAAATTTGTATAAAAAACACAACTTTGTTAAACAGATGTATTGATTTTGAATTTAAATGAATCATAAATATAAAGAATAAAAGATAATGAGTCCAAATTAAAAAATAGTTTTTTTCAATTCATATAATATCGGACTATTTATAACTATAAAAAATAATGCCAATTGTAGTAATAAATATAATAACAAAAATACTAATGAAAGAATTTAAAAATGAATAATAAAATATGAAGTACTCTATATACGGTAAGATGAAGTAGACAAATACTCCATAATTATTTGAGATACGTACTCAGTATATAGCTTTGGACGGTCCGTGATAATCGGTTTTAAATATTTATATCATGGTCCCGTTTCATTTGATATCGATTCAGTTTTGGTTCGTGATAAAAAAAATCAATCCCGTTTGAAAACATTATAAACGGTCTGGTACAATTACAGTCCGATATGATACCATGATAGTTCAGTTTTTTTTCCATCCCTATAACAAGTTAAATGTATCAAAATTCAAAAACATGGAATTAAAAAAATCGCTCATAATATTTCTAAAAGATCACTCATATTTCATTCAATATTTTCATATCCCTAACCCTAGGTTTTTGGGCGGACTTTTTTTTCCTTCTTCCGAGCTCTTTCTTTTTGAAGATCATTGCTCCACTTATAATTTTGCAAAAAAAAAAAATAATAATTCAATACCAAGTCTTTACTATATGATGGATTTAAATTCCACCAAAGTATGGTCCCTAAATTAGGCCATAGATATGAGATATTGATAATAATAGCAGAGGAAATGGGTGTGGCGTCCACCGGCGTTAACCCTGATTTTAACGCCCGGGGGCGTTAAACACCGCCCCCCTAGAGCTTCGTATTAAAAACAAAAGAACTAAATATGTAGAAAATTTTAGAAAAAAGTAAGATAATTATATATGTTATATCACTAAAAAAATTGAAAATATGAATTATACGTTAAAAATGAATAGCAATAAAAGAAATATAATTATAATCTTATTTTTATAATATTACGTTTCATATTAAAGTATATGATTTTGAAAAATGCTTATTATAGCAGTTCGGTCAGGCTGGATTCAGATTTGATCGTGTTTGACCCATTTTGAATGGGTATTTTCGAGTTCGGTCAACAAAACTTTTGTTCAAAATTCAATGTTTTCAGATCAGGTCTCGGGGCAAAAAGTAGATCGGGCCATTTTTTGTCAGGTATACTAAAAAGATCGCTCTGGGGCCTGAGATCCCCCAAGAGAACTCTCTCTAGGCTGATGGAAATTGTGTTTTTTGATATTAATCTTTGGAGAAGTAAGAATGGCTTAAATTTACACATATCATTAGGCTTTGGAGTATGGATCTTCTCTTACTTTTTGTGAACTCAGCGTCACATCAATTTTTCCTTTTAGCCTCCTTTTCCTTTTCGGGGATGTAATTCCACTTCCTTTCCCCTTTCCCTTCCATTTTTAATACTACCTCCGTCCCTAAATATTTGTCACATTTGTATTTCCAAGGCAAAATATCAAACTTTTTCAATTCATTTTATTTACATATTGGTATTGAAATAAAAAATAAAATTTACATATCAAAAAACTACATGAAAAGTTCTTCGAAATAAGAGGTGTCAAGAATATTTTATTTTATCAAATAACCATTGAAAACTTAGAAATAAACAAAAGTTTCCGCGACTGCTGAAAAAGCAAATGTTGTGAATATTTTGGGACGGAGGGAGTACAATATTATCTTTTAACACTTAATTTAATTAAATTAACTAAAATAAAAATATAAAATACAATTAAATTATACAAGTATACAAAAGCTCAAAATAAAAATAAAAAAGGAAATCAATAAACTGAAAACTGAAAAAAATCAAAAAAATCAAAATTAAAAAACTAAAAAACTAAAACTAAAAAAGGAAAAGAAGCAAGAAAATAAAGAACAAAATAAAGAAAGAAGCAACAAAAAAAGAAAGAAGAAAGTACAAAGGGAATAGACGAAAACCAAAAGAGGAAACGCAAACAATAACGGACGGGAAAAATGATTTCGAGAAAAAACAGGAAGAGAAACCCGTCTTTCCCAATCCCACTAGGAGGGGGCGGTGTTCCCCTTCTTCCCCTTGGTGCAACATCGTTTTCGCCCTCCTTTCCATCATATACCCCATAGCCTTATATACGACATTAGACTAAAAGAGTGAGATGACAGAAATAAAAATGAAAAAAAATAAGACGGGACAATGGTTTATTATATCCCCACATAAAAGTTTTGGTTACTATTCTAAAGTTACAATTACTTTTATTTATTCATATGTTTTCATTAATCAATTTAATAAAAAGCCGTATCACCTTATATACTTCGTATTTTTTTGAATAAATATATTTATATCACAAATATTGTATCTCAAAAGTTTATATTTATATTTTGTGTCAATGTAAGTGTGAGATTGATGTCTTAAATTGACATAAAATATCAATTTCAAATTTTGCAATCACACTGTTATTTGATATTAATTTAAGTCATTTAAATATAAATTTTTAGGCTTTTTTCATAGGAGGTACTCCATCTTTGCACCTTGTAACAAAAAGATAAAATATCTTCAACTTGTAACGAAAAGGTACTCCATCTTTAAAAAAAAGTAACAAACAGGTACTCCTTACCGAAACTTCAAGAATTCGGCCGGTGAGCGTACATGTGACATTCTACTTAGCTTTCTGGTGTACATGTCACATTTCATATGACTTCCAAATTGACTCGTAATTTATCTAATACTTGATTGACTTTTTATTTAACACATAAGTCAATTTTTTTTCTTGTAATGAAAATATGGAGGATATTTTATGGAGAATATTTTAAATTGTGCTTTCTATAATATTTTATTTTTAATTAAAGCATTCTGGAAAAACTATAATTTATAAGATACTTCATATTTTAAACATTAGTAGCAAAAACATTTTAATAATTGTCTATACTATATTTTTAACGATTTATTAGAAATTTCAAAAATTTAAATTCTAAAAAATACGTATTATTATTATTACTACTACTACGATCATCGTCATTATCAAGTATTATTGATACGGGCAATGAGTTTTATAAGTTATCTATGTATATTTTAGAAGAGACTTTTATGCAACATCGTGTTTATTTATCTATTAAAATTCTAACTCCAAAAAATTGTAGATATTTTAAAATTTAAATAAATAAGAAGTGTTGCCTTTTAAATTACGATAAAGAGAAATATTCAAAAAGTAATTGCTAGTTCGGTTTAAAATATTTTTTAAATATTAAAATATGATATTGTTTTATAAAGAAAATATAATTTTAAAAAATTAGAACATCAAGTACAAAGTTAATAACGTATATGAGAAGTTACAAATTAATTTGAAAGTCATATGAATGTAACATGTACACCAAAAAGCTAAGTAGAACGTCACATGTACGCTCGCCGGTTGGATTCTTGAAATTCCAACCAGAGTACCTTTTTGTTACATTTTTTAAAGATGAGGTACTTCTTCATTACAAGTTAAAGATAAGGTGTTTTTTTGTCACAACGTACAAGATGAGGTACCTTCCATGAAAAAAAGCTAAAGTTTTATTATATGGAGTATATTTTGAAGTACAATGTTTGAGGTAATCCATTTTTTGGAAAGACTATGGAGTATGGACCTATGGCATTCTTTTTTCTAACAACGAGCAAGAAAGAGAGAAAGTAAGAGTGACAGTTTTATAGTTATCCATTTTTCCTTATCCAATTCCGATTCCCATGGCTTCCTCTACTCCCAGTATCAGTCATCTGATCGCCACCAGCATTAATGACCTGCCGGACGTGATCCTCTCCAACGTCATCGCCGCCATTACCGAAGTCCGCGCCCGCAACTCCGCCGCTCTCGTCTGCCGGAAATGGCTCGTCCTGGAACGCTCCACTCGCGCCTCCCTCACCCTCCGCGGCAACGTCCGAGATCTAATCATGCTTCCCACCTGCTTCAGATCCGTGACTCACCTCGATCTGTCCCTTCTCTCTCCCTGGGGCCACCCCCTCCTATCTCCGGCTACCCCCGAGGCCGCCATTGACACAGATCCAACCCTAATCGCCCACCTCCTTCTCCACGCCTTTCCCTCGATCAATTCCCTGAAGCTTTATGCTCGCAACCTTTCCTCACTCCAGCCATTGGCCTCGCAGTGGCCGCAGCTAGGGAAAGTCACGCTGGTTCGGTGGCACCAGCGGCCACAGCTGTCGTCCGGCGAGGAATTCAGCTCCTTCTTCAGCGAATGCTCGAATCTGGTCTCACTAGACTTGTCTGCTTTTTATTGCTGGACCGATGACATTCCTCCTTCTCTGGAATCTCACCCCCGGGTTTCAGAGAGTCTCACCACCCTCAATCTCCTAAATCCTTCATTTTCAGAGGGGTTCAAGTCCGATGAGATCACTGCAATTGCAAAATCATGTCCCAATTTGAAGGAATTTCGGGCAGCTTGTATGTTCGACCCCAGATACATAGGCTATGTTGGAGATGAAGCTCTGATCTCAATAGCCACTAAGTGCCCGAACCTTGCTGTGCTTCATTTAGCTGACACCTCTGCTCTGTGCAGCACAAGAGGCGATCCTTCTGATGACGGGTTCACCAGCGAGCAAGCAAGGATCAACATCCCCACTTTGATTGAGGTATTTTCCAGTCTTTCCTTGCTCGAAGAACTTGCTTTGGATTTGTGTAACAGTGTTAGAGACAGTGGTCCTGCGTTTGAAATCCTGGGCTCGAAATGTCCAAGATTGAAATCCCTTAAATTAGGGCAATTCCACGGTGTTTCCATGCCGGTTGAGTGGAAGTTGGATGGAGTTGCCCTCTGTCACCGGCTGAGGTCTCTATCAATCAGGAATCCGGGAGACTTGGACGATATTGGACTGATAGCCATTGGCAGAGGGTGTTCCAGCCTTTCTAGGTTTGAGATTCAAGGTTGCAAGAAAATAACAATGAAGGGGATGAGAACTGTGGCTAGCTTGCTAAGAAAGACTTTGGTAGATGTCAAGATCTCTTGCTGCAAGAATCTCAGTGCACCGGCGTCTTTGAAGGCTCTGGAACCAATAAAAGACACCATCCAAAGGCTTCACATTGATTGTGTTTGGGACAGTGTAGAGGAATTACCAGATTGTTCTAATGGTGGTGGTTTGGCGTTCAATTTGAGAGGTACCCATGGTGATGGTGATGGTGATGGTGATGAAGATGAAGAATTGTGCAATAGAAAGAAAAAGGTCAAGTATTCCTATGACCTGAATCGTCTGTACGAGGAAATGAATGGTCATGGAAAGACGTGGGACAAGCTGAGCTATCTCTCCCTCTGGATTGGTGTTGGGGATCTTCTCACTCCTCTACCCGATGCCGGTCTAGAGAATTGTCCAAACTTAGAGGAGATGAGGATTAAGGTGGAAGGAGATGGCAGGCTACTATCCAAACCTTCGGATCGCGAATTTGGGTTGACAACTCTATTGTGCTATCCAAAGCTCTCAAAGATGCATTTGGATTGTGGAGACGTGATAGGGTACGCGCACACTGCGCCAGCAGGGCATATGGATCTGAGCTTATGGGAACGGTTTTACCTGATGGGGATTGGGAGTTTGAGACTAAGCCAACTCGATTATTGGCCAGCACAGGACAGAGATGTCAACCAGAGGAGTCTAACCCTACCAGCAGCCGGCTTGATCCAGCAATGCCTCACCTTGAGGAAGCTTTTCATTCATGGAACAACTCACGAACACTTTTTGAGGTTCTTTCTCCACACCCCACACCTTAGAGATGTGCAGCTGAGAGAGGATTACTACCCAGCACCAGAGAGCGACATGAGCACAGAGATTAGAGAAGATTCTTTGAGTCGGTTCGAAGCAGAACTCAACAGACGCCAAATCCCAGACTGATTGTTTTGCTCTTTTTGTTCATACGAATCGAATGATAATTTAGTAATGCACACTTTCTGAATTTTGATTTGGCAATGGACAAGCCATGAGTGGTTTATATAATGATTAATGACACACATAAATTGTATTGATGTATTGATTTAGCAGAGAGGGCAAATACTCACTGCACAAATGTTGTAACAACACACATAGTTAGAGAGTTTCAATTCAAGCCGACACAAATGTTGTAACACAAACTCTACTTATGTGTGTATCTATGTACAAAAGGCACATAATGCAATCAGCAGAGTGAGTATTCACAATCAACCAGGCGTGTCAAAATTTGCTCACAGCTGGGCCGTTCTTGAGGCTCTGCCCAGCAATCTGGAAATATAAGCAGTTAGTTTTCAAAAATGTAAGGATAAATTGCAAAAGCCAACCCATTATGCAGGATGCTCAATTTTATTTGAGATTTACCTGCAATAAGTCTACCCAGATTCCCGGTTTCTGGTATCTCTAACCTCGACCCCTCGTTAGCAACAGCATACACCACCTGCAAAACAAGACATGAAATCAACAGCTAGTATTTTACTTATAGAAGAATGCTGTAATCCTTTAGGGTCTGTTTGGTTTAAGGGATTTGAGAAGGAAAGGAAAAGAAAATGAGAAGGAAAACATTTTTCTTGTTTGGTTAGAGAGGAAAAGAAAAGAAAAGTGGAAGGAAAGGAAAATAAGAAGGTAAAATGTACTAAGAGGAGAGAAAACCAAATTCCTTTCATTTTATTGAGGAAAAAGAGGGAAAACCATTTTATTTTCCTTCAAAATTTCCTTGAACCAAACATAGTGTTAGGGTCTGTTTGCATGGATAGTTATGGTGTGGAGAACTTTGAGAATGGTAATCTTCCCCTTGACATGAATTTATACATCAAGGTATACAACTAAGCTCCATGCAATCAGAACCATAGAAACGACTAAACGAGAGCTTAAAGGGAACAAGAGATGGTATGCAGTATTACCCTTTCCGGAGGTACACCTTCCCAAGGTCTATTCAGAGTACAGAGCTCCCACATGATAACTCCTAGGCTAAAGATGTCGCATTTCTCCGAGAAAGGTTCATTACGAATGAGTTCAGGAGCCATCCACTCTGGAGTTCCTGCAGATGCGGAGTCTCGCATGGATGCATCTGTCACCATTCTTGACAGCCCAAAATCACATATTTTTACTGTCCAATGCTTGTTCACAAGACAATTTGCACTTTTTAGATCCCGGTGAGCTATCTTCATCCGATGTATGCACATCAACCCCCTTTGGATGCACAGAACAAAAACAGTAATGATTACTACTTATTATGATCATCAAAATCTTGCCTCTTAATAAATAATGTTAGTCACATGTGATTGACTGACTCTAATGTGAGTGTTTATGAGACGGGACTTTCTTTTATACTGGTTTTGAGACTATGAAGAAGAAACAGCAAACCTGCATATGTCTCTAAGTATCTTAAGTCTCCGCCGCCAGCTGAGCTTCTTCTTTTGACCACTTGAATGAATTAAATAATAGAGTGATCCCATCTCCATGTATTCAGTAACCATTGACAGGTGTGGAGGTATCATGCATGCACCAAGAAATAGTATCACTGCATAACAAATAAACGATCTTCAAATATGTCAAAAGCCCCCACCCCGTAAAAAGAGAAAAAGAAGAAAAAGAGATGGAGAAGCATACCATTTGGGTGCCTTAGACGGCTAGAGTACAAAGCAGGGTCATAAGAAAAATCATTTGTTAGTTTAATACTATGTATCTTAATATTAAGACAGTAAATATGGGTTCTATACAAATATACACAAGTAATACCTAAGGATTGAAATTTCATTGCAGAAATCCTCCATGTTTTCAGCAGTAAGATCCTGCTCCAAAAACACCTTGATTGCTACTTCTGTCCCATTCCAAATACCACGAAAAACTTCCCCAAAAAATCCTACAAATTGAAAAGTATGGTGTTTAAAGGACAAAATACTGAGCATTGAATATGACAAACCAGGACATATACCAGTTGAACGGAGCAATAGCTGCGGATAAAGTTGAACAAACTAGTCTACAACACAATTTTCTTGTTGAAAATGAAATAGAAATCATCTTGCTTCCCATAATCCTTGAGAAAAGCAGAGAGATTAGTGGATCATGAAAAACTGCCACATCAAGTTTTTTCATTATTAAATACTCTGACTTGCGAATATTAGTTTTCAGGGCAAAAAGTGAAATTGATAAGCTAGCCTGTGTTTTTTACGTTCAGGTTCCTCAGCAGAACAATTTTGCACAAACAATTATATACTTGCATTATGCAGCAATCAATACATCAGGACATGTAAGGATATTTCATTTCATATTTTCCTCTTTGCCTTTTGTGCGAGATTAGAACACACACTATGCTTCTAGACTTTAAAGATTTGATGTTGTACTCTGATGAGTACAGATAGATAGATGCTTAGCGAAGGGACAATAAGTGAGTACTACTCCGTATTATATCAAAAGAAGAGAACTAAACATGAAATTCAAGAATGAGTCCTACAGCAAGTTCAAACTGTTCTCCTCAGCCTATGGTGGTTAGCACCTGACTTCCTTTATAAACGAAAGGATTATTTGTAATGAGAACTGATATAAAGACATACTGTCACATAAAAAGGTTCTAGCTTTGATTTACTTTTTTGACTGAAATTACTTTCAAATCAAATTATATGAAAATTGTTGTAAAATAAAAAAATGCATATCTAAGTACTACATCAAATGTTCTATAAAGCAAGAGGTGAAATGATTGTTTTTTTTTTGTCAAAAAATCGGTGAAAATACTCCCTACGTCCAGAATTACCAAAAAAGAATGCCACATTACACAAAACAAAGGGATATTTCAAGTCAAAAGTTATATATTTAAAACTAAGTCACTCGGTAAAACTTACATATTTAAAAACTAGCATATTTAAAACTTACATAATTAAAAACTAAGTCAAAAGTTTTACAAAACAAGAGATGACAAGAATATTTTATTTTATCAAATAATCAATGAAAACATACAAATAAACACAAGTTCCTTTTGGGATAGAGGGAGTATATGATGCAAGATAATATAGTTTGACCAAGTGAATAGTAATGTAGAACTTTTTTATGGAACGGAGGGAGTACAAAACTAAGAACTAATTCATTCTTCAATCAAGGAGGTTAATCCTCTTCACTGATATAACGATTGATTGTGCATCCAAAAACCCACGTAAATAAGATCCTGTGATTTCTTTTTCTTGTCTTTTACCCATTTCTGTTAATTCCTTTCTTTCAGATTAAATTTAAGTCTTTGGCCTCTTTGGTCCTTGCTTACTTATCATAGTGCATAGAAAAAACATATGCTTTTACGTTCCCATAGGAACCCGGTGTCAGAAGGAAAAGAAAGCAGAGAATAGACATTTTCATTAATAACTTCCGATGCCATAAAAAGAAACTATCTTAAATAGTCTAATAATACTCCTGTATTTGAATAGATGTTCCACTTTCCTTTTAAAAATTACTGTCTGCAGAAAAACCTCCTTAGGAGACTTACCATAGCCAGGTGCACGGACCTGGTTGTATTCGGATATAGTCGGAGTAAATAAAGTTGGGCAAAGCTTCGGTGGGTAACCCAAAAAAAGGCCCTTTTGCATCTTCGTTCTCCTGCTTTTCTTACTTTTTATTTCCTCGATACATTTTATTTTTGTACACTGTTCAATACTCTATAATTTCGTACCTTTTCATCTTCTCCCTTAACATTTTTATACACTGCTCAAACTTCAGTACCCCTACAATTGTTCTCTTAAAACGAAAACCTTATAGGCGCAACTATTCGAAGATGGAGTGATAAAGTACTTCTTTGTGTGGACGAGGGGTGTTTTAAAAGTAAGGATTCGGGAGAAGGAGAATAATACTTACCAATCCCAACTCGTATGCCCACAGTTAACTCTGAGAAATCTATATTCCATTCTTCAAAAGGTAGCAAAGGCTTATTCTGGAACATTGGTAATTCGAGAACCCTGTTCCAAGTTGAGACCATGTCTTCGTTCACCTTGTGCTGGTCAGAAGAAGCTACACGTGATTGAGTTTGATTCCTGATTTCATGAGGAGAGGAGGGTAATGACATTGCCTTCTGGGAACTCAAGTGGTCCATTGAAGAAGTGAAAAAGCTAGTCTGCCTACCAGACACACCAACACGATCATCATAGTTGAAACCAGATGCCTGTGGCATGAAATAGCTTGTTAACAATACTAAAACCGATCATTAAGAATCATTGGGATAGTTGTGTAAAGCGAAAAATGAGAGCCAAAAAAAACTTACATCATTTTGAAGATTGGAAGAACTATCTCTATCATATGAAGTGCACGTGAAAGACTTGTTTTCTCCTTGTTCACTCAAGAGACGACTCTGCTTCAGGGTTTCGTTCATCGCTCGGACAGCCCTGGTGTGATTCATTTCATAAACATGATGCAAATTGAGAATATACATGGACAACAAATATATTTCTGGGAGTGAGGCTATGGAGGGGATGATAGAAACCTACTAGAGTTAATTTAGGATCAAAATTAAGACTAAAAAGAACTCTCCCTCCCTTCTCTCAATAAGTATCTCACTGATGAAAAAGGAATAGAAGCCAAGAGAATCTCAATGTGATTAATGGTTTATTTTCTGGATATCTCAGCAATAGAGAAGCTGGGACATTTATAACAACTCTAACAAACTGATAAGATCAAAAATAACAAACTGATCTGATAAGATCAAAACAACAAAGTGATAAGTTCTAACTAACTAAGCTATCCTAGGGACTCAGGACTCCTACTAACCTGAGAGTCCTTTTATTTAATAAATATAAAACAGTAACAAACTCAATTAAACCACATCAGTGATTCGAGTCTTATCAGGGGAGGAGTTATTTTTTAATCTTATGAGAATCTTAAGTGGTTTATGGTTATTAATAAATGGCTAAGCATGGAGATAATAACTTATCATTTTTTTGTTGAAAACTGGCAAGTAAAAGCACTCTTCTTAAGAAAAATTTAAAGAAAACATATGTTTCTTCCCCTCTTAAACATACCCCAAAAGTTCAACCAGCAATGTTGTGAAGAAATGACTGAGTGAAGTTATAATTACAGAACGAATTTCTACCAAATGCATGAGTGCATGACACCATAAAACGAACTGTCAATTTTCAGCATATAGAGTAGAAAGTTTCATTATATATACTTAAATGTGTTAACATGTCTTCATCAACTATTTCTCTGATTGGTGATTCATTATCTTCCCAGCAATTCGGTTGCCATTATTTCCATAGTTGAAATTTTCATAAAGTTTTTCCAATAAGTTAATAAGCTTTGTAAAGATATGAACATTCCAATCAAAGTCATGGTATATCATCAACCTATGTTTCCATTATTTCCCTCACTTTACGAGTCTACCCCTATCCGGTCTTCCCACTTAGCTAATTGCCATTAAAAAGACGTAAACTTCCTCAGATTTCATACCTTGGAAGTAATTGGAACATTTTAAATGTAGTGTGATGACCTTAGAAAAATCCTTTAAGGCTACTTAGAATTATGGAGTGTGCATAATATGTTGACATGGTAAAACTCATAATCAAATCTAATAGAAAATATTTTAAACATAAACAATAGTTATAATATTGTGTGAATAGCAAGATCAACCTTACGATATCATCACCAATTTCAGGAGTTATACTTATGCTTCTTCTTCTCAGCCTACGTGTTTCTGGTGTGGATGCACCTTCTGATCTGCAAGTCGGAAACAATGAAACTCAATGTTGACTTATTCATTATCGAGATATTAGACAAATAAGACAGGCTTTCACGTATTGATTAGAAAACAAATCACGTTGATTTATTCATTATCGAGATATCAGACAAATCACATGTTTGATTTTCAACATGTATGAACACAATGTTCATGACTGCAATTGAACTATGTGCAGTGAAAGGTTTCAGAAAAGCTTCAGTGAATGCTACAAATTTGACAAAATTATAAAGAAGTTCAGACCAGTATTAATATTTAATAGTGCACAATAAGGTGAGAATTTGAAGCGTAAAGAACGTTGAAATCCCAAGTTGCTTTTCCATTTGCCTCCTCTTTTACCAGATCATGAACCCTAGTGATCCAACAAATTCTACGAGTTGACTCAGTGCTCCAACCTATCTGTCAAGGAACCAACTCAACCACAAGCTCAAGCTTGTGGTTGTGGCCCAGGAATAGATATTTATATACTCTAACACGCCCCCTGACCTCTTGAAACCTTAATTTTTTTTTAAACTGGGTGGCGGTGAGTTTCGAACTCGTGACCTCTTGGTCATCAAGGCTCCGATACCATGATAGAATTTAGGATGGGGTATAGACAGCTAGATTGGGCAATAAGACACTTGGGCTGAACCACATTAAAAGATTGAATCCAATCGATTAGTTAGTTCAACTCTAGAGCTTATATACTGATTATTTTACTCTTGGATTTTCTGATGTGGGATGTACTCTAACACTCCCCCTCAAGTGGACAACCGGGCCATTTTGAATCTAACCGGTTGACCACTTGCAAATGAACTCCCATTCCCTTGACTTTTTTTTATGAGCGCCAACACCTAAAGGACCACGAGCCGCTGGGTATGGACTTCCAGACGAGCAATCGTGTCAAACGGGCCACATGCCGTTGGTTACATACTCCACACGGACAACTGGGCTAAAGACAAACGGGCTGCTAGGAATGAACGTCTAGACGGACACCTTGACAAACGAGGTGGGCCAAAACCTGCTCTGATACCATGTCAAGGAACCAACTCAACCACAAGCTCAAGCTTGTGGTTGTGGCCCAGGAATAGATATTTATATACTCTAACACTATCTAACAAAAAGCAAGTTGTTATAGGATCTGGATCGCTCAAGGCATAGAGGCTCATAAACTCGTACGATCCTACAAGTCAGATAGCAAGTTTGACTACCATGACTCAAATCAACATGTATATCATTGAAAAGTCATCAAGATGTTTTAAAATATCAAGTGGACTCAGTCATTTTCCAATATCAATGTTTTTGTTCACGGACAGGTCAGAACAAAAGCCCTAAAATGTTA
The DNA here is from genome assembly GCA_900332095.2 of Cuscuta campestris. Classification (NCBI taxonomy): domain Eukaryota; kingdom Viridiplantae; phylum Streptophyta; class Magnoliopsida; order Solanales; family Convolvulaceae; genus Cuscuta; species Cuscuta campestris. The sequence goes on along the minus strand of OOIL02000404.1, from coordinate 614,533 downwards.
AAGGTCAGTCACATTTGCTTCACTCATTAAAACATATTTTACAATAGACCATTTTATGACTGAATATGCCGCCTTATATGCTATGTAGTAGTGACTAAATTCATTCTTAACATTAAGACCTCCAGAGCAGAAAATACAGACTCACATCCAATACACATTGGATAAACTATAGCTCATACTGGTAAGAGTGAGATTTGAAGACATCAAGTACAAAAGCAAACAGTGGAGAGAAAATTACCAAGGTGTGCCCCTCTATAACAATTAACAAAAGTAGGGGAGAAATAGGATACAAAACTTGTTTACTTACTAACGCAGATTTACAAAGATCTACAATAAGGAAAGGGGAACAAACAAATTAAAAGCAGAGATACCTTGATGTAGCAACATCGTCAGAAAAATGTCTGAAGCTTTTATGATCACCACTAAGCATGGATCGGCCACGTGTTCGAAATGAAGGGTGTTCGGGGCTATCACGAAAATAAAAAATATATACATAAAACGAGCTACAAGGTACAAAAAGTAAACATGTTTCACACATTTTAGGCATAAAATCTACTAATGCTTTACATGTGAATAGTGATAAACTGATAACTTAGTCACCTTTTTGTAAGCCAGAATCCAAACCAACCTCCCTTGCCCTATTTAGGACATAAGCATGTCTTAAAAGGGACATGATTTCATTTAGCCACCCTTAGCACACATTGCATGATACTCTTTCTTTGCATGAAACTCTTTGATGATAACATAAACATTGAGAAAATATTATCAACAGATTTTGTGAACTGGCCAGCATGGATACGTAAATCACTGACATCCAATCAAACTATGCTTATATTTGCTTACCATATACACATACCGTTTTTTTTTCAGTGTTCTGTTCAATAAAGATTTGTCTACCATAATTGACCAATAAAATGTTAAAGTGATGCCTTTGCCCACATTCATACAAGCCACTTAGGAACATAGCCATAATCACAAATTATTGGCAAACAAAAAAAATAAAACTACAAGTTCAAAATGGAATAGAATGGATGCAACAAGCATACTAAGAATTATGGATGTAAAAACACCTTGAGCTTGCAGTCCTCGGTTCACTGATAACCTTGCTCCGACCCCTCCTCCAAAACGTTGCAGCAATGTTTGGATCACTATGACATGAACTGGTAAAAAAACATGTAAAGAAAAATTCCACTCTTCCTATGGAGAAAATTTTACAACTCTATGTGTTTCAATAATGCCCACATTATGAAGGGATACTTTTAAATGTTAGTAAAAGTCTAAATGCAATAATTGTCAATAAGAACAACTGAACAACATGCTACCTCAAATTTCTGTCAATGGAAGTGGATGACCGGAGCATCATGTTCCGCAATGAAGGTCCTGCTGCATTTGAAGATGCTTCTAGTCTTCGCTGGTACTGGACAGCATCATCTTTTTCAACACTAACAAGAAGATTTAAAAAAATAATATTCCACACAAATATGTTTGGGCATAATGAATATATATATATATGAGATATTCTTCTCAACAACCTATCAAGATCTCCTCTGTCTGAAACCCCAAATAGAGGGCTGTTAGGCTCCAATGGCGAATCACAGGAATCATTTTCTGCAGAGTCACTCTCCCCAGCAGCAGAAACATGGGTCATAAATATAGCTCTGGCAGATTGAGGGATCAATTGGCCAGGAAACCTCATGAGATCCACAAATAGTTCCATGGAGTTCAAAACAACTAGTGCAGACATATGCTTATATGAGTCGGTGCACTCAGAAGCACCTTCTGTAGGCAAACCCTGGTTTGGGGGAAGAACACATGATGTGAACAAAGGAAGATAGAGTAGTAAGACAAGTGCAATCCTCTCTGTTAGATGTATAAAAATGGGTAGGTCAACACGCAAAAACTTACCGCTACCAGCCTACATTCAATACCTACGGTATCTGCGAGAACTTTGAATAATATTGCTCGTGGGCGGCATGACCCATGTTTTATTTGTCCTAACATCTGAATACCACGGTTGCTAGAAACACAAGATGTTTCCTCAAGTACACCTTTAGCAGTGCTGAGATCCAAATTCGGTCGATTATGAACATCAGAAACCTAAATAGAAAGCCATAGTAAACGATCGGTTGGATTCCTCTCCACATATTCACAATAGTAAATAACACAATGATGGGTTCAGATACAATGATGGGTCAATTTGAATATCTAGATCCATCTAGATCGATTTGAATATCCCCTTTTACCCAAATGATACATGAAAAAAACTATGTTTTCATCTCCTTTACATTACAAAGTTTTCCACATGTAAACATTTAAATGACACTTCAAACTGATATTTTTGTCCCAAGGTAGTGAGTGAGTAAAAATTATAGCATAAACAAAATATGAAATACTCACCAGTCCAGCAATCTTCTTTACCATTGCTGCAGGGTTGGAGTTCAAGCCTTTTACCAGTGCAACAGCCAGTTGCTTTAGCATACAAAGCTTCTTATCTTTTTCAGCATCTACAAGTACAGTATCTGCTCTGAAACCCTCAAGCTCTAATGCATGAAGCTCGTCAATTGTAGGTATATCTTCAAAAAGCTCCTTAAGCCTTTTCTCCTGTGGGAGTTAAAAAAAATTGACATTATACACATCACTAGCCAAAATGTAAATGATTATGTTCTTGTGTGAAAGTACTTAACATTTAACAAGCAATAATACACAACAGAGTAAAGAAAAATGGGTTTATAGCTCACAGGAACAACAGAGTAGAAACCATTTGGAATTGGCTCAGAAAGTGTTCCAGTTCTCCAGAGGATCTGGGATGCTGTCTGTGATGAAGGATTAATGTCTACTTCATTCTCAGTTAATTCGTTATTCCTCGGCATTTCTACTTCAGCGCCCAGAGAAACAGATCCCGATTTTCCAACAGTATTGCAAGGCCAGTGTGAAGCAGTAAGATGTTTCTGTTCCAGAGGACCTACTTCATGTTCTTTCTCTTCCATCCCCAGTTGTAATTGGATTGCAATGATATCTCATTTCAACTTTCTCCCATTAAAAACTTGTAAGTTGCAAAGTTAATCTAAGAAAATTGTGACATGGAGGCTTTTGTTTCCTCCGATCCCCACAGCTTGATGTTCATTAGACCTGCAAAGTCAAGATAAACATAAGCGCTCATACTAAAATCTAACTACCAGTGATTATTCAAGTTAAGATCATAAAACTGAACATCAATTTAAATTACATTATGGAAAATACACTTAAAGTTCATAAAGCTCAAAAACAGGTTTGGGATAGTGGTTTATCCAGCAGCTACAGAAGTTCAACAACAACAACAACAACCCAGTTAAATCCCACAAGAGTAGGGTCTGGGGAGGGTGTGTGTACGCAGACCTTACCCCTACTCGAAAGTAGAGAGGCTGTTTCCAAAGAGACCCCCGGCTCAACGTCGAAAGTTGCATTGCTTGACTAACTGCTACTTCATTAATTAAAGAAGCGCAGACAGTTTAGAGATCCATTTTGATTTATTCCATCACACCCCAAAGCCAAAAAATGGTGAAATTTTGGCTCCATCGGAGATGATGGAAATAAACAAGAATGCAAGGATGCAAGGATGCCAAAAAATGGTGAAATTTTGGCTCCAGCAGCTACAGAAGTTGCTTCTTAAAAAGAAAAAACAAATCGTATGAAAAAAAAATGTATACACTATAAGAATGCAAGGATGTAATCTCGGTAGAATTCATAAATTCAGGCACCAGACAACTATGAAATGTCCTCAAGCACTTCAATACATCTATTGTGAGGATGGTTCCCCACAGAAAGTACTTTTTCAAATAAATTAATGAAAAACCTCTCCCATGGTTTTTAAAAGGCGACCGAGGCGGTCCGGGCGGTTGCATTTCCCCTCTGAGGCTTAACTCCTTAAGCCTCAGCAGGCATATCTGAGGTGCACTCCTCACAATGTTGACGCGGTCCGAGGCGGTAAGGCGTAACCAAGGCGAAAGTCTCAATTTTAACAAGAATTTTAACAATTATTGGGCCTTTTTAACAAAAATTCTTTCAGGCATGTGCACTGCATAGTTTCTTAAGAAAAATGTTATAAACCTAGTAGATAATAAACACTTCTTTCCTAGACTTTATCGTCAACTTCTGTCTCTACATCTTCAATCATACTTCTTTCCATCTTTAGACTTCAGTGTCACAGCTTCTTGCTTGCGGTAGCGTCTAAGGCAACTGCTTCATATTTTAATTGTTTATTTTCTATTTCTTTCATCTTTTCCTTTCAACTTTTAACTTTTTAGGTTCCTTCTTTTCCAGCATCACTCTCCCTCTTTTAAATTCAGTTCAAACTTAAAGAATGTTGCAACTTTTTTTTGCATGAAGTTTTGTCCATGTTTAATATTTATAAGGTTTGAAGATGTATTTGAGACATTTGTGTTTTATGTTACTGTTTTTAGTTTTTATAATTCTATTTATTTGTGTTTTAAGAATTAAGATAGGGTACCATTTTTTTTGTAAAATTCAGGAATTATGATTTTATCATGAAAATGGATTAAGCATTTTGTTTTACCTCGAAGTACATATTTTGGTATTGTTTTTTCATATTGAATTAAGGCTTACGCCTCATTCCGCCTCGAGGCCCCTCAAGGCATTTTGCTCCACCGCCTTGAGGCTAGTTTTCACCTTTCAAAACCTTGACCTCCCCCGCAATTCAATTTAAGAACTCTTAAAAGCTGCACCAACATTTTTTGCGAATTTGACAACTAAATTAAGTTGGCATCATTCCATGTGTGAAATAACACATGCTACTAAAAACTTTTTTGTTTAAATTGAATGTGCATGGATTAAAACTGGAACAGAATGCCAACACAACTTTAAAAAGAAAGTTCACAATTGATATAATTCCAAAGACATATATGTACCGCATATGATCCTTATTAGGATGACTGAAAAGCATCCTTGTTATGATGATAAGATGATTACAAATGTATCATGTTAGAGAGGGAGAGGGGGCAAACAAACAGAGATGGGGTGAGTAGGGCAGTGTGAGAAACATAAAGTTTTACCAATTTCCACCCAATTTGCATGTCCTCATATATTGAGTAGTAAGGTGTTTCTAGGTCTTATTCAATGACTAGTCAAGAAAGATCCCCGTCACTATGTAAGATGTTAACTATGCAGGTTGCAGTTTTCCATGAAGGAGACATTTTGGCTGCAAGTAAAAGAAAAATCAACTCTGAGTGGGTATTTTTTCTGGTTATACTCCCTCTGTCCCCAAATAAAACTAAGTGTTTGACTTTCTGGTTATAGTCACTCTGGATTCCATATTGGATTTTTTCCTATGTACTCCCATCATTCAAAAGAGATGGGCATCTGTTTGACTTTCCTTTATCAAAGTTCACAAACTGTGACCAAAGTTTGAGGAAAATATACTCCGTACTAAAATTACCAACAACCCAGTAAAATCCCACTAAAGTAGGGTCTTGGGAGGGTATGTGATGTGTACATAGACCTTACCCCTAATCGAAAGTAGAAAGGTTGTTTCGAAGAGACACCAGCTCGAGCAACACAGAAAGCCCAGAGCACGACCAAACTAAAGTTACCATGTAAACTTATAACTTAATATCATTAGATTCATTTTGAAATAACATTTGGAATTATCATATTTTTAGACGGAGTATTATTTATCCATGTACAAAAATAGTCATTAATGGTCAAATTGTTAAGCTGGAGACCATAAAAAGTTAAAAATACACATCTTTTTGGGACTAAGGAGGTATATGCTAAAAAGAGACTGCATATGTGTAATTTTCCCATTTAAATAGTAGTGATCACATTATACTTTGTAGCTATCAACTATGGCACGTTCAAGCCAATGCATTACAACTATTTAATTTCAGATAGATCCTAGAATGGAGCTACTATAACAATGGCATTATAGCATGATTTCTAAAAATGCATGTGAAACTGTATTACAACTATTTAATTTTAGTTGGACCCTAGAATGGAGCTACGATAACGATGGCAGTATAGCAGGATTTCAAATAAATGCATGTGACACTTGGGAATGTTTTTAAGCAAATTATAAAATTGTACAACATGCTCTAGAATGTACTTTTCAAACTGACAACTAAGAAGAGTAAACTACTAAATTAATCGCATACCTTTCAATATTGCATTCAACCAAATTACATTGGATTCTCACTCTCTCAACCAAACTCATTAGGTAAACTAAAATTCTAATGATATCATGTTCCATGTAATCCTATTACTAAAGATTATTTAAGATTATCCGAACAGAACAGAACTCCCCTATCCATCTCAAGGCAGCATTTCATGTTTGTCAGAAAGAGCTAGCTGAGAAAGAAATGACACGCCAAACCTGGATAGATAAAGCGGGCCGGACACGAGTAGGTTGCTCCACACCAGATATGATGTTAAAGTCCTCGGACGCAGAATGGAAACGCTGGATATGAGCACGCAACGCAAAGGGTCAGGTCGTGTTTTCACGCAGAGCGAGGCACACACGGGCGGAGTAAGGGTGGAGAGTAAGGATAGATGCGGCGGAGACGGAAACTCCACCCTCTACAGGTTCGCGGAAACCAGAAGTTCAGATCTTTGGAGGACTAGGGTTGGCTGTGATTTTTTACTACTTTAGTACTTTCCTAGTCTCTGAAAAATTTGACACCATTTGACTTTTTTATTCAAATTGTGATTTTTTTTACTTCAAATTATGAAAAATGTATATTTAGTTATAGTATATATCTAACAAAATTAGGTTTATTTTCAAATATAATTTTGACATATCAAGTTATTATAGTATTTAATTATTTTAAATTATATTTAATTCGTAGTAAAAAAGTGTCACAGTTTGACCAAAAATTTAAAACACTAAAACTATGTCAATCTTTTAGACACGGAGGGAGTATATTTTTCAATTGCTCATTTTTCATTTTTGCCCCGCATTCTAATTAAGCTTGTGTTCTCTTCACTTGATCTAATTGAAATAAGTTCTTATCTGATCCAAATGTTATTATATTCAAAATTGTTTCTGATCTAACCTGGTCTCATATGATTCCAATAAGAAAAAAGTACTCCCTCCGTCCTAAAACTTTCTTCTCAGTTTGACTTTTCCCCATTTTTAATTTTTGGCTTTGACTTCAAATTTTACCCTTCTTAAAAAAGATTTTTTGATTTTTTTTGCAATCATTCAAAATATAGAGTTAGAAGATAATTGGTGTAAATACATGAGGATATTAATGTCATTTGTCATCTTTTTTTTCTAATGGGAAGGTAGTTTTAGGACGGAGAAAAAAGAGAAGGGGAAGAAAGTTTTAGGACGGAGGGAGTAATAAGTAATACTCCGTAAGAAAAAGTTGAGAAAAATATGGCTTAATGCTCCGTATTTTTCATTTTATTTGGGCACAAACAATTTTGACTAGACCTCTTAATCAAATCAATGGATTTAATTTTTGTTCAATTTGGCTATGAGTATAATTCGTATCTTTAGAGCATGGGAGTTGCTTGCAGATGGTTATTAACTAAAGAAATCACCCTACATAGCACTCTAACTCACCCTAAATTACGCATTTAGCAATACTCATTGTTTTTAACAAATTTAGCAATTTATGGTGTCAATCCTTTCCAATCATACCCTTTACCCCTTTTTCTTTGTTTTTTCATTAAAAATTACGGCATTCAACTCCAATCTCTCCTTCCGTTCTCCCGCACGCTATTGAACTCCACGATCTCTCCTTCCGTTCGCCGGCGATGATGCGTCCTCAGTCCTTCGCCCACGATTCCTTGGCCGATCAGCAGCGGCAATCATCAGGTTCTCTCTCATGCTAATCTTTGATGTCGCTAATCATTTTCTCTTCTCCTTCAATTTTTAATTTTCATTCCTTCATCCTTTTATTCGGATTTCCCTGTATTTTTAGTATTAGTTATTGTGTTTTCTTCGTATTGAAGATTAGGTGTATGTTGTGAAATCAATTTTGAAATACCAAGTATTTGTCCCTTTTGAAAAATTAGGTCTTTTGAAAGGCATTGTGATTTTGGCAGTGTGAAGATTAGGTATTATGGTGTGGGCAGTGTGAAGATTAAATGTTAAAATTTTGTCTTGCATCCTTTTATTCGGATTTCGCTGTATTTTTAGTTTTAACTAGTATTTTGACCCGTGCCACGCACGGGGTCGAATGAATATTTTTGTCGATTCAAAAAATATTTTTAGGATTAAATAAAATATATTTCTAACATAATTTTTGAATATTGTACACATTAGCATTAAAGTAGAATAAATATAATAACAATTTACATTTTGTGATGAAATTCTTATACATGAAATTGAAAGGGTACATGACAAAGTGCTTCTAATGTTTCATGTCACCTATAGTTCACTCGGATTTCGGCAAGATTATCACTAATCGTCGCTATATTTTCACCAGACAAAACATAAGCACTAACTCTTCATGTATCAAAGGCTATGTTTTGTGTCTTATCTTATTTTGGTCAAATAAAGTTGTGCGGCCAAGTTTATTAAAGCTTGTGGAAACTTACCTGAGACCCAAACTGAAATTCAAAAACTCTCCATTAGAGGAAATAATAAATGCACGGAGGATGTGTCACCTCATAAGGCAAAACTTGATGAACCTTTGAAATTTGGTTCATGGCTCCATGACCTATTGAGAATAAAAATCTTGATTTACAACCTAACAACTCTCTCAAGCCTACAAAAGTTTGCAATGAATGGGTAAAGGGATCATGCATTCATGTCCTTTCCTCTATACATTTAGTAGGTATTATCCTGAACAATCTTGTAATTGTCATATAATAGCTTCTAATCTTCGATGTTCTTGAAATCATGGTGAAAGCCCATTTCGGAAGAGTGAATTTGGCTAAACTCGAGGCTAAAATAAATGGAGTAGCTGAAATTGTATTCAAGTAACATTAAAAGTAGACAAATTAGCTAGCTCCACCTGTTATACATTATTTCACTTTTATGTGTAAATATTGAAGTGATAAAAAAACCATAAAAGTCATAATATAGTAGAAAAAGACAAATTGTTGTTGATACCATATAGTAGGGTTAAACATTTTTCATATTTTCCAGCAAATAAAAGAACAAACTACCTTCATAAGATGCAGCAAAAACAAAAAAATACAAAAAGTATGTGATTAATAATTACCATGAAAAACACATAGCCTTCACACTAAGGGGTTGTATTGAGCTTCAAGAAGGCACAAAAGAAAGCCCATCTTTCCCCATATTAGGGCAAATAATCAAAAAGGTGAATTAACATTGGCGTTGTGTTGTCTGCAAAATGGGCGCAATGTAGAGAAAATAGTCTAAAACAAACTAAAGTTTTAAGGAAATGCCCATTCATTGTTCTAGAGTTTCCATTGAAAAAAGAGTTGCTTTAGGATTGTGTAATTTATTCCAAATAAACTTCGATGAGAGAAGTCACACCATGGAACGCACACTTATTAAAAGAAATGTAACATGTGGATCCTGCTATTTTCCTAGGCAATTGAACTATAACTGATTTAGGAAATCATGATCGCCAGCTAGGATATTTCCCTAATTACTTGCCTTAGAAAGAGAAGAACGCATGAGAAAGTCAATCCTCCTCGTTTGATTTGTTGAGCTAGCTCTGCAGTAATGGCTATAAAGGAAAAACTTCATATGAAGAATAAGGGGAATAAGTGTCCACATATACCATGATTTAAAAAAAAGAAATAAAGAGGAGATTGGTTATAAGTGAATGAGTCCACATAATTAGTATATGTATGCGCACAATTGCAAGGATTTCTCTAATGGCTGGATGTATACCAGAACCATGCGATATAGACTGCATATTGAATAAATTCTAGTTTTAAGTCCAAACCAATGGAAGATCAACATTAGGAAGATGATAGAATTGGCTCACTAAAGAAAATATAAAGAAAAAGGCAAAGATAAATTTTACCTACGTATTATAAAATTATTGGTAAGAAAAAGTTAGAAAGGTGATAATGGTACTTAATAAAAGAAATAAATTATATTTTCAAATCACCTACTGCGAACCTTATTATTTTCTCAATAATTCTTACCAGACTTCTTCAAACTATGTCATTGAGATAGTAATGTCATACACAATCTCAAAAAAAGACCATCAATTAATGAATGATTACAAAAGTATTTACAGTAAAATACCATCAATACCATTGTGTATTTAGTGAATACCATTAAACCTGTATAGTCAGGCATAGACTATATTAAAATTCAAGGAATGCATATAAGAAACTTTTCCCAGTTGATTAAGATTTAGACCAGATTAATTCTTAAACACGTATCTATTGTGTTATATTGTGTGTCACGGAATCACAGAACATACAAAGAGAAGGAGAAATGTGCAAAGAAAGTGAGTTCAATTGTGGAGCAAATTTAATTTTCAAATAGTAAACTTGATTTTCTTTTTCAACATTTACTTCACTTCAAAGATGAAAATTTCATCAAGCATGGAACGTTGGTAATTATATACATTAAAAGAAAATAAAATGATCCATAGAGAAATAAAAATTGGTGGTAAATTAATGATAGGTAGAACTAAATAGTTGGGAAAAAGATAATGAAACAAAAGGATATGGTGACCACTGACCACTTGAACAATGTTTACGAAAGGTTCATGCCATCAATACATTGCAGATATCAAAACATTTTCCACACAAACAATCCAACACCAATGCATATTTTTTTTTACCTCAATTATAAGAGAAGAATCTGACAAAAAAAGTAGATTCACAATGTAATACTCATAGAGAACATTAAAAACTAAAATGCTGAAACTATAAAGTAATTGATACTTCTAATCATTTGGTAATAAACAATATTATCTCAATAGGAAAATGAATAAATATATGTATAGACGTAACTAAAGTGTGAAAATAAACTCTAAAAAATGATGATTAACATATAAATCTTCAAACATATTTAACAAATGAAAGAAATATGGAATGGTGTTTCTGATTAGGAATGTGAACGACATATGTTTATAAATCTATTCACTAATGATCAAAATATATTAAAAAATTGTTTCATAACGGGATTGTTGAAGCATCAAAGATGGAGATTAGAAAAAAATACCTGAGGATGCTCGATATAATGAACTCCGCGATGCTTGACTCTCGCACTCCATCTCTGATTTGATGACAACCAACTGGTTGAGAATCCTTGTTCGAAGCCTAAATTGGGGCCATTTGGATGACTGGAGATGAGAATTTCAGCAAATTTCTTCAATTTAAGAAGGAAACAGATTTGATAACACAATTGTGGCAGATATCATGCACTGGCATCGGAAAAGGAAACAAAATTATTGTGAAAAAATCAATGATAGGCAGAATTAAATTGATGAGATAATATAATGAAAAAAAGGGAAATGGTGAGCAATTGAACAATGTCCACGAAATGTCGATGTCGTCAATACGATGTAGATACAGGAACAATTTCCACTCAAATAATCCAACATCTATGCATAAATTTTCTTTTACCTCAATTATAGCAGAAGGGTCTGACAAAAAAGTAGATTCACAATATAATACTCATAGAGAACATAAGAATTTAAAATGTTGAATACCTCTAGTCATTCGAATATATACAATATTAAACTAAAGGCTAAATCATAAAAACAGATCTAAAGAACGATGATTAACATACACATCTTTGAACACATGTAACCAATGATTGAAATCTGGAATGGTGTTTCCGGTCTGGAATGTGAACGACATATGTTTATAAATCTATTCAATAATGATCAATATATATTAAAAAAATTGTTTCATAACTGGATTGCTAAGCATAAAAATGGAGATTAAAAAGAAATACCTGAGGATGCCGATGTAGTGAACTCCACGATGATTGGCTCGTGCACACCATCTCCGATCTGACGGCTGCCAATTGGTCGAGAATCCTTGTTCAAAGCTTTAATTGGGACAATTTGGATGATCCGAGATGAAAATTTCAGTAAATTAACTCAATTCGAAAAAGAAACAAATCTGATAGAACAGTTCTTGTCTGAATCATGCACTGGCATCGAAGAAAGAAACAAATCTAGGAACGAAGAAGGAAACAACTTTGCAAAAGAAGAAGCAAATTTCGGGAATTTGAGGGCGAGGATTGGAAATATTACGAACGAAGAAGGAAGCTCATTGGACATCGTCGTAGAAGAAGAAGGAAATTAGCTGAATCGTCGGGAACGAAGAAGGAAAATTTCCGTCAAGATTGCTGGACATCGCGTGAATAGAGTAAGAAATTAAAGCCCGGTCAAACCAAATTAAAAAATTTTTGGGTGTTACCACATCCACATGGCACCACACGACATGGCATGCTGATTTGGTTTAAAAAATGCCTTGTAGACGTGTCAAATGTCAACATTCTGGAAGTTTAACTCCCAAATATTATATATAAAGGAATATTGTGTTTTGTGGCAGTGTAGATATATTGTGACAGTGTATATATTGTGGTAGTGTATTTCAGACATTGAATTTTTGGCAGTGTATATATTGTGGCAGTGTATTTCAGACATTGAATTTTTGGAAGTACATATTGTGGCAGTGTAGAGAGTATATATTGCAGTGTATAATTACCATAAAAAATAAAAGGTCACGGCATAAAATGAATTCTGCTCTTTTTTTTTTGCAGTGTTGTATGTGTTAGGGCACTAAATTCAATCTCAAACATATTGTGGCAGTGAAGAGCAGAGAATTTCATACTTATTTATAATGTGGCAGTGAAGAGTATACATTGCAGTATAATTCTAATTTTGGGAGTTTATTTAAGGACAAAAACGGGAATTCATCCCAAAAACTAATAGCACAGCTATTTTGAGTATTATAAGGCTATTAAAGTGCTATTTTCGTATTTCTCCCTATTAACTACTACGTAAGACATAGGCCTTGTTTGGAACATGTCAGTTGGTAGTTGGCTGTTGGCTGTTTATGTTGGCTGGTTTGAATGACTGATTAAGTTAGCTGTTTTGACCGGCTGTTTCTGTTAGCTGTTAAAAATTAGATGTTTGGCAACTTTAGCTGTTTATAGTTAGCTGTTAGTGAGTAAAATTACATATAAGGACATCCCTTCATTTATGTTAATTTGTGTATGATTTTAAATATTTTTTAATTTGATAAAATACACACATTATACAAGAAAATGCTTTACATATATTTTTTTTGTTGGACAAAAAAGGCTACTTCGTTTTTTTTAATTTAAGAAATGAGAATTTACATTTATATTCTATGTAGATTTTTTTGTATTTTTCTTATTTATCATTCTAAAAATAACAACCATGCATGATATATTTTATTTTATAATTTTTTAAATATGATATCATAAATATATAAAAATACTCTACACAAATTTTAAATTAAAAAATTACATAAATTACTCGAGACAAGCATCGCAATCTAAAGTATCAAACATCTTTTGAGACGACATGAGCATTAGAGGTGACAAAAAATCAGACAAGCTCTCGACTAGTCAGGAAATTGCAGAGAGAAAGTCAAGAAAACTTCCGGTTCTGTGAGGATCGCAGAGAGACGCAGCACCGAAAAAAGGGTAAGAAACGGAAAAGGGGGTGAACCGCTAAATTAAATGCTGCTAGGGTTGGCATTTCAATTTTTGGCTGTTCGGTTCTAAATGCCAATTCCAAAAGCCATTATCCAAACAATTAATTTGGCGGTTTGACTGGTCCAATTCACCGTTTATGGTCAAAGATGCCAATTGCTGGGTGAACCGTCATTTACCAAACATGGCCATAGTTATTTCATTAAGCAACTTTGTTGAAAAATGAAGCAACTGGTGTTACACATGTATTCCACATAAATTCCACATCAACTCTTTTAGTTGAAGTAATTTCTTAAGCATCTTGCACTAAAGATCCTTTTATACTTTTTGCCTACGATTTTTTTTTGCACTTGGACTTTTTTTAGTCAGAGTTTGTAAGCTTTGATTTTGATATGTGAAAGAAATATAACATAGTATGGTAATAGAGGATTGGAAGCAGATGGTATTTTCTTATATTTCATTTTTGTTCGTAAGTCGTGAGCGTAATGTTATTGCACACTTACACGCATGCTTGTGTGTAGTACTTTATCTCATTGTAGTGTTTGGGAGTGTCCCCAACATTGTTTCTTGGCGGCTCCTTTGGTGCCATTTCAAAATTGAGTGTTTTGAAATACTCCACATGTGGTCCACTAAGAAATAGTCATGTGGAAATAATATTTCACATCAAATTATTCTTTTTTATTAAAATTGGCCCCAAACCTAAATTGAATTGTGTTTCTTTCCTTCACGGCAATCTCCTGTTAATTGTTTTTGAGAAATTTACTTAAATAGCATTAAAACATAATGACTTTTTCTAAATAGCACCACATGTGTTTTTCTTCCCAATATAACATTTTTAGTCATTATGCATTAGTCATTATTCAAGCAAATATTTGCCATCACTGGACATTATAGACATTATTAAGGAAAAAATTACTGCTAGGTACCCTAGATTATGTGATAAGAACTGTCAGGTCCCATTATTTTTTAAAATGTACTCCGAGGTACCTTAAAATAACAAAAAACTTACTCCGAGGTGACATTCCGTCACTTTCTCCGTTAAACTCCATTCTCCGTTAACTTTTTCTTCTTCTTCTCCATTTTCGATTTCTTCTTCTTCCTCTTCTTCTTCTTCTTCTTCTTCTTCTTCTTCTTCTTCTTCTTCTTCTTCTTCTTCTTCTTCTTCTTCTTCTTCTTCTTCTTCTTCTTCTTCTTCTTCTTCTTCTTCTTCTTCTTCTTCTTCTTCTTCTTCTTCTTCTTCTTCTTCTTCTTCTCCTCCTCCTCCACCTTTTCCAGTCCTCCCTCCTCCGCCTACGGATCTTCTTCTTCCCATCCTCCCATTTTTTCTTCTTTTTTTCTTTTTGAACTCTTTTTTCTTCTTACCTATTATTATTATTATTATTATTATTATTATTATTATTATTATTATTATTATTATTATTATTATTATAAAAAAATTAATTAGAAGTTTTACCATTCTTATTCTTTTTTACTTCATATTTATTATTATTTTCTTCTTATTCTATTATATTTATTATTATCATTAATTACTCTATATTATTTTTATTAATAATTATTACTATTATTATTAAAAATAAATTATTCTTTTTACTTTTATTTTTTAAGAAAAATAACAGTAATAATTACTATTTACTTCTTATTTTTTTTTTCTTCTATTTTTTTTACTTTGTATGCCCCCATTGACCCTTTTCAATTTCTAATTTTTCACTTCCGTAAAAGTAGGTTAAAATATTTTTAAGCTTTTATTAAAATTTAATTTTAGTATGATATATTTATGTGTAGGTTATAAAATTAAGATTATTTATTCACTTGGAAGAAGAAGAAGAAGAAGAAGTTAACGGAGAATGGAAAAGTGACGGAATGTCACCTGGGAGTAAGTTTTTTGTTATTTTAAGGTACCCTGGAGTACATTTTAAAAAATAATGGGACCTGGCAGTTCTTATCACATAATCTAGGGTACCCAGCAGTAATTTTTTCCATTATTAGTGCTATTTAAGGAATAAAATCGTTTAAGTGCTATTTGGGGAAATGACTTAAGTTTTAGTGGTATTTAGTGCAAATATTTCATTGTTTTTACAAAAAGTCGTCTCCATCTCCAGGACAGCGTCTCCAATTCGTGAATTAGTCGCCGCCGCCTTCATCATTCAGAGTCGCCTGACGAAGAATTAGCAGCGCCATCTACGGATTTGCCCCTTCCGTCAATTTTTCGCTCAAGTTCCCTTCCATCAATTTTTCATCTATTAATTGCAGTTCTTGTGACACTTACGAGTATTGTGAGACTTTGGAACACAATACTCTAATAGTTATATCTGAACATATTTGGACACACTATAGCAATAATAATTTGATTAAATTTTAACGTGGTGGTTGTAAATCTATTGATGCAATGTCTTTTATTATTTAACAATAAGTGTTTTTCGAATTTTTTAAAATTATTTTTATTTTGTAACTTTAATTTTATTTAATTTATAATAAATTTTTGTAATTATCTTCTCTAATTTGATTCTCCTAAATATAAACCATTAGATTTAATATTTTTTGTAATTTATTTGTCATTTATTACATTCTAATAAAAATAAATATTATTTTAAAATATAATATGGAGTATGACTTATTTAAAATAATGAATAAAGTAAAGTAAAAGAGGACCCATTAATAATTGAATTAATGGACGGATGAGTGAAATGAGTTGTGACTTGTGATTGTTGTGAGTGTGTGTTTAAAAAATAAAGTATTTAAAGATAGGTGGTGTGGTGATGATGTGGATGAGGTAGAATGATTAGATGGATGAATTTTTAATTAAGGAATGAAGATGCTATAATTTGACGTCCAATTTTTGCCCGACCATATTTTATGAATTTTAATTTTTTTAGAACCAATTTTTTTGGGTTAGAACATTAAATTTCAACTCCTTCCAACTCCTTAACAATGACTTAAAATAACATTATATATCTGGATTTATAACATATCACTTCAAACACGCACAAGGATGATTTCTTTTTTCTTAATCTAAAATTAGAGTTTCTTACATATTTATTTGGATGATCATTTAGTTGAGTAACTTTCCAACACTTTAATTCTTCAAACACTTTCTGACTCCTTCCAATCCTTTCTTATTCCTTCCAACTCATTCCAGTGTTTTCCAACATGTAACTCTGAAATTTCAACCCAAAAGAACATGGCCTTAGTATTCTTATAAATTACTACTTCTTTCTCAAAGAACCTTTCATGTTTGGGTAGTGATAGCCACACTCGCTAAAACACTAAATACACCCATCAACTAAATGCACCCCGGATATATTATTATGTTATTATTCAAAAAATTATATAACTTTATTATGTTAAAAAAACATAATAAAATAATGTTTAAAACTATTCATCATTTATTTCATTTTATTACTTTTCAAATAAAATAATATATATTTTAGTCTTAATTTTAAATATAAAAATTTGGCGCCTCTTCTTTTAATTTTTCTTTGATTAAAATAACTTTCATTGTTAATACATTGAATGGCCTTTGATTTGTAAAAAATATTCTACTTTCTAAGTATTATATCGATATTTATTTCACTATTTTTAATCTACATACTTATTTTATTATTTTAAAAAATTGGTTATATAAATTTTACTTAAAAATTTTATACGAGTATAATCTTTAAAATTATTCACCATTATTCTCTTTCGTTTATTTTAAGGAGAAAAAATCCTTATAAATGTTACTAAATGTGAATTATTATTAAACCTATAACTTTTATTTTAAAAGATATCATATTTAATAATTAAAATTAACTTTGTGTTTAGTAGAATAAAATATAATTATTATTAAACTATTATTATATTATGATTCAAACTAGAATTTTTACCAAAATCTTAAAATTACAAAATGTTGTATATGAGTTCAAGGATTAAAAATAATTTTTTTGAATAAGTATTAAAAATAATTTTGAAACTAATGGAGTGAATTTAGTGTGTGGAGTAAAGTTAGTCTTTGAATGGGTTGTGACTATCACCACATTTCACATTTTAACTTTTTATCAAATTGTAACACTTTTGACAATAAATTACGAAAAAATATACTTAAATATAATGCAAATTCAATGTAAGTGGATTTGTGTTAGGATATAGTTTTGATATATCGAATTTTTATAATATTTATTTATTTAAATTATTTTAATTTGTTGTAAAAGAGTGTCGGAGTTTGACAAAAAATTCAAAGCAAGAAAACGAATTTGCGACAGAGCCACATGGGGGGTTTTAATTTAAATATAAGTTTATTTATTTTAATTTTTGAATAACGTACGTAGTTTATGGTAAATTTTGTCCGGGAATAAGCTTCCTACTTTGACTTTTCCTCATTTTTAGTGGAGGCTTGAATAAGACATGAAATGCCTAAATTACCCTTCTCTTCCTTTCCCAGCCCTGCCACCATTGAGAACCCACCACAGCCTCCACCGTAGCCCCTCCCCTCCTCGCCGCCAGCCCAGCCATTGCCGTCAGCTCCACCATCCATCCATTCTCCGACCATCTCCACCATCCCCCTCCACCATAATCGCTCCACTCTCACCATCACCGACATAGCCCTACCATTAAATCTCAAAGAAATAAAGAATTAAGAGAAAGAAATTAGAAGAAAATTGCAGATCTAGGCTTACCACGGACGCATCCTCACCATCGCCGCCCCCTAACATCGGTGCCACCCTTACCAGCAACGCCATCATCCCCGCTAACACCATCGTCGTCGCCACCATTGCTGCCGCCACCATCGCTGCCAAGCTCAAATCTGGAAGAGAGATGAGAGAAATAAGAGGAGATAAAGAAGGGAAAAGATGAAGGGGAAAAGTGAAGAAGAGGAGATGACGAAGGAAGAGAGAGGAGGAGAAAGAAGAAGAAAAAAGAAAAGAAAATTGAGTGGAGGAGAGGAGAGGAGGATGAGATGACGGAGGAAGAGAGGAGAGAAAGAAAGGAACGAAAAAAGAAGAAAAAGTGGAAGAGAGGAGAGAGTGAGAGACGGCAGCAGAAAAAGAAAGAAGGGGGTAATTTGGGAAAAAGTGGTATAAAGTAGTAGAATGAGAAGATTATTTTCGGACGAAAAAAAAGGTAGAGTAGGAAGTTTATTTCCGGACAGAGGGAGTATAACATTCTTTGTGTAACTGTTAGATATGATAACCAGATAAGAAATTTTAAAACATATATATTTTAAAAGTACACAAAAAAATTAAGTGAAAAATATTATTCTAATAAATATTATTGTGATAAGTATACTCCGTACTGTATATGTTATGAAAAATATTATTGTGATAAATAAGTGTTTGAAAAATTTTAAATTTTTACGATTACCAAGTTAATACTTTAATCCAAAAGGGGCTGCAGACCTAGACGGATTAGGGTGTTACAAGTCACTTGGTCTTATTTTTGCTTGCTTGTTGTACCAAAATAGGCCATATGAGTGATTGTTTATAGGCAAAACATTGATCGGATATGTGCTTTGAACTGAAAAGTTGTGTTTGTTCAGTACCTATTCGAATAGCATACATCATATTCAAATAGGAGACCGTTTTTGAAGGATCAGACGCATCTCTTCCATGACTTATTCGAGTAGGCGAAGACATATTGCAATATGTTAGCATATCAGATCTTGACCTATTGCAATAGGCTAAGACCTATTTGAATAGGCGCTCACAGTTCACGTCGTTCTATTTGAATAGGCAAGTGCCTATTTGAATATGTCAGCTATCTTGCTCCAAATAATAATATAATTGAACAAGAGTGTACTCCACACCTTTTAACTCGTTCCAATAGTTGATGTCCAGTCACTAAGTAAATTCAATTATCCAAATTAGACTGGTGACTCTAAAATCACCAACATGATCAATATTCATGCCACATCATTTTTTCCTTTTATTTTCTTCACTCACTCTAATCATTCCTCTATTTTTTTATCTTTGTTCCAAAATTTTTATTTTATTTTCAACCAATTAAATTTAATGCATCATCATTTTACACTCAGGCCCCGTTTGGTACACGGAATTCAAACTACGGAATTGGAATTGAAGATTTCAATTTCAATTCTCGTGTTTGGTAGCACAAAAATTATGTGAATTTGGAATTGGTACTTCAAAAAATGATTTGGAATTGGTGAATTCAATTTTATAAAATTGAATCCCATGTAATTTTAATTCCAATACAATTACAATTCTATTGACTCCGTGTACCAAACGGACCCTCAATAAAAAAATTTCTTACTTCAAAAGTATTTCATTTCCCTCTCAATTACACCTCTACTTTTTCCACCCTCTCTGGCCATTCTTCTTTGGCGCATAAATTATTCCTCCCCTTATTCTACTCCATAATCAGAGATGATGTTAGTAGAAAAGGATGAAATCAGCATTATGGCAATGTACTGTCAAGCTTTAAGGCACTTTAGCACACGCAGCTCATACAGGACCACACTACGTACGTGAAATTGCCATTGTGCAGTTGTGCACACATACTCCGTACTTATTATTGACTCCACTAGATGGCTAGACCCTCATTAGTTATTGGGACATTATTAGACCTTCTTTTGTTTCCTTTTTTGGTTAGTAGTTGCCAATGGAATACAATTAGTCATTTGTGGAGTAATATACTACATCTCTCAATTTAAATTTCTCTTATCATTTATCAGATTTACCTGAAGTTATTTTGAAATCAGTTTTTTAAAATTAGCATCAAATTAAAAAAATAAATATTTAAAACAGAAGCCTGGGTAACAAAAATAGGTAAAGAATGTGATCCAACTTGAATTTAAAAAATAAATATTTAAAAGTTTGACTCTGTGAATAGTAAACACAACTTGAATTGGGACGAATGAAGTAATACGGAGTACTAACATAAGTCATGCTAACCTTTAATAATAAGGATTTAAATCATTATTTTTCCAATATGCAACGATAATAATTATCTGTATGATCTCGACAATAAGTATCTTTGTATTACTATGAAATACATAGTATCAAATTTGATGTCAAAGTTAGTGTGGCTATGGCATAGCATGCTCACAATAATGAGCAGGTTTGGTAAATGAGTTTAAATTAGCTAGACGGACTAACTATTTTTACTAGATCTAGAATAATGAGTTAAGTCTTTGAACTAAGTAACTAAATATAGACAAGGAAATACCGAAAAAGTATGAGATGAAACACTTCCTTATTGTTATTATTGAGATTCGTGGGGACTACAATACTCCACCATTATCAAATAATTTGTGGCAATTAATTTTTGTGGAAAATAATTTTTTGTGGCAAATAATTTTTTGTTGGGGCCAATTTTTTTTATTGCAATTTAGTGGTATTAACTAAATTAATTAAAATTTTGATTGGGCAAGCGTCCCATTGCTAATGAGGTGGCTTCATATTATTCTTCTTTCATCAACACCCATCACTTTCCCCTACCCTCACTAACTATCCCCCCTTGTCACATAAGCTATTTTCCTCCATATACTCCTCAGCATTAGACCATTTGGTGTGGGTCACGTCATCACGTCATCCTACTTAGCGTCATGTCAGTTTTTCTCTTTCCCATTACAGTCCATCACACCACAGGGATGTGGATCACGCCCAATTATTTTTTAAATTTTTTAAACATATATTTAAATAAAAATAACTTTATATAAAAATATTAAATAAATATATATTAAAATTTCAATTAAAAATTACATTGACACAATAGTGAGGTGGCGCCAGGTGGCCATCACGGCGCACCACCCCACACCTTTTGGTCTTAGTGATATTTTTAAAGGTTGATGTGGCGCCAGGTGGCCATCACGGTGCACCACAGTCACCCACACCGGTTGGTCGTAGTGATTTCTTAAAGGTTAAAAACAAATTGTAATCGTTTGGCCACACACACATACATAGACAAACTGTAACACCCGCCTTCCGTGGACCCGGTTCACCCGCGACCCAACGGACCGGTAGGGTTACATGGGCGGTCCGAGAACCTTCCGTAGAGAAAATAACATTAATGTCCATTTATTTTGAAAACGGTGGTGATTAATTGGTAAAATAAATGCTAGGGAGTTACCCCCAAAACGTGTGTGACATAAATGCAGAGTAAAAGCGGAAGTAAATAAATAAGTCCAAAATAAGTAAAACGACATATGGTGGGTTCATGCCCAAATGATTAATTAATTCCAATGATTATAATTATTAAACTCGTCCGTGCGCCGCCCATCTTCCCATCATCACTGTCCTCCAGGGTTGGCACCTGTACCGTCATGTCTACCTGCGTGTAGCAAAAACAACTACACGCTCAGCAAAAGCTGAGGAGTACTGAATCTAACAAAGGAACATGAAGTGATAACCCATATGATTATACACATATTAATACCTGTACTTAACGTACGGAAAACCACATGTTACTAACTGATTAATTTGCACTTGATGAGATATTATTACCCATAACAAAATGAATATCAACCACATTAAACGTTGATGTGACGTGGAACATACATGATGATGACCACCACATTGAATGTTGACATGACATTGAACACACATGATGACGATATGACTTGATGCATGACTTAAACTATCAGGGACACCCCTGGCTTAGTCTCACTTGAAAGGATCACCCCTGCACTCCGGTAATGAGCCGGGCTAGACGTAAACGTCGCAAGTGAACTAGCAAAATTGGGTGGTAGCCGTAGCCTGACTACCATGTACGTACACAAAGCCTACCTGATGAAAACCCGTTGGATCCCAAAGGTTCCTAGACGGGCCCACTGTAGTAGGTGCACGAAACCCCTCCCTACAGTGGTATGCTCATGGTGATAAACCTAGGACATGCGTCTAGAATGAACATGATGAATGCTTGATATATTTACCTTTGGTCAACGCCAAGAATATATCAATTAAATAACATAATAATGAATATTAACATTTCATACAAACGTACAATCAGATTCTGAGTCAATATGGTCAACGAGGCTCGTTCTACAAACTGTCCGAAAAACTGCCCGAGAAACGGTCGACCGTACTCCACCGGCGGTCGACCGTGGGCTACATTGTGGAGGACTGGAATGCCGGCGGTCCACCGTGGTCTTCCGTCGCGGCCGGCGGTCGACCGTCACGGAGGTGACCATCGGTATGGCCGTGGGAACGGTCCACCGTCCGTAGCGGCAGTCGACCGTCCCGAAGACAGTCCGCTGTCCCTTGCTTCGTTTTGATCCGTTTTGCTAATTTAACACTTAGATTCTTTTTAGAACAATTGTACAACATTGATGAATATATTCCTAGTGATTCCTAGGCATATATATATATATATATATATATATATATATATATATGTTTTACGTAGTAACGTTTTAATGGCTAACCTACGAACATGCATAGATTCTACGTAGGTTGCGTACGATATTCCTATGAATATAACGACGTAGATTATAACTTGATGTTCTAGAATTAGAGGGGACAACTACTCACCTCTATATGATGCGTTGGAACTACGAAGACGACGAGGAATGACGACTACGCTTCGCACGAATGGTCTAGTTCTTCTTCTCTTCCTTCTCCCTCAACCGTGCACCCACCGGAGCTTCGTCAGAGACCTTCCTTAGCTGCTGGTCTGGCCGAACAAGGAGGAGCAAGATGGATGATGATGGAGACTTGATGAAGAAATAATGGTGTGGAAGTTACAAAAGTGAGAATGATGTGAATGGGAAGTGATGGGGTTGTATTATATTGTGTTTTAATGGAGGGATTAAAGAAGCTATTGAATGGACCATGATGGATGTGGAGGGGGGCCGAACCAAGGGACATGGGGGTTACAAATGTTTATTTACTCCGTTATGTAAAATCTGACCTGAACGGTACGCGTTTTTTTCCCCGAACGGGTTCGAATTGAGATCCGTTTGCGTTTTTGGAATCAGACAGTCAAAACGAATTTAATGACATGTTCAAATAATTTTTCTAAGAACTTTTATTTTCCCCAACTCTGGACCGGAACAGTAATCAATTATTTAAAACAAGCAACTCTAATAGACCGGGTTGTAGGGCGTTACACAAACAAATCTTACGGGTTTGGTCAGTTTTGGTTTTGATAGGTTCAGACCTAATCAACTCTATTTTAATGGATTTCAGATCTAATTCAAATGTGAATATATTCAATTCGATTTGGGTTGCAAATTGAATCATTTTAGTTTTCTAGGATGTTCTTGGTGAGCAAAAGAGAATGATTTTGATATCTCTAGACATCAAAATCTTTTTTGTTGTTTGATAAATTTCAAAGAGATATCAAGCTTTATATCTCCAAATATCATAAATTCTCAAATGAAGAATTTTGATATCTCACGAATTTGTGAGATATCAATATGAAGCTTTGATATCTATCTCAATCGTTAACCATTCTCCGTCACTACTATCATTATTACCACCATAGTGGCGCCAACCTCCCCTCTTGCTGGTCAGCGCCACACATTACTAATTAAATCATAATTTTAATTTCTTAAAACAACTCCATTCCAAATTTTAAAATCAATATCACTTCTCTTATATTTTAAACTCTTCCTTATCATGTCTCCAAAGCTTATCAAACACGCCTTCATTATAAATCGGACTTTCAGTTTTCAATTTATTTCGGATTTGATTTGGATTCGAATAATGGATTGGAGATGTATTTTGTGGAGGACCTTGTTTAGGATCAGCATTTTCGATTAGCATTAACGTTTTGAATAAAACTTTAACAGTATAAATTAAGGGTTAATAGCACGGGAGCCCCCTGTGGTTTACAAAAAGGGCGTCAAAACCCCCCATGTTTTCAAAACCCCCCAGGTTAATAGCACACATGCCCCCCTTACCTATTTTTAAAGCAAAAATGATATTTATGCCCTTTGTTTTCCCCGATCTTGAATTTTTCCAATTTCAATTTCATTTATTATACAAATATATAAAATAAAATATATGCTTTCCATCTCAAATTAGAATTTTTCATAATGTACTTTTGAAAAGAAAAGATTTTTTTGGAGAATGTTACAAAAAAATGAAAAATAAAATATTATGTACAAAGTAAAAAGTAATAATAGTTAAAAAAAGGTAATGAAAAGAAATAAAAATATAAAAAATAGTCTTTTTCTTTAACTTCATATTTTATTTCATCTTTCTGTTCTTCATTTTTTTAAGTCCTTAAAAAATTATTTTACCTTTAAAAAACAAATAAGTTAGAATTTTTAATTACAGATAGAGTGAGTATATGTTATCCAATTTTTTATTTTATTTATTTTACTTTTACTTATAATGAAAAAGTGTATTTTATTTCATTTTTGTAACATTTTCTAAAAAAATTATTTTTTTGAAAATTAAATAAATAAAAAATTTTAATTTGAGAAAGAGGGTGTATATTTTATTTTATTTATTTGTATAACAAAAAATGTAAAGAAAAGAGTGAAATTTTAAGATAGAGAAAAACCAAGGACAAAAATGTCATTTCATGTGTAAAATAGGCAAGAGGGGTGTTTGTGCACTATTTAAAAACCACAGGGGTTTTACAAATAACTTTTGAAAGTCGAGGAGGTTTTGGCGCTCCTTTTATAAACCACGGGGGGGGCATCCATGCTATTATCTCTAAAAATTAATTCTGAAAATGCTAACACCATATACTACCGTCAGATAACTTTTTTAAAATGCTAACACTAATCTTTTTAAAGACAATGTGGGAGAGAGGTCATTATCCGGTACCATAACACAACCACTGTTTTCCGTAATCCCCCTTACCATACCATACCATCTTTACTCCGCGGGCTCTTTATTTACTCCGTAATACGGAGTAAAAAAAAAGAAAAACGAGATGTCGGTCACGGAGAACCGCAGATAGGCCATAATATTATTACTCTTTCACTATATCTGGCGGTGCAGATGATGAGGATGTCTGTCCCTTAGTGAACAATTTTTTTTATTTATAATTATCTCTTTCTTGTTTTGTTCTTCAATGGAGTTTTCCATTGAAGCAAGCCAAGGCCAAGCTATGGTGAGTTCTATACAATGAACCCTTCTTGAGAAAAAAAAAAAAAGAAAAACCCAAACACGCTTAAGCGCGTCTACTGGTTTCACATTTATTCCTCTC
This sequence comes from Cuscuta campestris, assembly GCA_900332095.2. Taxonomy (NCBI): domain Eukaryota; kingdom Viridiplantae; phylum Streptophyta; class Magnoliopsida; order Solanales; family Convolvulaceae; genus Cuscuta; species Cuscuta campestris. The sequence continues at coordinate 588,858 of OOIL02000404.1, read as the reverse complement.
TTATATTCCCCATCCCCACCTACCCCCACCCCACCCCCGCCCCCACCCCACCCCCTCTGTGATATTTTGCTCTCTTTATATCAGACTTTTCTAGTGTTTTACAGCTAATGTGTCCACATGTGTCATATGAGAGATTTATATGTGCAGATCCCTTCTTCAGCCAAACAAAATAGTTATCAATCCAAGGTAATTTCTTCTTGAGCTCTCTCTGTTTTGCTTACAAGTTCTTTTTTTTCTTCTTCAAGTTATCTTTTTTTTTAAACACCTTATCATCAAGTCGAATTATGTGAAATTTCTGCTTTCTATGTTGCCCAAATGGAGCATTTCTTTAATTTTTCAGGCATGCATGGATTCTTGTTTTCCTGTTGTTGAGTGTGTTTTTTATGATAAGGTTTTCACTTGTAAAAAATATTCCCAACCACATAGTTTCCATGTTATTATTGTTTTTGCCCAACAAATTGGATGAAGTGCAAAATACAGTATAGCAGTATACAGTATTGTTGTGATGATGATTTTCTTGAAGACAGATGGAGAAAACAGGGGACTTTTTTTTCAAGAGTTTTTGGGGGAAAAATGGCAATAGAAAAATCTCTGTTGTTTACCAGTACCTTATACAGAGAGATAATTGGATCTTACTCATTTAATTGACATGCAGTAATGGCCACAGAAATCAATTGCCTCACCAACAACCCATACTCCCTCCATTCTTTTGTAACCGTCATTCTACTAAATGTTTGACTAACAATATCTCCTAAAATATATTAACTAAAAAAGTGCTGAATAATATTTTTGCGGTACAAATATTATGGTGTACTTTTTATCTTTTATTTCATTTATATTTTTATTTATAGTTTTAGTCATACCATTGACATGAAAATCAAACTAAACGTACTATCTTCTCACCCATTTATTTTCGGATTGATCTTTAGTGAGGAAGGGCGGGTGACGGAGACTATTTAAAAACGAATAGAGGGAGTATACACTTTACGGGTATTTTGGTAATTCCACTTAGGCTTTGTTTGGAACTATTAACATTTGCGTTTTGAATAATTTGTTAATGGGTAAGAATAAATTTGAAATTGCTAAAGCTAAAGACTACGGACGTTGAATAAAATTTTCAAAATGTTGAAGTCATGTCAAATGGAACCATAATTTTTTTTTAAGGAAACTGAACCATAGTTTGTTTACTAACTACAGAGTATAGTTAGTGCACAATTAATTTTTGAAATTCCAAAATAGAAGAGCAGGCAATTTAATTCAGATGGATGGAGTAGTCAAATATTCCAGTCTCTCATTAATTTTGTGTTCTATTAAAGCTCAGTACAATGTGTGAATTTGATGATATTTGAACAGGAATGACATAATTGCAACATTTGCATGGTGTTTAAAGACAGGCTCTAATGGAAGACAAGCAACTAAATTTTAACCAGCCCCTTCTCTCAGTACGGCGAACCGAGGCTTCCTCCTCGTTCACTGTTCCTCCACCATACAAATCAGAGCTCAAGTCGGGACCCGTTAGAGATCCCGGGGTTGTGCCCTTCCGCTGGGAACACAGCCCAGGAAGACCAAAACACCCTTCACCTTCTACTTCACAAACCCATCCTATATCTGCTCAAGATCATAAAAAACCTCCCATTGTCCCAAATCTTCCCCCGGGCAGAACTTCAAATGCTGTTATCGCGACGAGTTTTAGCAGTTCAAATGGTAGTGTGGTGGAGGAAGATGAAGAGGGGGAAGAAGAAGAAGGGAGAAATGAGTCATTGTCCGGTCAAGATGAGAGTTATGTAGATGCACTCGACACGATTTCAAGCACACATGAATCTTTTTTCCTAAATTGCAGTGCTAATAGTGGCTTAAGCTTCGCGGCAGACCCTCAAACTAGGGATTTCATGATTGACCGGTTTCTGCCAGCAGCCGTGTCAATGGCTTCAGAAATGCCTCAATGCACTCCCAAGAAGCAATCGCCAGTTGACGAATTACAACCAAGACATCATCTGATTTCCATGGCAAAGGCAGACAGGAGGAGGCCTCAACTGCGTTATGGACCAAGTTTTGCACACCATTATTACCAGTCTCATGATTATGCAGAAGAAAGATGTGATGACGATGAAGATGATGATGATGGTGGTGGGTATTTGCCTTCTAAAGCATGTGGTTTAATACCCAGCTTTTGTTTGAAAGGTTCGTTTTTCCTTATGAATCCGGTACCGGGTATGAGAGGGAGGACTCGCGTACCCATGTCTCCAAACTCTAGTAGAATGCAGACCGGTTCCTCATCTGCTGCTTCTTGTAGTGGAACAGATAATGAGGTATCAACTTTTCTTTCTTTTCTAGAAGTAAATTTCACCAAACCCTCTGAATTTGATCCCCAACCAAACAAGGCCTTAAAAACATTGTCAATTATGTGCCCAAAGATGAAACATTGTCAAGAATGACTCTTTTAGCTCCATTGACAATTGACTGAAAATAAGGCCTTGGCAAAATGTTTTTTAACCCTTCAATTCTAATGAAATATGATGTTGTTCTAATTTAGCAGCGATCAACATCCGATGTAAGCGAGCGAAACTCAGTTGTTGGGCTTTTAACCGCGGAGCCTCATGAAAACAATGATGAATTTGTGGATGAACTAAAAAATAAGTCTACTCAAAAAATAGATGATCACAAGCTTGATGGCATCTTAGCTTGCCCTTATGAACCTTCACCTCAAAGCCATGAGATGAAAACAAAAGAAGATTCGAGATTTTGTGCAATAACAGAGAAAACCCTACATGTAAATTCTGTGCAAGATTCAAAAGGAGAACACAGCACATTGGAAGATTCTCCTTTCATAGAAGCTAGCAACAGAAAAGAAGGTTTATTAAGCAATCCAAGTAAGGTTTATGGAAAAGCCCAATTGTTCAGAAGCCCCTACAGTGGAGTTAATGGAAGTTCCATTAAAGAAACACAGGCAATGAAGTCTATAGATTTTCCGGTACCCCCACCTTTACCCATGTCTCCATCAGAATCATGGCTTTGTAGGACATTGCCCTCACTTGCCACAAAGCATTCATCACTACAACGGCCCTATATTTTTGGAAAAGGGGATCCTAGGAACCAGTCATGTAAGGTCTCATCCGGCGATTCCAAATGGGAAACCATGGTTAAAACAACAAAGGGGCATCACCAGCATTTACGGTACTCTCAGGTAAATGCATTTTGCTTGTTATTGGTACCTTCATCATCATCCCCTTAATCCCAGTTACATTTGTAGAGATTATTGATGTCGACGTGCAAAAACAGTATTTTGGCAAACTTTTAACCAGACATCATTGAGACTATCTTTTGTTCTTTTAAATTTACTGAACTAAATTTACTGGAAAGTAGTGAACTGAAGTGAAAAACAAGTTGAAAAGAACAAACCCATTAGTGGTAACTTTTGTTGGCTATTGATTCTGTTATTACCCGGCGTAGTAATCATTTAAAAAGTTACCAAATGCTAATTGTTTGCTTTGCTAACAGGAGCTAATGGCGCTGGCACCTATTCCAGAAACTCAGTAGTGGTCTTCTTGTGATGTCCATTGGCTCTTCCATGTACTTCAATCCACCACTACAATGAATTCCAAAGTCAACAAATGTCAATAAATACGGAGTATATAAATAAATGAAGTTTTTTTTGGTACTTAAAAACATGTTACTCTATCGTTTACTCTTTTCATACCAGGACAGTGGGGGTCATAATTGTGTATCCTCTTACATGCACCCATTTCCTGCCATGTAAAATGTAACTATGTACTGCTACATCACCCCATTTGCTACTATAATGTTGATTTCCAATTTACCTCTTCATATATATATATATATATATATATATATGTGTGTGTGTGTGTGTGTGTGTGTATATGTATATGTATATGTATATGTATATGTATATGTATATGTATATGTATATGTATATGTATATGTATATGTATATGTATATGTATATGTATGTGTATATGTATATGTATATTAGCATCACTATAATATTTGTTTATTCGTGTGTTTTCATAAAATATTTGATATTCCGTAAAATAAAGTAGTTCTATTAATTTTTTGTTTTGTAGAACTTTTGACAAAGTTTTTAATGTGTAAAATTTATTTTTTTATTTTTACACTAGCTTTTAATTGAAGGAATTTAAAAAAGCATGTGATTTTGACTCGTAACTCCATGCAATATAGTCTATTTAGAGATGGAGGGAGTATAATAAAGAGATCTCTCCGGCGGTGGCGGATTTAGGAATCACAAAGACTAGGGGTGAGACCAGTACGGGGGTTCGGGGGCAACGTCCCTGTTTTATAATATATTTAAAAATAGCAATGTTAAATTTAGAATTTATTGATTTCGACTCAGTGAAGAATTCAAATAACTACTAAAAAATCTAAAAAATACTTCTTATAATTTTAATTTCTCTTAAAAATAATTTCAAATTATATTCATTTTATTTCAAATATTCACCTTTTAATTTCTCTTCTTTCAAGGGTACATATTTGATTTTTTACTTAAAAATTATTTTTATTGGGGGCATTTCACTTTTTTATGGGGGCATAACAATTTTTTTTTATTTAAAAAATAGGGTACTATCAAAATTTTTTGAAATTCATTGGGGGCAATTGCCCCTATTACCATTAGCCTAGATCTGTCCATGACGCACCTCTAAGGGTACTATTAAAATATTATATATCGCTCAAAGTTTGAGTACCTTAATTGAAATTTACCGGCAAATTCTTATACGGTCCCAAAGTCCACATTCTTTTTATAGACTTTAGTACACAAGCACTGTGAGAAGATATTCTTAAACATTAGCATATTTAATTGAAATGTGGACTTTAAGACCACGAAATCACCAGTCTTTAACATAAGATATGTTATTTCCTAAAAGGTAAATTTTATAAATGGTCCTTAATTATATGTAGCTTTTCATATTTAGTCCCCAATTATAAGATATTCCACAAACAGTCATCCATTTTTGAAAACTATTCCACAAATATTCATTTTCACCAAATATGACAAAATATTTTGAGTAAATTTTCAAAATGGTCCTTTTGAATAAGTTTTTTTCCCAAAGTAATCCTCAAAAAACAAAAAATACTAACGTGATCCTTTATAATTGAGATGTGTTTCTTAAATAGTTCTTTATAAAAAGTGTCTATTAAATGACAGTTAAATAGAGGGTATTTTTATGTTCTTAATTATCTAAACTATGAATAAATCCTCAAATTGATTTTTTTTTAAAAATTAAGTGGGAGGCTACTAGAAGAAGGGACCCACCCTCAATTGGCTCATGGACTTCATTTTGAAAAAAATGTTTACTTAAAAATTATCAGTTTGGAAAAATACTTAATTATAAAGAAATATTTCGAGAACATACTTTAAGCCTAGATGGTAGAAAATATCAAAATACCTTTTAATTGACTGACATTTAATGGACATTTTAAGCAAGTGACCATTTAGGAAATAAATCTAAATTGTAAAAGGACCACGTTGGTAATTATTGTTTATTAGAAGCCTCCCATTTAATTTAAAAAAACATTTTGAGGACTTATTTATAATTTAGATAATAAAGAGCATCAAAATATCTTTCTATTTAACTGTCATTTAATAGGCATATTTGATAAAGAACTATTTAGGAAACAAAAATCAATTATAAAAGACCACATTAATAATTTTTTTTACTTATTGAGGATTACATTGGGAAAAACCTTAAGTATGGAGAACTACATATAGTTGGGGAATATTTATATAATTTACTCTTTCTTAAGTCACTTTTATAGGTATTCTCATACTTCAACTACACCATATCAAGTTTGCATCTATATGTTTTGCATTGACTTTACTCATCAGACGACTAAGGGCTTGTTCTCTTCACCTGATTTGATCGGTTGTGATCTGATCTAGTGTGATCTGGTTATAATTGTACTTCAAACTATTTATTTGATTTCATTTGATTCGAATAAGAATATGTAATAAGTAGACCTAATTAAAGTATGGTCCGGATCGGGTTTCGAGTTGGACTGAGACATTACACTACGAGAATTTCCTAAGCCCGAGCTCGGCGCAACCTGTGAAGCATGCCTAACAATTGAAGCCCAAGTCCGACCCTCATGGGTACCCGCGGCTTCGGGCCGGACCGGTCTGTATGTCAAAAACTTCTAAAAAAATAAATAAATATTTTTTTAAAAAATAAAATAATGTGTTAATATATTTGATGTTTGATATACTAACTATAATAAGTATATCAAAGAACAAATAATATATAAAATATATTTTGTTTGACATTACCACTACGGAGTACAAATTACTTTATATAACTACCATTATAATTGTGTCGTACAAAGTAGATAATACAGAGCAATAAAAATGTATTTATTTTATTAAGTATATATATAGTTCACTATTTTCTTTATAGAAATATGTATTTGTGTATATAATAAATTGAAATAGTATTCTTGTCATCATTATTATTAATGTTGTTGTTATCATTTTATAATAATGAAGAAGATGATGATGATGATGATGATAATAATAATAATAATAATATATTAATAATAATAATAATAATAATAATTTATTCAGGCCGGCCGACTCGTGGGCTAGAGCATAGAACCCGAGCTAGCAAGCTCGGCTCTAAAGTATTTGGGCCGCTATTTATAAAGTCCGAGTTTGGTTCATATCCAAAAATGTCAAGCATGCTATTTTGCAGGAGGGCTTTTGCGGGTGGGCCAGTCTTGCCAAATAACTGGGCCCGTGATTAGGTCTAGTAATAAGGTTAGAATTAGTTGTGGAGAACAAACTCTAACTTTACTTATAGGATTGAAGAAGCATGAAGCATAGGCCGGACAAAAAAAGACTCGACTCGTTTTTTATCCGAGACCCAATCTGAAAATACTAAGTTTTGAACAAAGATTTTGTTGACCGAACCTGAAATGATCCGCTAAAAATAGGTCAAATAATCTGACCGAATTTGAAACCGACCGTCAATGTAAGTTTTTTTTAAAATCATATACTTTAATATGAAAAATAATGATATAAAAATAATATTGTAACTATATTTCTTTTCTTACTACTCATTTTTAATATATAAATTTATCTTTTTCACTCAAAGTTTTAATGACATTGCATTATTATCTTATTTTTTTAAAGAAATTCTACATATTTAGTTTTTTTATTAGTAATATTGACATTGGTTCTTAAAAACTAATTAAAATTTTAAAAAATAAGTGAAGGTCATGACTCATTAGGTCGACCAAAACTCGATAATAATGAATCATAAACATATCCTTTTCTATTCAAACTCGAACTTATCCAAACATGAACCCAACCTCACCAACTGATTTATAGGCTCTAATCAATCATGTAGGACTCATTTAAAATTTTCAGAAAACTTTTCACAAATAGAAATCACCACTAATAGAACTAAAACATTGTGCTAATCCCTAAAATAGGAGTTCAAGTTTTTTAATCTCCCAACTAGGACCTCTCCCGTTACATTCTTTCTTTCTCTCTCGATTTTACCCTCCTTTTCATTTCTGTGTCACACTTCACCATCTACATTACAACTCTTTGTAATACTCATTACCACATTACATACTATGACACTTTACATTACAATGGTTCATATTATTAATCACCACATTACATATTATGACACTATCATGATTTTTTTAACTTCATATTAACCACTGAATATTTTATTATTTTGTTATGTAGGTAAAATCATCATGTCGATATGAGTTTGAAGTTATTGATTTACATTCGCGCTCTTGTGTGGTAAACTTAAAGGACAAAATATGCACATTTTGTGAATTCCAACTTGATCAATTTGTTTGCATTCATGCAATAGCTGCTATTGGGAGAAGTTTGGGCTTATCTTGTTTTAATTTTATCTCTCCTTTTTACAAAATTGAGACGTTATGATTCCACCTTAGGGAGGTGGCGGTAGATACTGACGGCGAACTAAGGGTTCACGGCAGTATCAATTAGAGAGGGAGAAGGATTGTAAGGGTTGAAGGAGAAGATAGAAGAGAAAAGTAGGGGAAATTAGGAGTTGTATTATTATGGATGTCTATTACGTAGGAGCATCCACTTAAATAGGCCAAGAGTTTCCCCAACCCTAACATTCTAGTTATCTATCCTGTCGGTTCAAGAAAAAGCATCGAGGTAAAGAACCGAAAAGAAACCCTCGAATGAGCTTATATATTGCTCACCTAAGAAAATCTAAGTACAATAATTAAAAGAAACAATAATAATAAAATAATGAAGTTAAACATAATCTGCATATCTTCTTGGCGGACCAACGTTCCTCTTTGGACGACCCGATACGTGACTCATGGGCTGTACTTCCCCTTCCTCCGGATCTAACACGGGTTGGACCGTATCACGTTAGTATGTACATATGCTCGTATAATCCACCCAATTGGCGATGTGTCTTCATGGGATGTTCCTTAACAGAAGTTGTCAATAATTTGTATACCACCACTTTGTGACAAACGCCCTCCAAGAAGGCCTAAAGAGAGGCTCTACCTGTCTATTGGAGAGGGCTATCAGGGACAACGTCATGAAAAACAGAAGTGTTCACGCTGCAAATCATACAGCCATAACAAGAAGTCATGTAGAAATTCTATTCCACCACCAGAAGATCCAAAGACTATTTGATATCACTTTATGTTGCATTACATGACCTTTTTAGTATGGTTTAATTGTGTTAAAATTTCATGTACTAATATGTAATGTACTTTTAAAATATCCTTCCATCTTGACACTTTTATGTCATAATTTTGTTTTATCTGAATAAGCTTTATCATTCAACATTGTGTACAGTGCCACACATCGACATATACATAACCATACTCAGTCATTCATTCAGAGACTCTTATAAATTATTGTGTAAATGAGAAAACTAAAATTTCACCTTGCAAATGACCACGTTATGTCAACAATAATGCAACACTTCTTGTTAAACAAGCACTTAATAACATCAACCATAGCTCAAACATTCATGACCACATGACAATCTTTGTCATGTAACATATTTGTCTTGTAATATACAAAAAACATAATTCAAGACCCTGAGTTTCACAACATAAATTTAGATATTACCACAAAATATTTCAATGGCAGATCATAAACTAGTTTTATGTTTCACCACTGATTTTCACACTACTTTTTTGGACTCAGCATACTTGTAAACTCTGTAGCCATCTTCACTCTATAAGCAGCCATGTCTTCCGTGCACACCTTATTAATTTTTTTGTCCATCATTAGATATTCTGCAATCTTCAACACAAACATGCCACAGTACCCCCAACACAAGTTTGAGAATAATTAGTATTCAATGTATTTACATTTGATAAAGACTTACACGTGCATGCTTGTTAATGTTTCGCTTGTAGTTAAACTTACTCATCTGTTTTTTGTGGATAATTTAGAACATCATTTATGCAGATCTCCAAATTTCCCATTGGTCTAGTAAGGTGCTTTTTATAGACACCACATGCATCCAGTAGCTTAAGAAGTAGGTGTTTGATGCACGGGATTTAAGATGCAATGTCTTTGAGTCCTTTTGACTTCTCTCTTCTTGAATTGTACACCCATATTGTCTTCCCTTCAATTTCTAATACTAGCAAAATCCAATATTTACAAGTATTCAAGGGTATGTGCACAAAATCTGCATCTGCCCACTTAATTGCACACCTTCTTACTTTATGCAATATCTCACTTAACACGCTTTTAACTCTACGAATCATGTCATTCACAATACAATAACACTTTAGTCTCCCATCCCTACGAACAAACTTCATTTGGACATGTACATTACATACCACATGTGTAGAAGACAAGTACTTAGACCATATGATAGAACATTCAAAGCTGAAAACACAAATTTTCACAGAACGAATCCCACGTGTCCACAATACAAGTACTTGGACCATATAACACTACAATCAAATACTTGATTTTGAAACACAAATTTTCTTTGTAATTTAATGCACATGACCACTTGACCACAAGAGCTCTAACCACATGACCACTATAAATTTTTACCGTATGTAGTATCAAAACCACTTTCAGATTTTATAGTTAACAAATATGTATTAACAACTTCATCTAAAATACAAAATACAACTTTTGATTTTCAAATGCATGTTAAATCTTACTCAAAAGTTTCTCCTTTTGACAAATCTTATCCAAAATGAAGCATTTGTAATATTTTTCGAGTGCATTTTGAGTCAACAACACATACCTTTTTCTTCTTCGATTCTGTCAATGTCTTCGGCCCCTTGTCTTCAAAATCATCGTCCTCCATTTTCCTTACAATCTTCTTCTGTTGGTGTTCTATCCGATCCTAATCTGATTCGTCTTCGATTTTTGTGTGTGTTTTATCGTAAATCTCCCTTTGCATAATCTTAGCGCGATTAATGATGACACGATGCAGATAAGAGGGAGGTTATTTTGGAGATGACAATATAAATTAAGTCCTATTTGGAGAATTTATGTTTTGGACTCGTATTTAAATATACTGAGTATTTGAGTTCATCCCGTATTTGGTACCGTAGTTGGTTTTTTCCCTTTCACAAGCACACCTTAACGTCTAAAACCCTCGTCAGCCTTAACCCCCCCAGCTTGTGGAGCTTTTCACAGTTGGGAACAACACTCATCATCAATGGCGTCAATCGAGCTTCTCCTCTCTCAAGCACGTCGCCACTGTTCTTCAAAATCCAGAAACCAGCTACCTCAATTTGTTCGTCATCATTTTCATAGGTCTCTCTGTTCTGCGCCCGAATCGCAGCCTCCGGACAACCCAATTCAAAGGCCAACGAATAGAACGCCGATCCAAATCCAACCCGTTTCCTACAAACCCAGAGATCCTCATGAATCCACTCTGTCCAGCGATTCTACTTCTCAGTCTAAAGAAAGAACTGTTCGGCCACAGCCCGTTTCGTATAATGCCAAAAGCCGGGATGAACTCAATGCTCCCCAGGACGGGACCAATCCGGAAGCTCAGACGTGGACGCGAGAAGATCTACGGTACCTGAAGGATACGGTTGCTGTGTCTCCGGTTTCGTACCCGACCCGGGTTGCCCCTTTGCCTGAAGACCGGGCTGCTGCAGAGGGGGAGAGTCGTCGTCAGGAGGAGCTGAAGGGCGATGTAGAGCTGGAGAAGGAGGCGAGGAGAATCGTGTATGAGAATAGATTCGTCCCTACCAGTGGGATTGAGTCACAAATGGTACCTTTTCCGACCTTGATTAAAGCTGATAAAGAAATGGCCAAAGTGAAGACTGTTTATGATCTCAAAGAGGCCATTCGTCTTGCAAAGGTCAGCCTTTTTTTAGTGCTTTGGGTGTGAAGGCTTCATTTCCTTCTTTGTTTTCCATATGGATGTTTTTAGCTGCATTTAATTTCTGTTCAAGCTGCTCGAGGTAAATTGAAGTAGTAAAGTTTGTACTATGTCATTTTAGTTTTAGAAGGGATCAACAACAACAACCCAGTTGAATCCCACAAGAGTAGGGTCTGGGGAGGGTGTGTGTACGCAGACCTTACCCCTACTCGAAAGTAGAGAGGCTGTTTCCAAAGAGACCCCCGGCTCAACGTTGAAAGTCGCATTGCTTGACTAACTGCTACTTCATTAATTAAAGAAGCGCAGACAGTTTTAGAAGGGATCATATTCATTATTTCATGAAACAAAAAGAGAGAGGCTAGGAAAAGTTTGTCGCTATGTTTTTATTCATATACCTTCATGAATTTTTGAAGAAATGTAAATTCCTGCTTAGTGAGCTTCTGAAAGTCAGCAACTGATTTAGCCTGTTATATGCCTCCCTATATTTCTGGTAATTATTCAGTCTAATGCAAAGAAGACATTTGATGAGACTTTGGAAGCACATGTTAAGTTGACTCCAGAGATGCGTCGAAGTGACCTGGTAATTTGCTTTCTTCCTCTTTCCCTCAAACCAGATCTTTCTTTTGTTAATATAATATCATAGCACTAGATTGCTCAATAGTATAACACTATAATAATCTAAACGTGAAATGACATGTTGAAACAATCAAGTTATGATGCCTCAGTAAGGTTTCCAATTTTTTTTGTGACTGCAGAAACTTGATGGTGCTGTTCGACTTCCCCATGGTTGGGGAAAGGTACAGTATTCTAACACCCCCCAACTTTACATCTTTTGTTCCGTTGCCTCAGATTTTCTCCCAAATATCTCTAGCTGCTAAAAAAAGGTGCCCGTCCTTAGAAATTCAGAGTGGCTGTCTTTGCTGAAGGAGTAGATGCAGATGAAGCCCGAGCTGCAGGAGCTGATATCGTTGGCGGTTTGGAGCTTATACAAAATATTAAAAATGGTACTTCGTTATTTTTATATGTCAAGCATTCTGATATCGGAGTATAAAATTTGTACTGGCCTGATTGTGAGGGAACTCACTTGAAACTAAAAATGAGACCCTGTTTCATAATATCCAAAATAGAAGGTGCGGCTGATTATCTTGAAGTTGCTGACGTTGTGACTGAATTATTTAAAAATTTGTTTTAAATTAAATAATTTCAAGAAATGAATGTAGAGGTGTCAATTTTTCTCTCATTTCAATTGTGATGGATTTTAGGCCAAGGGGGTAGAGATAGAGTAGAGAGAGAGAGAAGATAGAGTAGAGAGAGAGAGAAAGTATTGCAGCAGCGAAACTAGAATCTGATCCCTCCTTCTCCGGGGTGGAGGCCGTCGGAGGGGGTATTTATACATTTCCAGGACCAGGCCCAAATTCGCTTGGTACAATGGTATGGCCTCGTGTCATAGCCCAAGGCACACTACATATTAATTTGCCCGTTTTTAGGACTTACCGTAGTACTATCAGAGTAGGGGGATACATGGCCCCCTGTCGTTGGTGTCATGTGTGACTTGTACTGAGTGGTGATGAGACCGAGCTCAGTTCCATGTCAATCTGATCGGTCTTGATTCCTCATTGTGGTGGACGAGCTTGGATCTTTATCAACTTTGGTCGACCTTGGCTCATGTTAGAACGGGCAACCTGGGTGCTGGGGCCCTTAGCTCCCTGTTACTGGCTCCTCGTTCAAGCCCATACTCTATGGACCCGGTTGGCGAGCCCAATATTTCAATTGCTATGTTTCAGCCAAATAGGTAACATTTGCACTTTTTTCTTTGGTAGCGATTCAGCCTTTGCAATTAATATTAGCGTTTGAAAGAAAATCTAGTTGGTAAGGAGCATAAAGAACCTTACCAAATAGACATTTAAATATGTGCTCGGGAAAATTTCTCTTGCTGTACTGACTGCCATTTAGCTCCAGAAATCTGAATGAGAGTATGTAAATGTGATTGAGGCTCCATTTCATAAGACCATATTCTAATTCCTGTATAATAAGGCTTCTTTGTACAGCATATGTCTTTCTTGTATATTGCAGTTTTAAGTATAGTTGCATAGCCATTTAAATGTTGCACTAACTTTTGCATTTCTATTTTAATTCATGCAGGCAGTGTGAAGATTGATTTTGATAAGTGTTTGTCCACTCATGCAATGATGCCAAATCTGAAACAGGTTTTGCAAATCTTTCCACTTTTTTTATATAACCATTTTGTATGCTTTGAAAATGGAAACTTTATTCCAAATTTGCAACTTGTCACCATCACCAATGGCAAATACAATGAGTGAATGACCATCTCCTTCAATACCAGTTACTGTTGAAAATACCCAAAAGAGAGAACAGAACAAAGAATAAAAACTGGAGAAACAATGTAAACGATGCTAAATCTTCTGTTTTGTGATTGTTCTTTCATATGGCAGATTGCGAAGTATTTGAGGCAGTTGATGCCAGACACTAGAGTGAGTTGTTTTTCTGATGTTCTACGTATCAATTAAGTTCTTTTTAGATTCTTTCTCATTTACTGATGCACTGTGCAGAAAGGCACCGTTACAAAAGATGTTTCAAATGCAGTGAAGGAAGCAAGAGATCAAGGCATTCTTTTCAAAAAAGACAAAACAGCCATCGTGCATGTTGGCCTTGGGAAGGTATGCTGAATTCACAGTGATGATACGTATAGTCTTCCTCGCGCTTGGATGCCTAAATGATCCCATTTATAGCTAACTTTCAACCAACAATTCTTGCAGATGAGTTTTGCAGAAGAGGCTCTCTGTGAGAATGTTGGTGCATTTGTGAATGCCCTTTTGCTTGCAAAACCTGCTGGCTTGAAAAAAAGTAAGTGCTTTGTATTGTGTCTTTGTTACTCCTGTTTTTAAAATAAGCTCAAGTTAAGTGTGTTAGTTTGAGACAGTGTTTTAGATACTTTTTCCAATTTTCTCACTTGCAACGTCTTTGGTTGGAAAGATTGAAAATTCGTTAGTAAATGAATATATATTCCTTGAGAGAAGAATGGACGGGGATCAGAAATCATCCTAGAAGGAATTCATATTGATTTGTTTCGTTGGTGAAAATAAATATATCAGGACAACTTATTATGGCATTTGGTTTGCTTTGGAATGATAATGAAAAAAATTCTTTCGAGAGTAAAGACCGGAATATCCTCATACTAAAAACATACTCCGTTTCATTATATTAATCCTTATTTCATATTTGGGGCATCCTAAATTTTGACCCACTTTCCTTTTTAAGAAAAGAATCAGTGGTTCCTAATAATTCTATCCTTTAAAAAAATTTCAACCACCCATTTTGCGCTTCATTAAAAAGCGTGCCAAGACAAACATGGAACTAAATAATGGACAGAGGGAGTAACAATTTATATTTATGTCAACTACCAATCTCTAGAAGGCCATGTTTCTCCTTATACGTCTCTTTCTTCTTCCCTCACGATCCACAATAACCTATGGGGAGGTCCATTGGGACGAATTATTCTTCAAGGGTAAAACCGTGACACCAACCGAAGAATGGAGCGTGTATGTTTATGGGCCATGACTCCGGCCACTCAATGCTAGCAAATGTCATTCTTATCTGGACTTAAATGTGAATTGTGACAAACACATATCTTACCCCAAACACTCTTAGCTTGTTCTTTAAAAATGGTCATAAGTGTTTCATTTTTATTTGAATCTTGATTTAATAATCTGTTTTCGATAATGCAGGTTCAAAGTATGCAGGTTATGTGAACACGTTCCATATATGCAGCTCTGTAAGTGATAGAGCTTTCTAAATTTTCCACTCTTTCCTCATTTCCTTTTAAAGAAAGCAATATGTGGCTCATAGTGTATCTCTTTCCTAGAGAGAAAGCCAAACATCCTTAATGTTTTGTTTGTTCATCACAAAATTTATGTTTAGTTAACAACAATTTTGCAGATGGGTCCCTCATTCCAGGTGTCGATACAATCATTATCCATAGCGGCGGATCGTCACGCTAGAATGCACATGCAATAATCCAATGGCAGCCTCTTCCCATTCTACTATGAACTGTTAGAGCTGATTTTGGTTTTGAAATCTCTATCGGTCCTTTACTTTTGTTGATTATTTTGATATATGATTTTACAAATTTATTTCATTATAGAGCTTTCACTATGTGATTTAATTTTACAAACAGTTTTTAGAATTTTGAATCTGTTATGGCTTCAGTGAATAATTTTTTACTTTGTCTTTTCCTGGCTTGCAGGCATACATAGTTAGAATTTGTGAGAGGTCAAGTCTATTTTAACAATATTGTTTTACATGCATAGGCAACGGTTGTGCTAGAGAGACATCAAAGCATTATAGTGATTATACAGACACACAGACTGATTGTAAGGGTTTGTGCATGCGCAAACCTTTACGATTTGTGTGTGTGTAATGCTTGTAATCAAAATGGTGTCACCCTTTTGGTGTCTCTAGTATTTTTGCTCAGACAATGATTGTGTGTCATTCACGTAATGACTCTTTCTATATGCTTGTAAAACAATAAAGCATATGGTGTCAAACATTGGTGTGAAATTTGATATGACTGTAGTTTGATCGATTATTTTTATTATTAAATTGATATCTCCACCTGTTTTTTTTTTACAATTACACGGCTCTTCAATTTTATACACGGGTTGACCCGCCCATTTTGCTCATGGGTCTTTACCTAGGTCTGGGCTATGTGCTCGGGCTCCAACTCATGGGTGTAAGTGTACATTGGGCCTAATGTCTATTGTTGCATTATAAAATCTTAACCCAGCCCAATAACACCATCACAAGTCTAGTTTTTGTGTCTGTCAAAAAATTGCATTAATTTAGAAATCAAGAAGGAACAAATTTAAGACCGGTTTCCTCATTTGGAAGAACTTCATCATCTAAAATTTCTTACTATTGCCTATGCGAGAATATTCTTCGACTCTTTCACTTCACCAAACAATAAATGCCTAAAATTTAAATGGACACTTGGGAGCCACTCAAGTCCTATATCTTTTTACCGTTGAGCTTGAAGAGATGCAACGGTGTTTAGGGCCATCTAGCCAGGTTCGCCGTTCTAGCACACACAACTTGAATACTTGATTATGAATCCGGTCCCTTAACACAAATATTGACAGGGAGATGCTAGGGAAAGGTGTACCCCATTTGTACAACATCCCCTCTATAATCACTCATTTATTTTTTATTTTTATTTACTTATTTTTTTAATTTTCTTGCCTATTTGAGTGGTAATGGAGGGGGTGGGGGACAAATGGGATACACCTTTGATGTACCCCTAACATTTTCCATATTGACAAAAAGGACCTGGCTTTGGAAAGCCAACTTCTAAGACCCTCGCTCTGACGATGAGGATGAAGTTTGAAAAGATACATGTCTCTTCGTTCTGGGCCAAGTCCTCAGGGATTTATTTTTGACACCTCACAAAGGGCATCATACTAATGAGGTTGGATAACCACATTCATTTAGGTTATTCTTTTTCCCCACTTCCGGCGTGAGATGGAGTTTGCACCTCAACAACACTGTCTTTTGTCAAACTATAATCTATACGATCCATTATATCTGAAAAGTATTCTATAAAAACTCATGTGATGCAAAGTTACTCCTATTTAGGTATATTTTCTATTTTTAGTACTATTTAGGTTTTTTCCCATAATAATATGGAGCTTCTATTTTGATAAATTTCTTTATATTTCACTCCTATTTAGAGCAATTTCCTTTTTAAATAAAGAGGACCACAAAAAATAATTCGAAATGAAGGACAATAATGTTTCGTTTTAAATATAAATATTGTATTATTAAGTACCCCTAAATATAGATCGACTCGGTTCTAGAGCCACTCAAAAAGAGTGGCTACGAAAGCCACTCATCCAATTGGAACATCTACGGTGCTCCGCTCGCAAAATTGATCCCCTCTAATATCCCGGTAAATCCCCCACTCGGTCCTGACCGGCTGACCCCAACTCATCCCCCAACCACGTCAATTGCGAGGTGCAAGTTTAGTCCAAAATCAACTAAACTTACACCTTGCAATTGACGTGTTTGAGGATGAGTTGGATCAGGACTGGGTGGGGGGTTCGGGTAGTGGGGGTAGGAACTAACAATTTTGAGAACGAATCACTCTAGGTGTCCCAATTGAGCGATGACTTTCGCAGCTACTTTTTTTAGTGTTCCCAACCAAATATGTACTATAAATATGAGGGAACTAGAAATGTCCATTTTATATATTTGATAGATATCCAATGAAAAAATTGTCATACATTTGATTTCAAGATGCCATCCCTCTTTTTTATATATTTCTTTCAATTTTGCTTTGTGATCATCTCTTTCAAACTTTAATCACAAATTACAAAAAAAATTGAGTTATGATATAACTTTCATATCAATAGATTACTTTTGATATTTAATTTTAAAATATCATATTTTTATAGTACATATTAGAATGAATTCTATAATTGATCCCTAATTACAAGTGATTTTTTATATTTAGTCTGTGATTTTAAGATATTCTATAAATGATCTCTAATTTTAAAAAACTATTTCATAGATAATCATTTAGGTCAAACATGACAAAATATTTTTTCCATTTATAGTTAGAAAAAGACCAATTATGGGATACTTTTAAAAAATTGATGCTCATTTATGTAATAACTTAGAGTTTAAGACAAAATATGGAAAACTATTTGTAACTAGTTATCATTTATGAAATTTACTCGATAACATACATAGAATTTACTGATCACATCTCTTTTAAAAATCATTTCGTTTATACTACCTCCGTCCCAGAGTATTTGTCCACTTTCATTTTTACACACCATCCAATACACTTCTTTAATCCATTTTATCTTGTAATTTGTATATTAAAAAATTATAGAAATTATATAATAATCTATATGTCAAGACAAATCAAACAAGATCACACATGACTATATTTAGACTTACACATTGAGAGAATTTGATGAGTCAAAGTACTTAGATGAACAGTTCCAAAAGTCAAAACTGGACGAATAGTCCGGGACGGAGGGAGTAAATTGGAATAAAAGAAATTTATATACATTAAAACTATATAAAAACTTCTATAAAATACTCCTTATTTTATTAATTAAAACGAGCAAATATCTGGAGGCCAAATATTTCTGGTACGTATCAGATTGGCGAATGACGAAGAAAAAAAATTCGGACGAAAGTTATTTTGTAAATAGAGACCTCCACTGTACTTCATGAGGGTGAACTTTAGAATGAGTTAGAGAGAGATAGAGAGAGCAAAAAGTAGAGAGGAGAGAGGGGAGAGAGAAGACCAGGAAAGAGAGAGAGAGAGAGAGAGCCACCATCGCATGGCATCTTTGCCGACGGGGACTCTGGACAACCACCATTTACCGCACCACCATGACCAAGGCGGAGCAATAGCGGCGAGGCACCTCTCGGCCGCCACTGCTCAACGGTCGGAGATGGAGACGGATAAGGTATTGGACTATTCCCTAATCATATTTAGGTATACTCCTGAGCGATAGAGCAAAATACCTAGCGACATTCTCTGGATTTCCCCCCTTTCGTATTGTCTCTTTTAGCGAGCTAGGATTTCGCTTCGATCTAGCTGGGAGGCTTCCGATGTGTTCGGCCTTCGAGTGCTGGAGATTGGAGGAGCTTGAGTGCGTGGCGGAGTATGAGCTAAGGAGATTCACGCGATGTGATCTTAGAGATAGCTCGAGCGAGCATCAAGCTGTTCTTTTGCCCTAGATTTATGTCCTTCAACTTGATTTCACTTTAGTGGAGAACAAATCTTTAGCTCTACAGATAGCTGGCAGGCGTTAAAAATCTGTTTCTGGACTTTTCCATATATGTGTATCATGCTCTCAAGGCTAACTATATCCAGGTTGTAATTAGTTGGATTTACAAAACCTATGAGCTGTAGCCTGTACTTAATTTGATGCTACCCATTTATAACTGGGGTAAGACTTTTACATGTTTATAATCGAAAACTTATTCCTTATAAAGTAAACATGTAGGCTTTGCATCCATGGGAGATCCCTTAAGTTGTCATTGATCTTTTTGTGCCTTTCAGTTCTGTTGGGCTGTGATTATCGTAAATGATGACGTTTGTCAAAGTTCTTGTAAGCTCTTAGCCAATTTCTTGAACTTCAGCGAAATTGGCCTTCAATTTATTATGGAGTTTACACCATACAATTGCCTACTGTTGTTGGTCCTTATACAGTCTCTAGATTGCAAGCTTTGTCACATGTGACACCAGTTTAAGCTTTTTAATGCATTGAAAAATTGTTCTCTCTGTCTCTCTCTCTGCCGGAACAAGTGCATGTCCTTATACCTTTTTGGATTACCCAAGTGATGAATTCCTGAATCCTGCCACTGAACTACTTCAGATCTTTGATGACTGTTAAAAGATCTGTTGAGCGTTCTAATCTATTTACATTGATCTTTGGTTTTGTCTGAATCGTAGGGAATGTCCGCCGCTATAGTTGAAGGGAATGACACAGTCACTGGTCACATTATTTCCACCACAATTGGCGGACAAAACGGTGAACCCAAAAGGGTTGGTTTCTCATCTTCTACATCGTGATTTATTTGAAATTGTTTTTTAATCTGCTAGGAGGTTAAACTTTTCGTTACAATTTATTTAGACCATTACATACATGGCAGAACGTGTTGTGGGAACTGGTTCGTTTGGAGTAGTTTTCCAGGTATGAGTTGATATTTTTCAATTAACGACTTAATGTGTATAGTGTATCTGCCTCTTTCGTGAAATTAATCCCCAGATGTGTATCTT